>OU974070.1:9425439-10025439 GCA_918843875.1 Diadumene lineata | reverse complement strand
TCTTGCTTCCTCCACTTCACTAAAATTGAATTAATTGTAAACAATGTCTGATATTTACGAGAATAAATAAGCTGTGGACACTATTACAATTGTCTCTGGACTTGACACAGCACCGTTCAAACGATAAAATGTCTTCTCCACCCACCAAACATTTGGTTCAGTGGTTGTATAATGCCATTTAGTCGTATTCAGACACTAAAATGTACTGTTTCGTCGTTATACCAACCGTTTCTCTAGTTTCTCTTCCTTCTAGTACCTAAAACCTTCTCGGCTAGGATACATAGAGGAAGGCCTAGGACTGAGGATGGTTTCTCACCTGGTAGAAATGGATTTATGAAGCGTTCTTAGTAAAGAAGGATCTTTGTCTTTTATGACTGTCAACAGACGACTGAGGTTTTCTCTTTGCTCATTGTGATCTCTGAACTTAGCCTCCATTTTCTTCATTGCTTCAGTCTGCAGATGGATTAGGAAGTGTTCGTTAGGTCTAGGTAATACTATCATCTTTATCACCATCACCATTATCGTCATCGTCATCATCACCAAAATCATAGTCATCATCACCACCAATACCATCATTATCATCACCAATACCATCATCGTCATCATCACCAAAGTCATAGTCATCATCGTTGTGGTTTGTCAACATCCTCAGTTTCAATTATGAATTACCATTGCTTTGATCTTTTTGTCCATTTCTTCTATCTTGCCATCTTTCTGCTTCAGTATACTGCCCTTGATAGCCAATTCCTTTTTCAATGCCTGGAGAAAAAAAGGGAAAAAACTCGATTAAATGTTGAATTACAATTCATTGTCTCTTACTAAAAGAAATTTATATCATCAATTTTGAAATACTGGAAGCCAGTGGACTTGAAACTGATACTGCAACATTAAGGATGACAAACTGAAGGACCAATAAACAGCTAGCACTAGCAAACCAAAACGGCAAACAGATAAGAACATAAAAAACACCAAAAACAAAACAACAGACCATTAAATTCTAATTGAACATACCAATTCCAAATCAGTTGCCTTTTTCAATTTCTGTCGCATAACCTCATTTTCTTTTATTTCACTACGCATACTTTCAGCTTGACGTTGTTCTCTTTCAAGCTCAGAAACTTTTGCTTGGAGCATTTTGTGTTCGTTACGTAACCTTTCATTGTCCTTCAAGTCTTCTCTTACAGCCATGTTACGTCTCTCTGCTTCATCAAGACGTGACTGCACTTGCTGCTTTTCAGCTTCACTTATACTCAACCTCAACTTCAAATCATCCAGCTCCCCCTGATTCAATCTCAAATTATCCGCCTCACGAAGTTGTGATGTTAGTTTGATAATATTTCGCTTCATATCGTCCATGTCCTTAGTTTTAGCGAGTAACGTTTGATTTTCCTGTCGTAGCGAATCGAGTAACTTCGCGCTTTTTTCTAACAAATGGTTCCTTCGTTGCAGGTCTTCAGACTTGCGTGCGAGCTGTCGGTTCTCGTTTTCTGCTACTTCGAGCTTTAGATTAAGTTTTTCATACTCTTCGTGGCTTCGAGACGAATTCTGGGTTAAAAGTTTCGCCTCTCGTAGTTGAGTTTGTAATGAATCATTCTCATATTGCAAGTTTTGAACTTTTGTCTCGAGTTCTTCGTATCTCGAATTTATTGCTTCAGTACTTTCATTTTTGATACGTTCTAACTCGCTTTCCAAGTCTGAAAATTCCTCTAACTGATCTCGAAGTTCTTGCACTTCTTTTTCTTTACTGATAAGCTCGTTATGTCTTTGATATAATCTCTCAATTTCCTGATCTCTTTGATTTATCACAGAGTCTTTATTTTGCAATGAGCCTCTCAAATCGTCGAGGGTTTTCGTTAGTTTTTGCTCCAAACTTTTAGACTCGTTATACTTTACCGTTAGCCCTGAATACTGAATTCTCAAATCGTTAAGTTCACCTTCCTTCAGTACTTGGTCATCAACTTCTTTTTCTTGCAAACTGTTTTGTAATGCTTCAATTTCTTGTTCACGTTTAACTAGTTCATCATTTCTCATCCTCCAGACCAGAAGCTCACTTTCTTTCTCGAGCAGCTCATCCCTTTCCTTCTGAAGTTCTTCCATTTGATTATTCTTATGTGCCAGCTCCTCATCCATTTCAATCATGCTTTCCTGTATTTTCTCCATGTCTTCTTCTCTTTTCACCAATTCCTCATTTCTTATCCTCCACACCATTAATTCTTTTTCTTTCTCCAATAAAGCATCTCGTTCTTTCTTGAGGTCGTCAATTTCTTTATCTTTTCTTTCCAATTCTTCGTTTTTCTTTTTCATCTCTTCTAGATGCTTTTCTATGGTGGCATCAAGCACTTCACTTTTTGTACCAGTAGATTCCCTGTTTATTGCAGTCGTTAAATTTTCATTTCTTGCAGAGGTTAACAGGGTTGATTGTTGACTAGCAAGGCTGTCCTGCACTTCTAAAACTACAACCTCAAGTTCTTTACTAATAGGTGGCAAGTCTGCCTCTTCGCTTGTATTATCCGGGTGGTCAGTCGAATCAGTTTCGTACCCATCAGGCAGAGAGGAGACATCTGATTGTAGTCGTGGTAAATCACTAATCAGCTCCTGATTTTCAGTCGATAGTACTGGCGCCCTGGAAAGAAGTTCAGAGTAAAAGCCGATTAATGAAAACGGATAATCAACTAGCTTAAGATTAGAATAAAAAGAGGGAAAAAATCGAATATAAAAAGAATAAAAGCTAAATAAAGTTAAAAGCAATTTTTTTATTAAAAAAAAACAAGCAGTAACTAAGCGCTCTTGCATCTTTATTATTTACTAGTATTACTTCATTACCTTTGAGGCTGTACCGTTGGAGGAGTCACGTGCTTTCGAACCAACCTAAACACGTGGTCAGGCTCATTCCAAGCCTTTTGCAGCTGCAGAGGACACACGTGATCTCTGACAACTCGTCTATCATCTGCAAGATACAGAAAAATAATATTTGAGACATTCGGGACATTCACTTAGTAGTTGTGTTGATTTATCGTTGTTTTGCTTGTTTGTCTACTTAGTATTAGAGCTACCGCTGCCACATCATGACAAAGATTTTCAATTGATATTATTTGAACAACAACAACAAAAATTTTTTTGTGGATTGGTTTAATTTAATTTAAACATTAATTTAAGTTAAACGTACGAACTAAAGGCCGGTTTTCACTAGTGCAGTAAGCAGAGACACAGACTTAAAGACACTTCCGCGCGAGTGAACGTTAGCAAACTGTGACGGAAGCGGAGGAGGACGATGCAAGCAAAAGAGAACCTTCCGTTTCCGTTTCCGTTTCCTCCAGTAGTGAAAATCGACCTAGAATAACTCAAAAAGTGTGAAAAAATATATTTAAAAACGAAAATGAATAGAATTTGTTTGTCAGTTGTATGTTTTTTATTTCCATCTTGTTTTCCTTTCTGTTGCATGTTTGTTTGTTGTTTCAACTCCTCTGTCTGCTAGTTTGCCTGTTTGTTTACTATAGTTTATCTTACCTTCATTATCTTCAGAGACTTCCATCAGCTGATAGTCATCTGGTTTTCCAGGAAGGTCGTACTTTTTGACAATAAGTGGAATGACGTCTTTACAAGGTGTCTTGGTTGACACAGCAATAGATCGATAATCTAAATCTCCCTCGTAACCATCCATCTCAAATAACATCTGAAGAAAAAAAACACACACATAAAATGTCTTTTTGGTTAGAATGAAGGCAAGAGCATATGATAAGATTCTAGCCCTGGTCACTTGGAATCCTGTGCCCATCACAAACCCTGATCGCCGGAAATACCAAATACGAAGTTTTAAAAGCATTTAAAGTGACGATCGACTGTTCTCTGGCTCTCGGGGACAAAAAAACTGCTGCTCGAAGTTACCGCGGAGGCGGCATATCCGCTGGCCCAATAGCCAGAGACACAAATAAATAGAATCAGAAGTTCACACGGCCGTAACCCCAACGTTTTTCACAAAGCCGGCGTGCTTTTCAAAAACCTGTATTACAATTTATTGCTCTTATTGTGCTTTATAGTTCTTCTAAATGACTTTATTCTTTGTATTTTCGGTGATTATTCTAGTTTTGTGCGGCTTGATTCCAATTTTAAGAAATAAATTCTAGTATAACAAAATGGAGATGGATGAGCGGACCTTCTGGCTTTTTTTTTTGGGGGGGGGGGGGGGGGGTGCACGTGCACCCTGTGCACCCCCCTTGGTTACGGCCCTGGTTCAAAATAAACATGAATAAACGTACCCTGACAGAGCCCTCGTCACGACATCTCATCTCAAAGTGGAACTTCTCTGGATCACTCCAACGACACTGCCATGTTAACGGACAGTCATGGTCCTTCAGTACTTGAGTGTGAGCTACCAAAGTGAAAACGATGAAACTTTGAACGAATAGTTTGTTTATTTCAACATATTGTGATGTAAACTGAATTGAAGATTGTGATCATGAAGTATTTACGAGAAAAAAATCAGTCTGTAACGCAGGCAAACTAACAGTAACATCTATTTCAGCACGCAATCATCTGAAATTCTCATCAGTGTTTATAAAGTATACTGCTGACCGCTAGACGACATGCATTGCAAGCTACTCTACTAATTTAAAAATTTTAACTTTCAGACATAACGCGCCCAGACTCACTCGGCCATAACGTCAACAGGAACTCTGAATAGAATAGTATCACAAGTCAGGTGTTGACTCACCTCCTTTACCAAGCCCAACTTCACACAAATAATACCGCAAAGGATCAGCAACTACCGCATCGTACTTCTCAAGAACCATGCGCACGACCTGGGTACTAGTGGTTGTCATGGAAACCATAAAACTACAGTACTTGGTTTGTCCAGAGAGCGATGTAGGCCACACCCTTAGGATCCCTTGAGGTCCAGCTTGTAAGAGGTACTGCATTGCTGGATTAAACTTCTTTGATCCAAACACTTTGGTCAGCTTGGATGAGGTATGGCTGATTGACAAGGACTCCCAGAACTTAGAGAAGCTGTAAACGATATGTATGAGTTACGTACAGATCGAAGCAAAACTGAATAAGCTAAAAAAATGTTAAAAATTACTGATCAGATAAAACCAAAATTCTTTTTTGAGACATGAAGCAAGGCTTACAGCTGTGTAAAATCAATCAATCCATCATTCAGTCAATCAATCCAAACTTCAGGCTTGAAGAAAGCTTCTGAGGTTCTTATGGTTTGTTAAATATTTTGCAGACGAAAAAAGAGAAGACTGGATACGGATCAAAATCGTTGTCCTTAGAGAATAGCGATACTTCGTGTTTATAAACAAAATAAAATAACGGCCAATCACTGTCTGGTTGGCACATGAATAACAAAGGATTACGTCAGCTCAAGTATCGCTATATCACCTTTTCTTTTCCTTTTTGCTTCCTTTGTTTTTCTTCTTGTTCTTCTCTTTTGATTTTTTCTTGTCGGCTTTATCTTTACCAGGTTTTTTGGATTGTTCATTCTAAAGAAATCGTTAGGACTCAACTTACTCGTCATAAATTCTAATGATAGCACTATTTCATTTACTACTACCATCATAATCGCAACAACAATTCCGTTTTTAATAATCCAATAAAATTTGCATAAAGCATAAATCATCTTTTATAGTTCAGACTTCTGAGACCAAACTCCAAGTTTTAAAATGTACATATGGATAAAAAGCTACCTTTTACAGTGAGGATACTCGAACCATGAACATCTTTATTTAGCTTTTTATTTGTTGAGCTTTCTACTGCTTCAAATTCTCTAAAACAGTAGGACTAACTCAAATGCACTGAGTTAAAATGCAAATGTTTTCAAATCGATTTACTCAAAGGATACACGTTTAAAAAATAGTCAAAAAAGCACAAAGTGTTCACGGTTCGAGTGTCTTCCCAGTGACGGTCATTAAAATCAAAGACATCATGATCATCACTATCATCATAATCAGCATAACCTTATATAATCAACATCATCCATTATCACCTCATAAATAATCACCACCACCATCATTAGTACAATCGTCATATCGACCACACAAATACAATTAGTATTGATTTGATTATGTTTAGCTTTTCACAAAGTAAACGAAATAAACACCAACAGTCTGACTTACAACAGTCCTCCTGTCTGTCTGTTCATGCGATATTCCACCATGCAGGTGCAGATCCGAGTGCTCTGATTGACTTGGTGTAATATTAGTACTGTCCCGGTGATCATCGCTAGCAGCAACACTACTCGTTATAGACCCCGTGTCTGACGATAAGTGATATCCTTGATCACTGTCTACTTCGTTATCATGAACTGCCGGGAATTCCATTGATTGGCTAAGAGTTGGTGAACGTAGCGCCGTCAAAACAGCCAAGATTTTCTCTTTGTCTTGTTCCGAAGCGGTCTCTAAAGCGTCTGGTGGTACAAATAAATACAGTATTAAGTAAACGTGGTCTTTGCACCTACAAATGACTAAGAATTAAAGACGTGACTGATCATAATACTTTGCATGATTTTCTCATTTCAGAAAACTGGCTTATGGCTACAGAAACTATTGACGTTAGATATCACGAACAATAATAAATGATAAGTTTCTTAATTTGTACGACCATTAAAAAAGCTAATGGGAGCGAACAATGCGTAGAATAGTTACTCCTATATACTTGTTCGTACATATATAATATACCTTGGATTTCAGCTTCTAAGTGTTCTTCTTCACTAGGATTATCAAGTTCGTAAATCTCTGCCAATAAGAGCTCTCTTTCATCAGGGGCGCTGATACCAATCTCCTCTGAAAACAATCATAACAAAAACAGATGAGTGTTTCCCCTTCATGCCACGGGCTAAAGTAAAAACAACGGACTCACAAATTTATAGAGACTGGATAATCTAATAGAGTTTGGGTAGTATAACAGAAATAGAGACTGTATTTGTATTTATTTCGGCTTCGTTTAGCGCTGTCACTCTTTTGTAAGATTCAGTTTCAAACATTTTGCCGATAAGACTGACCTATGGTGAACATGTATTGATTTTTTGGAGAAAACAAAAATAACAACGCAAAATTTATAACTTTAATGTTGTCAATTTTAATTACACTGAATGCTATAATGATCGTTCACTGCAATACTAATGTTTTATACTTCAAAGATTCATCTTTAAAACTTGAGACGAGACAAGGGTTATCCGACAAGTCGCACCGAACAGTTTATTACCATACACTTGAGATTTCATGTCCTAGTTCAAAAGGTTTCTTTTGATTTCCGTATGTCTTTGTACGTAGTGCATGCTGTCGGCATTTTTACTTACCGAGAAGTTGAAAGTTGATGTTTTTAAGAGTACGGCCATTCACACGGTGAGCTGTGAGGCAATAGGAAAATATCAAAACTTCGCACATAAAATAAATAAAGTTTTCCATCAAATTCCAATTCTCAAATGGATATCTGGCAAAGTATTGGCAAAGTATTTGGAAGATTACCTTTAAATTGCTCTTTAAAATGGCCAAGCCCAACGTACTGCAACCATTCAAGAGCGTCTTCTTCTGTCCACTCTAGAAGAGGGATTTTGTGGAAGGGCATAACTTTTTTCTATAATCATTCAAAAACACAAGCAAAACTTAAACGTAAAAATCGTGAGAAATCAAACATAAAATCAAACGCTGGACATAAAAATTCTAAAAACAATGAAATGAAACGGGCAACAACGTTACTGACAAATTGGAAACAAAACCTTGATTCAGACATACCATATCACATAATTGAAGGTCGGTATTTTAATTATTTCCAAGAGAATTTCAATTCAAACATTTCAGATGTACATCAACAGATATGCATTCTATACAATGAGACATAAAATAATACTGAATAATTATATATATTTTACATTATCTTCGAAACAAAACAATGAACAACGTTTTCACCGAAAACGCACCAATCACCACGTGCGGTAGCAATCTTATTTTTCGCGCCTTTTTTCCAGAAAAAGCGCGCGCGCACGAGCACTCAAGAACATCGGGTCGATCGGGTCCAAAGTAGAGTATGTGAGAGCATGTACAAACTTGGCGAATTTTCACAGGTCTTTTTTAATTCAAATACCTCCATAATAATACTATAAGAAATTATGCTTACATTCTGCACTGGTGACAGCGGTAATGGCGGTAACACGTCAACAAAGTCTTGATCCTCGTTCTCATATCCAGTTTCTTCATCACTGAAAGAAAATTTAAATAAGTAATAAGTTCGAGCAAACTGAGTTACACATATCAAACACAACAGAAAACGAAAACACAAAAACAATTAAAGAAGCTAAATAACAAACTACAAACACACCAAGACAAACAAACAAACATGAATACAAAAACAAAAGAGGAAAAAAGACAAAAACACAAATTGTACACTGGACACAGGACAAAAAAACAACAACAAAAAACAAGCAAACAAGACAAAAAATAGAAAACAAACAAAATAAATTCAACATAAGAATAGAAAAAAACCTTGCAAACATTGCAGGAGGTTCAAAGAGATCATCATCAAATATTTCTGGAGGTTGTATCCCATCATCTACAGGAAACACTTCTAGAAAACAAACACAAATACAATCATAAACAAAAGAACTCAACAAATTGTCATTGATGACTAACATAAAGGATAATCAAATTATAAACCAGAAAAATTTACTGTGAAAAATGCAAAAAAAAAATTAATTAATTAATTAAAAAATAAATAAATAAATAAATAAATAAATAAATAAATAAATAAATAAATAAATAAATAAATAAATAAATAAATAAATAAATAAATAAATAAATAAATAAATAAATAAATAAATAAATAAATAAATAAATAAATGAATGAATGAATGAATGAATGAATGAATGAATGAATAAATGAATAAATAAATAAATAAATAAATGAAGTAAGATCAGGGTAAACATTTTCAATTCATCTGAAAGAGTTGTTGTATGTGCATAATTTGACATCAATTCCATTCCAGAAAGAATAGATGGTTTGAACTCATCAGGACTAGTGAATTGGGAATTTCTCCACAGATAAAAATATAGCTTGATAGTACCATATTTTTGCAAGACATTGTAACATCAAAAAACACCATAAGTGACATGACAGCCAACAGAATATTATTTAAATAGCATCTTACCATTATTTGACTCCGCATCTTCACAATCATCTTCATCACTAAGGTATTTCATTTCTTCGCATTGTTGTTCTCTATCAGTACTGTTAATATCATCATCATCAACATCATCATCAACATGATACTGATCACCTTCATCTTCATCATTCTCCCATTGTGGAGGAGAATAAAGTTCTTCTCTAAGGTCTGTTGAATCCACCTGATTACGGTATTGCAGACCAGGTATTTCTCCTGGACTGTACATAGTATTATCATGTGTGTCAACAACACTACTGAGAGAATCATTTAATACAATTTCTTCATCTGATGATGCAATTAAATCATCATCCATATCAGTAATATTAGTGATGTCATCATTACCATCCACAGTCAGCGTGTTTGGAGTAGTTCTCAGTTTGCTTGTAGCAACATCTTTACTATCACTCATAAAGCTTGGAGAATATCCACTTGTTTCATAGCTGTAATCATCATCATCTTCATCATCACCATCATGATAGATGTCATACTCATTGTAGCTTATAGTTCTTTCATTTTCATCATTATAATCATCATCATCAGGAGCATCATATTTCTTGAGGCTTAGAGTTCGATCATTGTCGTCATCATCACCATAGTGGTCATAATGATCATCACCTATATCATAGCTTAATGTTTTTTCATTACTGTCATAATGATTTAAGGTACTTTCATTGTTATCATCAGAAGTATCAGGAACATTTTCAATAATATCATCAATATCACTACCATCATCATCTTCAATATCATCATCATCGTCCTCACTGCCAGATTCAAGTGAAAATAAAGTTGACAAACTTTTCTTTGCAGTGTTGTATGAGCTTTCATCTGGAGCATGAACTTGTATAGTTGGTATTTCACCTTTCCTATTTTGTGTCATCTCTGTTTTATGCTCCATAGTGCTGCTTTTCAACTCGTCTTCACCATGATTGCTGTATGACATACTGTTTCTAGTTCTCATATTGTCTGGCTGCAAATCTGTGTCATGTAGATTGTGAATATTTTCTTTTACTGCTTCATTAACATTAGCAATTTTGGCATCACGTTGCAAGAATTTATCAAACATTGTTCCACTTTTTAAAGTTGATTCTGTAAAGCTGGAGTTCAAAGTTCCTGTCCTCAGGCCCCAGTCAACCTCCTTTCGACTTTTACCAATACTATCACTGTTATCAAACCTACTTCTTGGGAAGGTTCTATTCATACTGTCGTTATGAGATAGCTTTTCAGTTTCATCACTTTGTTCAACATTATCTATGGAAACTGGCTTGAACCGTCGACGGCGAGCTGATGATTGGCTAGTGTATGTATTTCCTGGTAAAGCAGTTGTGCTTTTAGTTGTTGGTAAATTAATTGAAATGTCCTTATTTTTGATATCTGAAGGAATATCATCTCCAGCTGTAGTGGAAATACTAGGAAATAATTTAGTTGTATGACTAGTTATGCTTGTATTTGTATTATTACTATTTTCATTATTATTCCTAAGGTTTGGGAATAGTTTAGACGTTGTTTTGATTTCATTAGACAGTGTTGTGTTGCTAGCTCGTGTTGTTGAAGATGTATCAAGACTCTTTCCTTCAAGATCTATTGGCGGGCTACTAGGTAAAGGCGGTTTGTCATCAGAATCTGAATCATCCGAATCCTCGTAATCGGCTATAAGCATGTCAACTAAATCGTCATCCGAATTATAATCATGTCGTGACATATCTAAATCCAAATTAGCGTCCTCAGAGTGTGGTGAATGGTTTAATTTCGTTACGCCAGTTGGATAATGATAGTTTGTTATTATCGCTGTATTTGAATGCCTAACGATTTGTTGTTGAGCTTCATCTTCGTGTTGTGTAATAGGCTTATTTGTATTCTTGTTTATACGACTTCTGCTGTTTCTGTGACTTTCATCGTGCTGTTTATCTTCGGTTTTAGGCGACTGTGTATCGTGTTTTATCCCTGAATAGTGTTCGAACACATCATTAGCGTTCTCAGGGCTCCTGGATCGTTCTCTACTTTGATGAGTTGGCCGACGTGCAGGACTCCTTGGCCGTGATTTTGTTAAGTGTTTTAGAGTACTTACTTCAGTTTGTTGCGAAAGAAATTCTCCATTCTCATCAACAAGAACCGTTGAATCATTCTTATAAGTTTTGGGAGTCTTTCGTGTTTCTATATCAACCGGGTTTCTTTCGGCATCGCTTCGTGAAGCAGTCAACCGAGCGACCGAACTATCTCGTTTATCGGTGACAAGACCCGGCAAAGCAAATGCTCCCGGGAACAAACTCCGTTTAGCCATTTTTATCTTCGTATATAATATTGAAGTAATGATCAAACATGGCGTCAGTCTAACAAAAGCAAGTATCACTAAAGCTCCTAGGTGATAAATTTGATTTGAGTGACGCATAGTAATGATTCTATTATTTATTTATCACGCAGAGATTGCGTGACAGAACATTCACCACAGGAAACCCGAAGTTATAAATAATGTAGTCTGAGTTACATCACATGTAGCCCAAGCTAACTGTTTGTGACCGTTTTTAGCAATAAAACGAAAAAAATAAAATATGATACAAATTAAAGTCTGTATATGTGTGTTGTCTATTTATTTATTTTCCGGTAGAGTTTCAGGCCATTTGCAGCAATATTAAGTGATTTATTTCAACATTTCCACCAACGTCCTAAGAAGAAGGGCTTCCGTTATATTGCTAAAAACGGTCACAAGCAGTTAGCTTAGGCTACCTATGAATAAGAAACATTTGATGAAATTTCCAGTTAGGCCTCCTGTCCACATTGTCATCAATCCTCATGAATCGAAAACAACTTTTCTGCAAATTCTATTGTTTTATTAGAATTTTTATACATGGTTTTTAAAAGTTGTTTTCAAATTTATCCAGCCATAGTGTCGCCTTCAGGCTAGTGTGAAAGTTGCGTTCACAATTTAACACAATTTTCGGGGCTTGTCAATAAAAAAATTTAGCCTATGACTGCAACAAAAGTAACAACTCTAAACAATATTTAAAACTTGTTAGGACAGCAAAATTATTTTGTGGATGTTGGAAATTCTGGCACTTTTTTCTCTGGGCACTTTTCTGTGGTGGTCAGCCAAACTGCGAAGTTTGTTGGGATCCCTGTGTGAGTGCATAGTCAGACCAAGCGGCCAGCGGTCAAACACATAAGAAACAAAATGGAGGTAGAAGGTAACAATTAGAAACAAAATTTTTCATTCAATTTCTCGTAGTAATTCACATCACCGCTAAATATATTTATCTTTACTAAATTCATTGTCCCTTCATATTAATTTAATCGAAGGTTTCTGTAAAAATTAGCTAACGTTTTTGATTATTTGTGGTAGTAATTTTAGTACAACTCCTATATGATGCGTTCGCTACTAAAGAAGCTTCAATTTTGCCTATTTTAGTGAGAGCAATTTGAAAATAATTATATTGTTTTGTAGAAACGGTGACATACTTTGAGAAATGTATGGAGAGAGATCCCAGCATGTCTGTGGCTATAGCTGCTATACATACGTTAATTGAGTATATCAGCAAAACCCCAGGTAACCTGTTTATGAACTCTCATTATGAACTTTGGGCCAGTGTGCCTGATTTGTCAGTTTTTTGTTTGTTTCGTTTAGATTTAAAAGACTCGTTTTGCAGGATGTTCAAATTATTTATTCAAATTGGTTCATTTTTTGTTCATTTTTTCATTCTCTTATCCATTCATTGATCCATCTGGTCCATCGTTTAATTTTTTTATCCATCCATCACTTTGTTCATCCACCTTTTTATTCATCTGTCCTTTAACTAAATAATTGATTTATCTATCTATCCATTCATTAATATGTTCATTTGCTACTCACCTACATTTCAGCTGAAACTCTGTCAGAATTGCGAGACATTCTCCAGGAGGTTATTCAGCTGTTAACAACTGCTAATGTTGCTGTCACATCAGTATCATCTGGATGTGAATTATTTCTTAGGTTCATCACTCTGGCTGCTCTTGACAACCCTGTGAGTGTAATGCCTGATGGAGGGGGGGGGACTCTGATAGTAAACGATTGGGGATGCTCGTTGTCTATTTTAGGGGTAAAAATCAGCGATTTGGTATCTTTTAGGGTTTAAAATATAAAAAATTGCCAAATTCTCACTTTTGGTATCTTTAAGGGGTTGAATAGCACTGAAACTCATGATTTTGGTGTCTTTTAGAGATGAAAAATTTGCGAAGCCATGTCCTTTTGAAAAAGGTCAGGTATCTTTTAGGGGTATTTTTGAAAAATTCCGACGAGCATCCCCGATCATTTATCCCCAGAGTCCCCCCCCTCTGGGGTGTAATGATAGTGTGATATTGATAGATTTTTACAGTAAGAACACTTGAACCATGAAAACTTGTCTATATTTAAGTTTTTATTTTCTGAGCTTTCTACTGCTTCAAACCATCTAAAAAGGTATGGCTGAAATCAAATACATTGAGTTATCAAAATAAAATTGATTTCTAATCGGCTCACTCAAAGGATGCATGTTTTTTTTTTTTTTTTTTTTTTTTTTTTTTTTTTTTTTTTTTTTTTTTTTTTTTTTTTTTTTTTAGTAATAATTTTTATTTCATATATCAGATTTAATGATACTATTACATGTACGTAATGCTACAAATAGAATTTCTAACTGTCAAAAAAAGAACTATTTACATGTATTTTCGACTATTGTCTATTCTACTACAATGAAGATTTAAAGTGTTCTATTTATATACAGCGCTTTGTTTATCTTACTCCATTTATTTAAATGACTGCTCATAAGATTTTTTTCTTGAGCTATTTGGAATTCTATTTTTTCATAGTACCTTAAAAGGTTTTGAAATAACGGTAGAGTAAGTGAACGTTTGCCTCTATTTATATATAGCATTAATTTGAAAAATAATAATATTGTGTTAATAGATAAATCGTCCACACCTAATATAGCAACATCAATAGACAAAACTGGTATTTCCAGCTCATATTTCTTAAGCCAATCTTGCATTTCGAAGTATAAATTCTTGGCATGTATACATTCTACAAACAAATGTTCAATCGTTTCGAGATGGTGCAAACAATAGGAGCACGATGGTGAAACAACCTTATGAAAGCGATAAAGATCTCGATTGAGATAGAGAATATTGTTTACAATTTTATATTGGAAATATCTTAAATACGAGTCTATAGTTGTTCTATAGATCCTCACATAAACCTTTCTCCAGTCTATAGTCTGATTTATTTTCTTTGCCCAATTCGTTTGTGCCGTGGGTGCTATACATAATTTGTTCACTAAGTGAGAGTATACATCTTTTTGTTTGATTTTCACACATTCTATTTTTTTGTCACGCAATATTAATGTCTTTGATATATTTCTCTGTTTATCACTTTTTTCATCTTTTAACTTAGTTTTCCACTCTTTTGGAATCGACTGAACTAATTGAAACCATTTAAACTTGTCGTCAGAATTTAAACCTTTTGACAGAGCGTGTTCCCAGGTAAAGCTCCCCCATTTGTCGCACAAATCGACCACATAGTTGATACCTTTTTTAGCGAATTTTTCAACATAAAGAGACTTTTTTTCAATTTTGATATGTCTATTATTCCACAAATATTGTACATTTAAATTTTCCAGATCGTGAGCAATATCCTTACAAGTTATTTCCGCCCAGTTGGTTAAAATGTTGTTGTAGAACGGTGGGATATCTGATGGTATTCTACAGGTGTCGAAATTTACATAACAAATGTTTGAAATACCGCCGATACGTTTTATGTATTTGGACAGGATATATTTCCAAGTTTTCCTTTCAGAAGACAGCAGTCTTATAGCCCATTTGATTCTATTTGCCTTAATATGAGATCCAAAATGGGGCAATCTAAGACCTCCATCACAATAGTCGCCAATTAACGTTGTGCTTTTTATCTTTGGTTTACGACCATTCCAAATAAAGTCTTTCATAACGTTTTCGACTAAAGTTATAAACTCTTCCTCGACGTGCAAATTATTACAGATATAATAAAGTTTGGGAAGAGCTAGAGATTTCAAAATTTGTATTTTCCCATACAATGTAAGATTCCTTGACCGCCATATTGATAGGGTGGTGGTGAAGTTTAATAAAACTCTCTCAAAATTATTTTTGATATGAAGTGATTTATTTAATGTGTGAAATATCCCTAAAATTCTAATGCCTCCATTCGTAAAATCTATTTTTTTCATATCTCGAATGTCCTCTACATTTGTAGTGCTACTCGCAATAACTCCAATTTCTGATTTCGTTAGATTTATTTTTAATGATGAAAACTCGAAAAAAAACTTCAATGTACTCAACACGTTGTCTAAAGATATTTTATTTTTAAGAAAAAACGTTGTGTCATCAGCAAAAAGAATTAGTTTTTTCTGTATTCCTTCCAAGCTAAAACCAGTAATATCTGTGCAAGACCTCATCATTATGGCCATTATTTCAATTACTAAGATGAAAATATAAGGGGAAATAGGGTCACCCTGCTTTGTCCCTCGGCTAACTTGGAAAAAGTCAGTTACTTTACCGTTATTTATCACGCAACTTTGATTATTATTTAAAAGCGTTTTGATCCACGAGATAAAGTCATCACCAAAACCGAAACTTTTGAGAGTGGCAAAGATAAAGTTATGTTCTATACTGTCAAAGGCTTTTTCAAAGTCAGCGGCAAAAAATATTAACTCTTCATTATTAGTGTTGCAATAATGAATAATGTCCTGGATAAATCTAATGGGTTCGTCAATGGTTCTTCCCTTAACAAAAGCAAACTGATCCTCATTAATCAACTCCGGCAATACCGTAATCAACCTATTACTTAATGCTTTGCTGCATATTTTCACGTCTACATTAATTAAACTAATAGGTCTCCAAGACTCAACAAAACGGCTATCTTTACCTTGTTTCTCCAACAAATTAATAGTGATCTGATTTTGTGTGTTGGAAAAAGAGCCTTTCCTAAAACCTTCATTTAGACTTTTTTGTAACTCGTCTTTGATATCCTCCCAGAAACACATGTAAAATTCCTTCGATAGACCGTCATTTCCCGGTGTCTTCGAGTTCCCCATTTGTTTTAAGGCTTTGAAACACTCCTCGCTAGTTAGTGTCCCCTCGCATATCGCCTTCTTTTCTTCACACAGTTTTGGAACATCAAGTTTTGATAGAAAATCCATACATTGGTTATAAGTCTTATTAGATTTACTTTCAAATATTTTACAAAAATGTTGTTTTATCAATTGACGAATTGTCTCCGGCTCGGTAATTTCATTGGAGTTTGAGTCGAGCAGTTTTTTTATATGAGTTTTTGATTTATTCCTTTTTTCTAAGGTCAGAAAATATTTGTTATTCTTTTCACCGTACTCATACCACTTAGTTCTGGAACGGATAATCATACCTGCTGTTACATAGTTACTTAAATATTCCAATTCTTTCGATAAAGTATCATGTTTCTGTACTAACCTATCATGATTTTCCCAACCGTCTACTTCCTCTATTGTTTTAATTTCATCTTCTATTTTTTTGTATTCTGATTTTTTCTTTTTCGCTACCTGTTTTGAAAATGTTATAGTAAATTTTCGTGCTTTATATTTAATTAGTTCCCACCTCAGTTGTGGGTCGATAGTCCCTTCATTATCCATGGTGATTTTTAAATTATTTATCTCTTTTTTTAAAAGCGAAACAAATTCTTCATTTTCTAATAAGGAATTGTTTATTTTCCACAGGGACGGACCCCTATTTTCACTTGCGAAGGATTTTAGTTCTAATGTGATTGCTGAGTGATCTGTAGAAGGCGCCGGTATGATGTCACATTTTTTGATATAGGGCTGCAGTCCGTCGGAAACAAGAAAGTAATCAAGCCTTCGATGTAATGTTATAAAAAGTATTAAAAAGCACAAAGTGTTCACAGTTAAATCACTGTGCCATCACTGTAAATGGATTCTGATTGACCAAAACTCTGCATGTTCACACATGCTAATATATGTAGGCATCCAACTTAATTTTCTCCAAAATTTCAAATAATGTTAATAATCATCAGTGGCATATCCAGGATTTTTCATAACAAGGTCAAAATTTTCTACTTTTTTGCTTTAGTTATATAAGTGTTGTTCATTGGAATTCAAATTATTTTTAAAAATGTGTGCAATGGACCCTGTCACAATATTCCTAGATCTACCACTGATCATGTCAATAAGGGCTACACAATCATGATCTAAATTCCTAATTGATCTCAATGTTGATATTGTATTTATTGCCGACAGGATTTCAAAGAATGCAAAAGAGTTCTTATTGAAAGAGGTATTATCAATTAAGCAAACAATCAATTAGTCAATCAATTTGTCAATCAATCAAACAATCAATCATACAATCAATTAATCAATCAATCAAAAAATCAGTTAATCACCTATTTAATCAATCAATAAAGAAGATGAACAATCAATCAATATCACCTGTTTAATAATTGATTATCAATATTTGCTGTTACAATATCAGGGCAACTATTTCTTAGAAGAGCAGCAGATGCAAGAGCAAAAATAGCTAAACTCAGTGATTCATTCATTAAAGATGGAGCTGTAAGTATTGAATTTCACTAACCATCGTCAACTATCAATAATTGTAGTTGTCTATGTGTTTGTCTGGAGATATTTCTAATAATTTATTATTAAATTATTATTTATTATTATTATTATTATTATTGTTATTATTATTATTATTATTATTATTATTATTATTTATTTCCTTCACTTGTAGAGCTTATGTTGTTGTTAGTAAGAAATGTACAGATTAATAATTGTTACTCCTATTCTTTTTACTCTATTCCAGACTATTCTCACTCATTCTCGGTCAAGAGTTGTGCTAGAAATTCTCAAAAAAGCTGCAAAACAGAAGAAACGATTTAATGTCTTTATCACAGAATCTGCTCCAGATAAATCAGGGTATAAGGATAGCAATCCATAGTATACATTCCAGCATTGACTTAAATATTTTGACAGTGTGACACTCAATAACGTTATGATTGTGTATTTGTACTTTGTTGGTTACATGATGCTGATTGTCAGAAATGTAGACATAGAGGTGTAGACAACTACATAAAAACTAGTCATAAGTTTGTGTATTGTCCTGTAATATATTGGTACAGACTTTAATCAGATGACTATAGTAAAATACCATCTTCCAATACAATTGAATGATTTCTTGTTTAACTTTTTAAACGTCATTGTGCAGTGAGATGTTGTATTTAATGACAATTTATAATATTATCTTTTTTGGTAGACATCTTATGCATGATCAACTCAAGGAGTGTGGTATTCCATCTACAATAATCTTGGATTCTGCAGTGGGGTAATATTTTTGTCAAAAATTAAGTTATTCCCATTTCTAATAAGGATGGCACTGCTCTGAGGCCACTAGGATTTGACATGGATAGCTGTGCTAACATGTACATGTTCGGTAGCTTAATATTATGTTTTTCCTTTTGTAGGTATGTCATAGAGAAAGTGAATCTAGTTCTTGTTGGAGCTGAGGGAGTAGTAGAGAGTGGAGGAATTATCAATAAAGTAAGATATTCAGATGAAACATTCTTGTTATTCCTGCCAACTTGGAAGGCAAGGCCTATAAGGTTGTTTTACACAATTGTTTAGAGTTAATCCCGATACTCAATGGAAGCAAGTTTTGTCATGGTGCCTCATAAAACGGTCTTTTTGGAGCATTTAATGTTTGTCCAGTCCAATGTTTGAATCATTTTAGTGATATTGATTCCATTGTATGTGTTTGTTTGTTTAGATTGGTGTGGTGATGCCTCAAGTGTTTAATGCTTGTCCAATCAGAATATGCAAATATTTGATTCATTTTAGTGATATTGATTCCATTTTATGTGTTTGTTTGTTTAGATTGGTGTGGTGATGCCTCAAGTGTTTAATGCTTGTCCAATCAGAACATGGAAATATTTGATTCATTTAAGTGATATTGATTCCATTTTATGTGTTTGTTTACTTAGATTGGTACTTATCAAATGGCTGTGATGACTAAAGCTGCCAATAAGCCATTCTATGTTGTAGCAGAAAGCTTTAAATTTGTTAGACTATATCCACTGAATCAACAAGATGTCCCTAATGTCAACAAGGTACTTCTACCTCATTTTCCCCCATTTGGAAATATTTTTAGACACCCTGGTCCTAGGGTGTTCTTTCTTTTTCTTTATAAAGCAATAAACTCGCTGCTAGCCTCTAAGACAGGCCTTCTAAAACTCACCACGAAGATGGCCTGTGTTATAGGCTAGATCGCTGCACGAGTGCATACAATTTGGGCCCTGTTAATATGCAATGCCGGGGAAGGTGGGTTTTTTGAGGATAAACGGTTGGGGATCCGGATGCTCGACGGATTTTTTCAAAAATACCCCTAAAAAATACCTGACGTTTTTCAAAAGGGCGTGGCTTCACAAATTTTTCTTCTCTAAAAGATACCAAAATCACAAGTGTCAGTGCTATCAATAGATGGGCTAATGTCTTTTTTAACCCCTAAAAGATACCAAAAAGTGAGGCTTTGGCAAATCTCATATTTTAAACTCTAAAAGAGACCAAATCGCTGATTTTTACCCCTAAAAGATTCGACGGGTATTCCTGATTGTTTACTCCGGAGTTCCTTCTTCCCTTCCCCCTTCCCCCTTCCTCCCTTGGGTATGCATGTATGTTTTCCTGGTTAGCAGCGACAACTTTTCTCAGGGACAACAGCCGTGACAACTGGCTTCACCTCTGTATTTATGTGTTTTCAGTACACCACTAGTAGCCACCCCATGACTGGCCATCCACTGGTTGACTACACGCCACCATCGTACATCACTTTGTTATTTACTGACTTGGGAGTACTGACACCGTCTGCTGTTAGCGATGAACTTATCAAACTTTACTTATAGCACAGGAAGGGAATACAATGATCTGTTTAAGCCACACTGCATATCGTAACAAAGTCTTTTGCAAGTTCCGCTTGTGCTCTTATTTGAAGACCATGTAACTCGTCCCTTCTACACGATTCCAGAAATGTTTGAAAGCAGAAGTTTTTGTTCCGTTTTAGAAAATACCGCTTCCGTACGTAGTGGTTTTTGATGACCTGCGCGTTTGGTGACAGAAAATGCCCTTGTATGTGTATCCGTAAAATTATCACTAGCAAGTCGATGAGAAGCAGAGGGATTTGTGTCGTCACTCATCGAGTAACTTGCGCCGTCGTATGTTAGTCTTCGAAAGTCGAATCGATATTCAACACCAAGTTTCAACTTGCTCCATTTATCTTGGAGTCATGTCTCTGATTTGAACAGGACCTGAGAGTTGGACCCTAAAACTCTATTTTACTGGGAGTACGGAATATTAGAAAAATACTTTTTTCCTAAAGTTGAGACTTTCAACACAAATTTACCAGGAAATTTCTCAGGGGCCGGCTGCCCGAAGTTTAAAAGAAGTACAAGCAATGTATTAACAATGAGACATATATACCGTAATAGTTTAGTATTTATTGCTGAAGTTAAGACGTTCTCATTAGAAATAAAATTGTAACGATTGTAATCGTCCTGTGGTGGTAGGAAGAAACATAATAATAGTACTAGAACAAAAACAAGCAATAAAAATCATGATAAAAAGGAAAGAAAAGTATTAATTGAAATGAGTTTCTTTGAGAAACATACTGTAGATAATAAATCTGCTTATTAAAAAGTCCCTTATTAAAAAGATAATTCTTTTGAATTGAGGTTTGTGAATATCAATTGCACATCGGTTTTCCCCGAGTATGGATTTGTAACTCGAAAGCTCGGATTAATAAATTATCTCTTTAACAGGTGAACGCAGCAAAATGTGTTACTGTATCTACACATTGCCTATTTCTCTATATTAAATATCATTATGTGTATGCTATTCATTTATGTGTTTTATACATTTGTGCACACAACACTACTGAAAAGCATTTTTGAATGATGTAGGCCGTCTTCTTAGATACTGTATTTAAGTAAACAATTTCCGGATAGGATATACTAACCTGTGCGCGCTGTATCAACACGTGCGCAGTGCAGCCCGCGCAAAGACAGCTGTAACTGTGCATTAAGTATTAATTCAGACATCAATATTTGCACAGTATAACTCATTTTCTTTTGGTTATTGACATCGAATTCAATATGCCTGAATGATTTCAACTTGAACTTTGAATTTTAGGACGGCTGATTCTAAGTTGATAGTAAACACTTATTTTGGCTTTTTGCACTAAGAGGTCACGTGACCTTATCTCCCCTAGATCGTCAAGTCCAGAAATTATAAGAACATGCTACTTTTCAAACACCAAGGGAGTAGAAATAGCAGTGTTTTTAAAATCACAATGTTTCTTAAGAAAATTTCACGACTTTCAATTCATTGTCATTTTTATTGTGTTGTGTATTAATTAGAAGCTCAGATTTTTGCAGTGTTACAAATTTTAATACGCTCTTTTAATTTTTGGGATTCATTTTTACCGAACTGCTTTAATTGATACGTGACCTCTTAGTGAAAGTTGTCCGGAATTATTCATGTTCGTGATCCGCAGGTATATTCATTTGCTCATTAGACCGTTTTATGAGGCCAAAATGTGGTCGTTGATCCCAAATAGCCATTACAACACAAAGTTTTGGATTTACATCTTGTGACGGTACCATTTCATGCAAGACCGTAAGGGTTTTCATTATGCAAGAAAAAACAAGTGCAAACATTTGTTTTTCTTTTGTACATTTTCGAAATAGTGAACGGTATCTGGGCAACGGTCAAAAGATCGATATCGCATACGCGCCCAGTTATTATATTTACATTAGACGCTACTTCAGTTAATTTAATTCAATTCTATACCTGACATGACATGATTCTGTTTAATAAATTAAGGCATCTTTTTTTATTTACAATATGGATTCAGTCATTTTTCTTTTATTACGATTCTTTTTTTCTGCTACCGTTCATCCATTTTACACATAACTTACATCTTTCCCGTCCACCTTTTCGTTTGTTTCCACTTTTATTTCCTTATCTTTCCTTCCATTTATATCATTCGATCTTAGCACAGGGGTACTGTTGCCACTGTTAGCGTGAAAAACATCCATTCTTACAGTCCCACATGGCGTTAAAAGGGACGACGATCTCGTCTTTATCGTACAGTCTGTTCCATGTTGGGACATCTGAGATCGGTTACGAATCGTGCTCCAACGGCATTTCAACAGCTCTTTAAAGACGACACGAAATTGTTTATTATAAAAGCAGTAAATCACGGGATTGACGGCTGCTTGGGTAAAGATCATTAACTGTACGAGACGCCAGATCATAGCTTGGTTCAATAAGTAGAAATATTTCAATGATCGAATCACGACGAATGGAAAGTAACAAGCGACGAATATGCACGTTACTATAAGTAGCATTTTACCAATTTTTCGTTGACTGGCAGTCTCTGTTTGTCTGGAGGCAAGTCTTTCTCGCGTGATTGAATGTATCTTAAGTATTCTAAAAATCCTATAATGTGCATAGACCATGTAGATTAATGGAAATATAAATATCAAAATCCCTTGGATGGAATAATAAACCTGTCTGCCTTGATCTCCCCACGCTATATTGACACATTGTTCAACTCCATTCTCGTCTTTCACTATCACATATGCATATAAAAGAGGCGAACAAACAATGAATGAAATCAGCCAGATAAAAATGGGAATAAGTTTCCTCTGGAAAACTCTTTGTGATCGAGCGAGCAATGGTGTTGAGACTGCCATCAATCTCTCGTGGCTGATCGCCGCCAGTGTGATAATTGACGCAGTATAACTGTTTTCAATTAAGAAACTTTGAAAACGGCATATAAAAGAACCTGAGACCCAAGAACTGGCCAAAAACGCAGCCAGATCAGCCGGTGTTAGCAAAGTAAAAAGTAAATCCGCCAACGCCAAACTGGCAACGTAAGTTAGTAATATCGCTGAACTTTGCTTGAAGTTCTTGTAGCATGTTAAAATAGCAAAAACATTTCCAACGACAGCCAGTAAGAATATCACCACATAGTAACCAACATAAATGTGTCTTACAATAGGAGGAAAATCATCTTGAACAGGCTTGATAGAAGTATTGTTTGACATTGTTTGTATCGAGTACTGGCTTCAGAGAAGGCAGGATGTATTTTGTGATTTCAACATTCGCTCACCTTGCCAAAATCATGACCAACTGAACTGAGGCGTGACAGGATATGAACAGAAGCATGTCAAGTAGTATGCAATCGACCATAATAGATGTGATTATGGCATACGGCTCGGTACAATAATAAAAGACCACATGCATCGAGCTGATTCTGATTATTGCTCATTAAAAACAATCCAAAAAAATCAACCAATCATACTCGTCCCGCTTACACTGAATTGAAACCGTGCTGACTCGAAGTTTGTTAGCTGTATCTGATTCTGAAACTTGTAACCGCTAGGTTATATTGAAGAAAGAACTAGTACCAAATTATAACTGAAGAAGCGAGAAAGTTGGAAAGAGAGGGAAAATGAGCTAAAAATACGTGACTTACACAAATGAATGAATGAATGAACGAACGAACGAACGAACAATCGAACGAACGATTAAACGAACGAATGACTGAATAAATGAATGATTGATTGAGAAATTAAGAGAATAAATGAGTGAAAGAATGAAACTGAATTGATGGACGAATGAATGAATGAATGGATCAATAAATAAAGGAGTTAATAAATGAATGAATGAATGAGGGAATTACTTGCGATTAATATTTCACCGCGTTCACATTTAGACAATTTACAGTTATTCCGGGAAAAATTAGTTTTTGAAACGTTGGCTTGAGGCATTCAGCTTAATAAGTTTTTATTAAATAAATTAATTAGAAAATTAATTCAAAGAACTCAAAATCTGCCATCATTTATATGTATATATAATTGTAATTGTACTCTTCAAGAAAGGAACCATCACAGTTTGACATATTTCTTTTGTCACGACAAAATTTGAAAAATAATCGCGATCGATAGTACAAGCTGCTTTGAGGAAATTAGAACTAAAATTGAAAAAAACTTCATTAAACTGAAATAGCTTCAATACAAAATTCTCACATTTAAATGTCCAGAACATTGAAAAAAATTGAACTCATTGATGCTTCAGCATTAGCTCTTGTCGGCTTTGGGAATCTCTTTTGGCTTATAATTTTTTGATCAATCAATCTTTAACCCACACTGGAGGATAACCACAGGCACTTGTCCATCTGACAATAACTCTTCATTACTTGTCGATGTCAATAATCGATAAAAATCGATATCAATCGATAACATTAGCTGATTAATATCGATAATCGACAGAAATCGATAACCTATCACCTAATCGATATTTATCGATTTTTCAATTATGGTACCAATCCATAGAAATTGATATAATTGATTGGAATCGATAAAAATCAATAATCAGATTGCAATTAGTGTTGTGAGTATTGATCGATATAATCGATATAATTTAACTAACGAATATCGATTAATTTCGATTCATCGATCGATTTTTCGATATCGATTTCTATCGATTGCACACGTCGGGCAATGTTGGTATTAAGTCGCCTATATTGTTATCAGTTATTGAATTCGATTCTATTGTAATGTACTTCGTCCTACAAATCGACTGATAATAACTATACGGGGGCGGATTCAGGGAGGGGGACTGGGGTGATTTCCCCCCCACCGCCCCCCCCCCCCCCCACACACACACACAAATATGTACTAACTTTTTTACTTCTAAAAGCAACTTTTTTCATTTTATTTACTGATATTTTTGAAGCGTTTCTTTTTTGTTTGCAGCGTTTCTTTTCTGTTTGCAGCGTTTCTTTTTTGTTTGCAGCAATTCCCTTGTGGGCCATCGTGTTAGGGGGAGGGAACAAAAAGAAAATTCGCACAATTAAGGCAGAAAGATAAAAAAATAAAAAAAAAAATCGTGCGAGGCGTAAAAAGATTCATTCACCACTAAGAATACAAAAATTCCTGAAAGACAAAAAGTATCCTCTCCCAATCACTGAAATATTTACATGATTTAATTAAGGCCACTGCCTATAGTTTCCAAACGGTCGACCATACCTAATTCAAATGACTGTAGCTCGCACAAAAACCAACCCACAGCTTTGAGTATTTGCTCAGTTACTATAGAAAGATTCAAGTTTTTAATAATGAATTTTTTGTTTACATAAGTGTTACCATGGCAACGGAACAATGGTGTCACAAGGTTTACGTTTTGCTCATTTTACGTGCTTTTCGATCTAAACTTTTAAAACCACACCCATGACGGTATTTTTCAAGTAATTGCCTCAAAGTATAGGGAGTTAGAAAAAATTGTATCAAGCCGATTTTGAGTTATTAGAGACGACTTTTTTTAACCCCTAAATTCATAATTGTTTGTTAGTGTTGCGATAACTTTGGGAAGAAGACACTTATGCCACTATAATACCGTCCAAATATTGCTCAAATCTTAGGCTACCTTCCTGTAAAATTTCAGGTTATCTAGTGCAACAGATCTTTGTCAGTAATCATCGAAGTAAACATAACTTTGAGCATTTTTTTTTCGCAAAATGTCTAAAAATTACGTTTACCGCTCGGAAATAAAAAATCGTCGATAACTTTTTTTTTTAATTTTGTCAGTCAATTTTGACTATGTTTTCAAAATGCTCCCCGAATTCCAAATTGATTGACGTTTTTTAACATGCTCAAAACAAAATTCAAAGTTGACCATGTCTAAAGCAACTTCGCTTTCGTGACTTTCAGTGCTTTGATGTTGTTTTCATCTTCACATTCCTGCGTGCTGCCTTGTCGTAATATGCAAATTTGAGGCAAACGGAACAACGGCGTGTCGCGCTAGTAATTCCTTGCGTTTTCGTGCAAGTTGTTTGCTTTTCTCGAAAGGGAGTGTAATTAGATATTTGTCAATTATGGTATTCCAAAAAGCATCCAGAAAGAGGAAGGCGGAGTTTTTAAGTAATAAAGTCAGAAACAGTAAAGAAACAACTTGCACGAAAACGCAAGGAATTACTAGCGCAACACGCCGTTGTTCCGTTTGCCTCAAATTTGCATATTACGACAAGGCAGCACGCAGGAATGTGAAGATGAAAACAACATCAAAGCACTGAAAGTCACGAAAGCGAAGATGCTTTAGACATGGTCAACTTTGAATTTTGTTTTGAGCATGTTAGAAAACGTCAATCAAATTGGAATTCGGGGAGCATTTTGAAAACATAGTCAAAATTGACTGACAAAAGTTTAAAAAAAAGTTATCGACGATTTTTTATTTACGAGCGGTAAACGTAATTTTTAGACATTTTGCGAAAAAATGCTCAAAGTTATGTTTACTTCGATGATTACTGACAAAGATCTGTTGCACTATATAACCTGAAATTTTACAGGAAGGTAGCCTAATATTTGAGCAATATTTGGGCGGTATTATAGTGGCAAAAGTGTCTTCTTCCCAAAGTTATAGCAACACTAACAAACAATTATGAATTTAGGGGTTAAAAAAAGTCGTTCTCTAATAACTCAAAATCGGCTTGATACAATTTTTTCTAACTCCCTATACTTTGAGGCAATTACTTGAAAAATACCGTCATGGGTGTGGTTTTAAAAGTTTAGATCGAAAAGCGCGTAAAATGAGCAAAACCTAAACCTTGTGACACCATTGTTCCGTTGCCATGGTAACACTTATGTAAACAAAAAATACATCATTAAAAACTTGAACCTTTCTCTAGTAACTGAGCAAATACTCAAAACTGTGGGTTGGTTTTTGTGCGAGCTACAGTCATTTGAATTAGGTATGGTCGACCGTTTGGAAACTATAGGCAGTGGCCTTAAGCAAACTCAAACTTACCTAAAGTTCACATGACAACCTCATGGCAAGTTACTTCAGTATTAACCACACAGGAAGCTCACTTATTCAATTCCTGACAAATGTTTAACTTTAGAACCAAACAGAATTCAATTTTTTTACAACATGTTTCATTTAAAAAGCACTTACATTAGCGAAGAATACATATATAATCAAGCATTTCTGCTAAAATCGCGCGGAAAAACCACAAAATTACTTTCAAATGCTCATAAAATGTTTTCCCAAAAACGGATTTGGGATATGTTATTCTCCTAAACATTCTGTATTCCATGACACCAAATGCTTCTGAGTTACGCTTACATTTTTTTTTTGACGACCAGACTACCCATGGGCGGCGGAACCGGGGGGGGGGGCGCCCCCCCCCCCCCCACAAAATATTGGTTAAAAGACATTAATGCATGAGTTTACACAGTTAAAAAAATTTGTTTTGTGATTTTGGGGTGGGGGGTGAGGAGGGGAGGGGTGGGGGATTATAGTGCCCCCCCATGGCTGTTACTGTTCCGCCGCCCCTGTACCAGGCTATCTCTTTTCACCGAGCAATGACTTGTGACCATCTAATGTCATATGTCGCATTTCTCGGTGAACAGTGGTCGCTAACCTAGTTTCGATTCGCTCAGTACTGAAGGGCTAGGCCTTTTGCAACCTCGTTCCCAGGGCCACTCTGTTCGCTCTTTTTTCAAAATGGCGGTCGCTTACACATTGACCCTGGCACCGGCTGGTTTGACACGTGATCAAAATCTCCAAGATTTTTGGAGATTTTGACCACGTGACCAATCAAATCAATATGGCTGACAGTCACGTGTCAAACCAGCCGGTACCAGGGTCAATGTGTGAGCGACCATCATTTTGAAAAAAGAGCGAACAGAGTGGCCCTGGGGACAAGGTTGGGCCTTTTGTTTCTTCATCTTAACGCTTAATTATTAAGCGTTAAGATGAAGAAACAAATATATAATATATATTGTATACGCGACAACAGTACTTCTACCACTAGAAATGGCTGCAAACCATGAATCTGACTTCAGTCCAATGAGAGGCAAACAGAGTATCACTCCAACTCTGCTACAAAGTAACGCTAAGAAATACGACTATGATGATATATTCCAAATGGTTGGTGGGCTTGGACGCTATCCTGTGCTACTGTATTTGTTTACTTGCATTATGTCAATACCGATTCGCCTAGCACAGTTGGTGCAAGTATTCTACGGTGCGACGCCCTGTTTTGATTGAACATCGCTGGGTGAAATGTCCAGTACTAATGTGACTTCTGCTTGTGCCAGCGCGGATACCTGCCGTATAAAAAACTGCACTGACGATTTTCTTTCGGAAGGGCTTCCTGTGTCGATGCGGTCATTTTATTGCAGGCTCAGCAGATTTCTTCGTTCGATAAACGTTCGGTCATAACGAGTTATGAAATGGGAGTAAACGTCTTCCTGTTAGAGCATGGAATGCCGGGAGCGCCTTACAGATCTTTGGTCCGACTTTGTTGGAAATCTCGTGTAGTGAAATGTACCGTAGACGATCTTTAGATCCTGTACGTAGCCAAAACTCTTTGCATCCAAGCTCATCATAAAAAGAAATTCCGAGGACTAATACATCAGTGTCAGGAGAATGAATGATAATGCAGCTATCTGGATGGGAAGCATGTTTGGCGTGAAGCAATAACCTCGTGTCAGCTTCTTCGTGGTTGGCTTATAGATCTCTGAGAGTAACAGTCGGATGGTCTCTTCTGATATGAAGTGAACTCTCTCCATCACTGCAGCCACCACCAATAACAAGACATTTACCTTTTGAGGTAGCTTTTTCGTACCAAGCTCTGACAGCGCCTGTGTCATAAATGTACAAAGGTTGGTTTTGTTTCTTGGATTGCTGATGTATTTGGCCCAATGCTTGGGAAATGGTGTAGATGGACTATTTATCTTTACTTCTAATGGACTTGAGGACCCACTTCTTGAACGCTCATGTGATTTTATCGACATATCGCGATACTGATCAAACACAATGTCGACTCGATCACAACCATTCTGGAGCAGCGGTTCTGTTGTAATAGCGTAGAACTTGTTAGCTAACTCGCCAAACGTACTTGCATTTCCACTTTTCATCATCTGTACTACAGCCATCCCATCTATCAAATGAAATGACAGCTTCATCCAGCATTTAAAAAGAGCCAACTATCAAATACTATAAAATTGAGGATTTTGTAATCAGGTTTCATAATGAAGTATAATGATGTTGTCTCTGATTATTAAATAAGTTAAACAGACGTTTCGATTGAGCTACTGCAAACTTCCTCAGTGGATGGATATATGTAAATTAAACAGAGTTAAAAAGTTTTTCATATACTCTTGGAAGATGTATATGTTCATTGATGAAGTTTTTATCGCCTTTTGAATACCACTTCTTCAAGAAGAAGTCTTTTGTTCCAGTTCTTGGTGTAATCAAGTATTGTAGTGTTGTCAAAATCAAAATTATGGTTGTGTCGAACACAATGTTTTGCCAGTAGGGAGTTGCTGTCTAGATTAAACACGGCTTTTTGATGTTCTTTTACTCTTGTTTTCAGCGCACGTTGTGTTTGTCCAATATATGTCTTACTGCAATCTTTGCATTTGATCTTATACACGACGTTGGTTCTGTCGTTTTTCGTTGTTTTGTCCTTTGGTTTGGTTAGTATTGATGGTGCGAAGTGGTTTGTGTGCCACTTTGATGTTGAAACCTTTTAGCAACATTGCAATCTTTTCTGACATACCACATACGGAAGCAGTGCAAAACCTTGGTTGCGTTGTTGTTGTTGTTGCTGCTGCTGGTGATGTAGTTGTGGTTTTTGTTGTTGTTTTTGTCGTACGGTTTTGAGACAGTCCTTCAAGAAATAATCAGGGTAGTTGTTGATTTGTAAGGTGTCAAGCACGTGACGTGTTTCATGGGATTTCCCTTCCTCGGTGGTCGGGATATTGTTAAATCGATTTAATAAGGTAGTTGCTACTGATCGTTTGTGTTGTCGATGGTGATGGGAGTTGAAGTCTAAATATTTGTCGGTATGTGTTGGTTTTCTGTACTGTAGTGATAGACCCATCGGAGTGTGTGGTAGTTGTAGTGTCCAAAAACGCTATGCTGTTGTTACTTTCCCTTTCAACCGTGAACTGAATGGACGGATGGACGGAGTTGAGGTGGTTATGAAATTCATCTACATGTAGTTTGTGAATACCTATCGTCAACATATCTAAACCACCATTTGGGTGGGTGTGGTGCTGTGGATAGGGCAATATCTTCTACATGTTCCATCACAATGTTGGCCAGAATAGCACTAACGGGGGAATCCTGTCAGCCAAGTTTTCGCCGAAAAGGTCACCAAATACAAGCTTGAACCTGATGAAATGTTTGTCTCTTTTGATGTAGTATCACTCTTCACGAGTATCCCAACGGACCTAGCACTCACTATAGTCCAACATAGACTTGATTCGTACCAGCATCTATCTGACATCACGACACTATCCAAAAAGAACATCGTCAAACTATTAGAATTAATTCATAATAACTGCTATTTTACTTACCAAGGAGTTCATTATCAACAAATTTATGGTTGCCCCATGGGTTTGGAGGAAATTACTTGTTGGCAATCAAGATCTTCCCGAACCTCAGTGTTCTGGTTGGAAGGAGGAAGATGGCGTATTGTGGCCAATTTTAATGACGAGCGATCCCGCACCAGAGAGTATCATTGAGCTCACTATCTGCAACTGCAAGAAATCATTATGCCGAAGTATCTGTTAATGTGCTATTAATGGATTGTGTTGCACTGAAGCTTGTTTCTGTATGGCCGAACCTGGTTCATGCTTAAATCCACACAATACCACATATGAAGACTCGGATTCTGAAGAGGAAGACGACACACCATAGAGACCAAAAGAGGCAATGAACAAGTAAGTTAAAAAAAAACATGATTAACGTTTTAGTATTATTAGCGAGAAAAAGTGCAAACAGATACGGCGAAAGTTGTGTTTCATATCTTATAATTTGTTAGCATGTACAATATCCAGGCATTTGATTCCTGAAAACAAAAACCACAAAGTCACGTGACCAATCACGTGATATCAACAACGTACTATTTTATGTGTGTTATGTTAACTAGTGACTTTAACTTTCGATTTACGCCACGCAGTGAAAAAAATAGCTGCAAAAAAACTAGGAATAATTGACCAACCTCGTTTTCATGCTGACATGCAAGACAGTACGTCATAAAAATGTCCCCTTATCTCGTCACTGACACCAGTTTTCGACTCTACGAACTATCTGGTCTTATTCAGGAGTTATCAAAGCGCAATAATCCACTGTCAAACCTTTTCTGTGGCGAGGGTTGAACGAAACGCTAATTTTTCAGTCCCGGCTCCCCTAGAAACTCACAGCGCCTTCACTACTTGATACAGCTATTCTTGAAATGATTGTTCAGTTGAAATACTGATTTAACGAATAGCAAAGTCATTTGCATATGTCATAATATTTATTCAAAGTCAAAGTGTACAAAATAACTTCATAACCTAATTATAATAAACTGCGGTGTAACTATATAATATGTGCAGCTTTGTATTTTAACAAGAAAACTTAAAACTTCATATATTCAAATGACATTGTTATTCGCCAAATCAGTATTTCAACTGGACAACCATTTCAAGAATGCTGTATATGTGAAACTTAGATGATAACCGGTTTACAGCTAAACACTAGAGTAAATAAGCAAAATATCGATGTGTTCTTCATTGCAATTTTAATATTCTGCAAAGTTATAAAAATGAGTCTTTTTCGGCACTTTTTCAAATGAACAACATTGTTGAAAAAATAGACCGCGGAAAATAGCTCAATATAAAGGTTTTAAGCCAAACCAAATATCTTTTTGTGAAAGCTATACTAAGCACTTTTATTGGAAAAAGTTCCAGAACCTAAAAGTCATTCTTGTTTATTTGTTGGGCAAGTGCACCACGAGATTGTGGGAGTTTTCTAGGTACCAACTTATTAAGTGATGTCGTTTGAGGTTATTTCCCGGAATTGTTCTTGATGTACAGGTCGAAAAAAGGTTCATGCATAGCTGATGTTACAACAGTTACAAACACCGAGAGGGTGGGGGAAGAACTCCGGGGATTAAAAGACACCAGACGTTTTTCAAAAGGGCGTGGCTTTGCAAACTTTTAATTTCTAAAAGATACCATAAAATGAGTTTCAGTGCTATTCAACCCCTAAAAGATACCAAAAAGTGAGAATTTGGCAAATTTCATATTTTAAACCCTAAAAGAGACCAAATAGCTGATTTTTACCCCTAAAGGATACAACGAGCATCCCCGATCGCTTATCACCGAAAGGTCACCCCCCCCGAGTTACAAACACATATCATATCAAACACACATCTTTATCATAAACAAGCTGACGATTTACCTCCTTACCTTCGATGCTGGATTTTCAGGTTGCCCTCAACCCTATACCCCTAATATCACTATCGTCAAACACATCATATATCATTAATTTCTCCTTTAGGCTGGGTTTGGCGTGGGATCAGCCGTAGCCGACTGTCTTTCTCTGTTCGCGTTGTGTCGTTTCGGTGCTGGAGTCGCCTGTGGTGGTCGCCTATGTTTTCTGTATCGAGCTGTTCAATACAAAACATCGCACAGCAGCTGGGTTTATCTGTAATATCTTTGTTAGTATTGGTTTTGGCTCTACTGGCGTACTTGATACGAGACTGGAGACATCTTATGTTAGCCGTTTCCCTCCCTGCTGTACCGCTAATGCTATTCTGGTGGTAAGTCTACAGAGAGTAGCACTGCCGCTCGTGCACACGTGGCTCAAGCGGTTTAAAGTTTGCAGAAGCGAGGGAGGGAGTCATTGTTTCCGTTCATTCATTCAACATTAATTTATTCATTCATCCATTGAATCAATCAACTAATGATTAGAGTGAATGAATTATAATGTATCAAGAGAGTATGAGATAAGAGAGTTTATCCCCCGTATTGGGCTTTACACTAATCAGGGGATTTTTTCTTTCTATTTTTAAACTGAAGTTATTTCGGGAACGGAACGTGATTGGGCAGATTGCAGGAGGCGCGGTCGCATCGTCAAAACATCTCAAGACAAAAGTGCGGAGATTGTTAAGTTTCTAAAAATCGCACGACGAGTAGAGACCCTGATGGGGTACGGGGATAAGCTAGCTTATCACACACTCTCTTGCAGTGTATAAAATACGTTTCTAATACAATAAAACATATTGTCTCTATTGCTTTCAGGCTCATCCCTGAATCTCCACGCTGGCTCATAGTTCGGAATCGTATTGACGAAGCACATCAAGTCCTATTAAAGTTTGCTGCCAAAAGCGGTAAAATCGTTGATGCTGATCAACTATTAGAGGTAATTAAAGAGGTAAAGAAATCCGATATGCGACAAGATGATGTCACTTATGGTGTTCTTGATTTGGTAAAGACGCCCAAGTTAAGAAAACGAACGATTATCTGTTTCTTTAATTGGTAAGTTAATTGATTGCATGGTTGGCATTCATAGTTTTGTTAGGCAAAAACTTGTACTGAATCTCCAGGAATGAAAGAAATTGGGAGGCAGCACACCCAAAACCTTTTGTCTGCAGTAAAGGCAAACATTTCTTAATGTGTTCTTTCCATTTCTTAACAAAAGGGGCGGGCTCTTCGCCCACTATAATAGTGAAACAATTCGTGTTACTACGCAAGGTTGAGCACGCGCGCTCATTACCATTTTCGGTCAAATTAATATTTTTCTTTCATTTTTCCATTTAAATCCTATTTGTTTTCGATTGAAAATCAATTGTGTGTGTGTGTGTGTGTGTGTGTGTGTGTGTGTGTTTTAATCAATTTGCTACAAAGGGAACAGATGTTTAACGGTTTTGAACTGAAACGATAAATTTTAGAACCCCGTCCACGCGTGGTATTCAAGATGGTGATATTTTTTCAACTTTGTCGCAAAATATCTCGGGAACAAAGACATTTTTTTATTTCGTGAAATGAAGCTTTCTATTAATGCTACACCATATGTGAAACAAAAAAATGACATTACATGGAAAGAAGAACAGTACACTTTTGTAAAAAAAAATGGACGCCCCAGTTCCTTGGATCGAATCCTGCGACATCGCTTAGTTTAAAGGCATGTTTATTTGTAAAGAAAGACAATCTTATAGTCTCTTGAGAATTAAGAACAACAGCTTATTCAATTTCTTTTACACACTTATTAAATACCCCTAAAAAACATCTTTTCTTTGCAAAGATTTGACTTATGATTAATTTTCTTTAAGGTTTGTCAATACAGTTGTCTACTTTGGCTTGAATTTGAATGTCAAGAACCTTGATGGAGACTTGTACTTAAATTTCTTCATCCTCAGCATCATTGAGCTGCCAGGCATTATGCTATGCTGGTTCCTTCTTGCCAGGTAATAGTCTGAGCACCAGACCTTTCGATGGGGAGGATCCAAGAGTTTGAAAAGGATTTGTCTACCAGGAAAAAAATGACAAACAGACAAACAATAAATAGAGGAAGATAATAAACAGGAAGACGCCCTATTACCAAACCAACTACATGGACAAATAAATAATTTTACAAATAAACATACCATCACATACAGATGAAGAAATAAACAAGTAAAACAACAAAGGCAATCAAATAAACAAGCATAGGCGAACAGACAGGCCATTTTAGGATAAGCAAATATCAACTGGTTCACATCTTGTTGCAACTGCAATGTTACACAGGGAAAACATCCAAAAGCACGAAGTCTGTTGCTGTTTATGAAAATGGAGTTTGAAAGACATTTATATTGAACAAAAAAAAAGTACATCGCTCAGACTTTTCACAATTCTGTATGCAAATCTGTTCATGTTGGAAGTTTGAAATGATTGAAATTTGTTATGCTAAGCTATTTTTAATTGTTGTTTCTCTAGATTTGGTCGTCGTATTCCTTACTCTGCAATGATGCTGACCTGTGGTGTTTCGGGTTTACTAGTACTGGCTTTTCCACCAACACCAAGTAAATACGATAGTAATGACTCAGTCAAAATGTGCGCGACTCAAACTGACCTTCTCAAAAGCACAATAGTATTTCTGTCTTGAAAGTAAAACGACTTCTTGTTTTTGAGTACAGTGTTTGTTTTCAGAGTACCGATATGCTATTCTGGTTTGCGCTATGGTCGGCAAGAACTTCATCATGTCAACGTTCCTAAGCGTTTACATCTACACCGCTGAACTCTACCCCACCCTTATCAGGTAAACGATTGCGCCACCTACACCCACCCTTACCAGGTATATAGGTTATATCAAGAGAAAATGAGCTAAGAGAATCTATCCCCCATACTGGGCTTTGCACATATCATCAGCCACATTAAGTCTATTTATTGCAGCTGAGTGCTGGAACGTGAGTCAGATTCACCAGAGAAGAAGTACACGAGGTTTTGTGCTGGCGTTGAAGATAAAAAAGGAGAGCTCTTCAAATTTGCAAAAGAAAAATTTAACAATGCTGGATATATTAACATGTTCCCCAGTCTTCTTTCTCTTAAGAATAAGGTTTTTTGCGGGATTGGTAACAGTTTAAAAATAGAATAGCACTAGCGTAGTTCGGCTGATGGGGTCTGGGGATAAGTTCTCTTAAGTTCTCTCATTTTCTCATGGTTATATACCAGTGAAATTACCTGCCGATATTCGTGTGATCGAGCTCATTTTTTCTTGTCCTTCCTAATATAATATAGTTCTCATGTCAGCTTCAAGGTGGTTGACAAGGTCTTTAATCTGTTCGTTGCTTAGGCACGACAAATCTGTGATTATAGGGATCTTACGCTCTGTTTTCAGTTCAGATTTGTTGGTATAATTGATTACTTTATTTCCAGGAATATCAGTATTGGTGCATCTTCGATGATGGCGCGATTTGGTTGTATTGCCGCACCGTACATTGTGATGCTGGTAACTACCACATATAGTTACTATATTTAACTACATATCAAAATGTTGATTGTCACAACAATGCATGAAACAGACGCGAAAAATACTGTTTGAAACCGATAGGACAAAACATTACTAACAAGTTACTCAAAGAGATTATATTAGTGGTTTTGTTAAAATACCATTCTCACAATTTCGGCTTAAATTGATCCATTTTTAAAACTGATATGCGCAGTCAGGACACTCGAGCTTCCTGTGTTGTTTCCTCTCAATAGTCCAGTTTCATGTTATTCATTGCTCAGGCTAAGCCTCAATAGTATGTGATAGATTCTTTTGTATGAGGTACATCCCGTGGGAATACCCCAATCCAAAAACAATATAAACACGAATGGTTTTGTCTTGGCTCTTTTGTGATTTCACCTACAGTGGAGGCTTAGCCTGAGCAATGAAGAACTTGAAACTGGTCTATTGATAATAATCTTTTTTGCTTTGATGCAGGCGGACCTACCCAACGTACCTAAGATCCTCCCGATGGTCATATTTGGAGTTCTAGCATTGATGGCAGGAATCTCATCACTGTGGTTACCCGAGACACTTGACATACCCATGCCTCAAACGGTAGAGCAAGCAGAGATGTGGCCTGAGAACTATCAACCTGTCTGCACCAAAAGAGGACGAGAACGAGCGAAGGAGAAATTTCAGAGCAGCATGAAGAGTATGTCGTTTTGGAGAGAAGAGATCCCAATAGATGAAAGACTGTGAATGATTGTCTGTCCAAAACAATACTCTCCAAAGCCGAATAGAAAGTGTTTCTAGTGTGCGCTCAAGCACGTGCAAAGTCGTAATAAGTAAAAACGCCACCCCCTTGACTGAAACTTCTCTCTTCAAAGGATGCTCTCTACCTGAAGGTCTTGACCACACAACGCCTGATAAATGTGAAAACCCTACTTTATTCATCTGATAGCTCTTCCATGTACACAAATCCACGCTAATTTGATTTTTTGTTGTTGTAAACTCTCTTTTTTAAATTGTTGTTATGGCTCCGATCTGAAAGTTGTTGTCAGGTTATAGCAGTTAATAATAGTCTCCATCTGTTAACTATGATCATGCAGATTTATCTGGCACAGTGTGGACAAGGCCTTGATAAGTATAACCTTTCAAGAATTTGTTGAAGGAATTACAGACATGAGAAATTAAATACTCCTAATTACATTCTGTGTGATGTCATACAAATCAACAGTCTGTCTGGCTGAATAAACTATAATAATTTTATTTGAAATTTTCAAGATATTTACAATGCCCAGGTAATTGCATATTTTTCTGCCATGATTTGTCAAATTTGTCAAGCTTTTTCTAGCTATATTGCTAAAGTACTTGAGTGAAGACGGTAAAACAAAGTCTATATGAAACACTGGAGCAATGAGTCTATAGCGTTGAGAGTCTGATGTGTACCTGTAATTGTTTGGTGGGAATCTATCCAAAACATCCAAGACAAAGTCTTCATTATGTATGGAGTAACAGATTTGCATACAGAATTGTGAAAAGTCTGAGCGATGTACTTTTTTTTTTGTTCAATATAAATGTCTTTCAAACTCTATTTTCATAAACAGCAATAGACTTTGTGTATTTGGATGTTTTCCCTGTGTGACATTGCAGATGCAACAATCTTTCAACCAGTTGATATTTACTTATCCTAAAATGGCCTATCTGTTTGCCTATGCTTTTGTTTTATTGTTGTTTTACTTGTCTATTTGTTCATGTGTATGTGATGGTATGTTTATTTGTAGAATTGTTTATTTGTCCATGTAATGGTTTGGTAATAGAACATTTTCCTGTTTATTATCTAATCATTGTTTGTCAGTTCATCATTTTTTCCCTGGTAGACAACATTCTCCAATTCTTGGAATACATTAATAATAAAAGCCTGTCTTGCTGTATGGTCCAGATCATTCACCACAATCAATCCATTCACTGTGTACAGATCACTACCATTTGTCTGTATTGTTGAATATTACTGATGATTGTCCAGATTTATGCTATGAGAAGCCAGAACATAAACAAGAGTGCAACCCAAAGAAATAGTTTAGAAAGGAATTGCTCATCATGTGCTTGTGGTGTACCGGGCTGTGCAGCCTGGGGGCCATTTCCACCAAATGTCTAATAATAGGAAATAGAACAGCATTATGAATAAAAAGATTGAAACCCATATCTAATGAATCAAGCTACACTGACAGATTTCAAAAAACTGTTCACATTTGAGAAATTCAAGACTTACAGAAGTGAAGAAGGCGAAAGGAAATGCACCAATTCCAAATGATAACTGAAAACCATCACCAAATCCAAACCCCTGAAATGGCTGAAAAGATACAATTAAACAAAATTTGTATTAAATAAGAACAAACAGAAAAAATAGTGTTGACTGCATTTTTTGACATTTTATTCTTTTTTTTTGGGTAGCATGGGTTTCCAAGTTTCTTGTCACTCTTGTTCATGTACAGGCTGAAGAAGGGGTTTTCCATGATCTGTGATTCGGCCCATATTATGCCAACGGTGTAAAAGTTTGTGATTTGTGAAATGCTTTCATTTAATGCTGTGATCCATGAAATTAACAAAAAATCGTCTGTGGTCCAGGATCGGTATCCCCCCCCACTTACCAGCCTGCATGTAGGCTCCAGTGCTGGATCATATGTGAATAGAGTTTGTTATAAGAGTTTCTCTTCTGTAGCATTGATTTTTTTCTTCTGGTTCTCTGGCTTTCCTCCCTCATTAATAAATCAACTGTGAGCAAAGATGTGTGTAAAATAGTAATTGCAGGAAGGGGTAACGAGTGTGAGAGAAACTTCTCCCCCATTACAAGGGCATGATCCTTGTCTCTAAGACTTTGAGACTATATGCTTTCCTGTTATTTATAATGTAAAGTGCATGGTAACTACTTAAATGAAGTGGATACTTACTCCATTGTTTTCTGGTTCAGGTCTTCTTGCCTGCGGTCTGGGTGGCATTTTTTCTCTGTGAACAGAAAATTTAACAACAAACCCATTACATTCGGTACAATGTTAAAGTTGTTTATTATATATCTATCTACCATAGAAACCTTTGTAGCTCAAAGATTTTAGGTTGTCTGTAGTGTAACTTGTGGCATATGACAAGTCGTTTTAAAATAAATAAATAAATAAATAAATAAATTGTAAGACAGGTTTTAGCAACCATCTGTAAAGATGCTGTAGAAGCAATGAGGGCAATTATAGAAAGGGTTTCTTGAGTGCATGTACATTGCCGCTTCATTGATGATTGGTTAAAAAGTAGACGGAGGTATGTAAATACATTACCACAGGTCATACTTTTTGAGGGTTGTGGACACTATGATACCACTAATATTTCTACCTCTTATTGATGTGTGATCAAGGCTTGCTAAATGTGCAGTCATAAAGTACTGTAAATTAAATTAACCTATTCAGTCAGTGATTCTAAAAGCATACCGTGGGTCAACGTTTGATGTACTCCCTCTTCCAAACAATGGTATAACATTATCTTTACTGATACCAGCTTTACAGACTGGACATACTGACTTATTTGGTCTTGTTTCTAGCCACTGTTGGAAATTCATACAAAAACACATCAGAGAAAACAGGTATTATAATAAAGGGAACAGTATTTTTGGTGCATTAGACTTTTCAAAAACGTATCATCTATATAGCTGTGCTAAGTGGAGTGCCATAGTGTGCTCTTTAGGAAAGTGGGTTGAGGGGCTCAATCTACCTTTTAGGGTTAAAAGTGAGAGCCTCACTCTGTACATTTTAGGGTTGGACTTTTCATATTAAGCTTTAATATAAATTAACAAAAGTTCGGAAATTGTCCACAAATATTTGAAACATTTGAAGCAGTTAACAGCATACCTATCAACTTTTGATCAATAACAACAATAACTCATAACTCGTAGCTTTTAAGGCAATTTTCCAAGCCCATCTGTCGAACATATGCAGATTCATAGCTCTGTTGGTGGATTTATTGAATTATCAAAGGACCATGTAATCAAATTGGAGCAACTTTAGTAGCGGCACTCTTTTAAAACCACAAATATCAACAATACATGCTATTGTTATTGTTAATAAGTGTCGGGGTTTTCTAAAGATTAGCCATAAAACCTTCACTGATATAACACAAAAAATAATATTCATAAACATAAAAAATATTTGATTTTCATCAGGTGTAAAAGGCCGAAAGTAATCATTTTGTGGTTGTTTTGGTTTGGTTTGTTTTGACAAAAATGACTGAATTAGATTAATTATACAGCTATACTTGAGACTCTAACAATTATCATAACTATTGATTGTTCTTTTAGGAGTGACAAGGGATTTCGTAACAAAGACAGTCGAGTCACCTGGACTAGTTTAGAGCAACTTTCTTGGCTGATGCAATTTTAAAGTATAAACTAAAGTTACATGCACAAGTTACTTCAAATCAAAGACAAAAACTTTCTACTTACTCTAAGCAAACATGGCCAGCTATAAAGAGAAGAAAATGCTTCGTTAGAACAGGTTATATTGTTAAAGAGCACAAGAATGGAAACGAAATTTGCAAAGGAAGCAAATCGTTATACAAATATCTGTTGACCATCTTTCTTACCAAAATAAATGCCCACATTGACTAACTACTGCATCTCTTGCTGTGTCAAGACATATATTACATTCAAAGTTAGCATTATTTGTGTTTTGATCGTGGTTTGGATCGTCCGTGGAAGAGGAACCACCATTATTTGATGATGGTCCACTTTGTGTACTACTGGTCGCCATTTTGGTTCTTCGTCTGGCTGGAGCGAAAGAGCCTCGTTTTAATGAGCGGGAAAAACGACGTCACCTGACGTCATCGCATACAAAATAGATTCTGAAAATGAAGTTCGAAAATTTATATTTTTCCTTTTAGTTTAATTAAGTTAGTTTAAGTAATTGCTGCATCAATCTCCTTTTATTTGGTAGTATTATTTTGCGTATAAAACTTGGGTTTGGAAATATTTCGTTGGTGTAATTTGAAAGCATTATATAAGTAAGATAAAAATTTACAAATCTTACAAATGAAAAATTATCTTTGAATAAATAATTTAGATTTGGACCTTATAGTAGGGGAAGTTTAATCTTTCTCCTTGCTCTTGAAGTGCGAAAAATAGGGGGTCGAAGAGCTTGGAGACAAATGTCAAATTATGAACGTGGGAACGTGGGAACCTGGGAATAGTCAAAACCGCCATCTTGGTTTGACGGCCATCAGTGATGATGGTTCGTATCTTTTGCCATTTTTTGCTTATTATTCTCATTTTAGCGCCCTATTTTATATCAAGGGTTTTTAATTATTGCTCATAGTATCATAATTCGGATAGTTTAATTCTATACATTATTTCTACAGGAAGTATTTCTGATGGTACGTCGTACAAAGACGAGCATGTTTCTTGACTGCAAGGAGGGGAACCTAGTGATTGATGTGAAGAAAATGATTGAAGGCATAATCAAACGACCTCCTGAAGACCAAAGGCTTTTTAAAGACGAACAAATTCTCGACGATAACAAGACGCTTGGCGACTGTGGCTTTACAAATCAAACTTCAAAGGCGCAAACACCGGCTATTCTTGGACTGGCACTTCGGCAGGATGGTGAGACAAATCAGATTCACTATCGATCAAATATCTGTTGTCATTTATTTTTTTTATTTATTTATTTTTTTTATTCTATGCGAGTCGCAGTCTTTCGTATAACCCGAAATACATTAATATTTAAGCAGAAAAGAAAAATGCAATGCGTGCATCTCAAGAGTACAGTTAATTTTTTGTTCATTCCACTTTCTTTTTAAAATATGCATGTTTGTTTATTTGTTTTCGCGAACAGTTGTTGTGGAGATGTTGATGTTGTTGATGCCTTCATAAAGATATTTTTTTGATTTTATAACGCAACTATAGATGTAGTCATTTCGTCATTGAGACATGAATTAGGTTTTGACTGCCCAGAAAACTTCAAAAAACTAAATTTTCAATGATTTTGACAACAGTTCTACAATGGTATTTGGTTTGTATGTTTGTTGCTATATTTTCGCATCATTGAAAGTATAGGTGCTTCTTAAACTTTCACTTAAACTTTCAGCTTTGTCCAACCCAGAAGAGCCTGAGTTTGTGGTCTCTAAAGTAGAGGCATGTTAAGTGAGATGTGGGTGGGGGGGAGGGGTAATCAAATCTCATTTCAGTGTATTGCACACTCAACTTCTTTGAGACTTCAATCGTCCCCTTTCAAAAATCCTTGATCTGCCTCTGTATTGAATAATGCAGATTATTGATGATCGAAAATATATATAGCTTATTGCTAGCAATCAATATTTTCAATCTTCAATAATCTATAATATACATTAAAGTCGCTAATAATAGAATGATTGACTGATAAAGTCAAAAGAAATTGATCACATATGATATACACCATTATGGTGTCTAAATTACAAATATTTTTTACAGCTATTTTGGTGTGACCTGATTTAAATTGCTCTGGTTTATTCTGTGTCTATTTGTATAGCCTGATAAAATCATTGAAATCGATATAATCAATTTGTGGTGGTTATCAATTGCTTATTATCAATATTAGCGATTGATTATAGATAGAGTGCACGCAATTAAAGTGTGCAACAGTTGTCCCTATTTAATAGTAAATAGCAATTAAACAAAAGAAAACAATAGAATTAGCATAAAATTGCACTATTTAGCGGTATTTATGTTGCATACTTTTAGTGTGTGCACTCTACCAAGCAATAGAAATCAAATAGAAAAAAATATTTATTTTATCAATCCACTTTTGATGGACTATGTTTATTATTACTGTCATTTGAATATGAATCCTGATTACAATAATTTCAACATTTTTAGATTTGTATGTAAACAATAAAATAGACACACAAATCATCCTGGTTGAGTGCACTCCTTTAATATGAAACTTGATTTTTTCAGATGGTGAATTCGAGCAACTTGCGATTGAGCCTCTGTCCAGCCCACCAGAACTTCCAGATGTCATGAAGCCTCAAGAAAGTGCTTCTAACAGTGAGGGGTGCTAGACAAGATGAACCAATGACTAATTTATCAACTGTATAACTTTTCAACTACTGTATTATTACTTTTTGATGTAATATTCTTAATGGTCCATTCTTACATCAATTATGATGGCTTTCTAAGGGTGAAGTTATGATAAGCATAATTAAATACATAATCATTATCATTATCATGATAATCAACTGTTCAGAACTCTATTCTATCATCATAAAAAGTATTTTTACTCACCTGCATAGGAAACTCCATTGTCTCTAGGCTAGTCAATAATATATTGGTAATAATTTTTTTGTAGAATGATATTGAATTAGTTTATAAACCATGTGTGATCCAGTCAAATGGTGTATGCGATAGAATGACTGGTAGAATGACAAGGGCCAACTTAGATAACCTATGTTTTCTATATTTTCAAGAAAGAAACAATAAATTCTGTTATAATAATGAACTAGTTCAAACCAAACGTCCAAGTTATTGATTTCTTTGTAGTATTTATAAAATGAGAATGAGCATTTTATCGTCAGATATAGATACAAAACAAAGCCACCCATCTATAGTGCCAATAAAACATGAATTTGAATTCTATGAATTGCTTCTAATACTCCAAACAGAAGTTTATTTTTCCATTAAAAACTCAACAACTTTGCAACTTTATCTGGAGAAAATAGTTTTAACTTTATGCAAATTAGGATAATTTTATATAAGTAATTATAAAACTCGTCATGGGTACTGATTTGCTTTGAGAATCACTCATTAATTATTCATGAGTTCTAGAATGTCAATTATAAAATGGAGGAAGTATTTTCAAAATAGATTGGCACGCCTGTGTACATGCTTTGATTCATTAGCCAGGCATTCTTTGAACGCTTGCACCATTCATCTGGTATTTGTTGTGGTGGTGGTATTACATGCATCTCATAGACAGCATCATTTTTACAAGTAATTAATACTAATATGTTTTGTTTTGCACTGTATGTTTAATGTTGTCAATAAGTAAGAAATGTTACTGTATGCAATTATTTCTAATTAAAATAAATAAAATTTGAACTCACAGATCAATATCGTCAATTTGCAGTGGTTTTCCAAATCTCCTTTGAGTTGTCAAAATAAGCTTCTACATGAATACAAGAAATTTTTTGCAGACATTCTTGGTGATAAATTGGTTCACAAATTAATCTATATAGGCTTTAAAAACCATCTCCACAAAATTTGCACATGTGAAACAGGACTACAGTAGGGCTGTCAACCCCCGGCCGTTTCTGATCTTGAGATCGCCCTGATGTTGTGGGTCCAAAAAGGAGGGGCACATTTTGTACTTATCTTGCCAAGTAACATGAGTAACCACACATAAAACATAGTTCAAAGTAGAATACTTTATCAAATGATAAATTAAAAATTTCTTAAGTAATACAGATATGATTAAATTAATTGCCATTAGTCCTAAACTAGTGGTTGTGTCCTCCATTTATCAACAATTCCTTTCCGTTAAGGATTCCCAAAAATAACAAAGATGTAAATAAAAAGTCATTGATAGGCTCTTGGATGATCAATGGTTGGTAATGATGTGAAGTTCTGATTTTGATGGCATAACAAACCCCTAGTGCAAAAACCTTTGATTTGATATATAAATTTATGATGAAATTTGTGCATTATTTGGAACATGTAGGCATGTAATGTGGATTCAAGTACCCATCAATAATAACATGGTGTACTTCATATCCACAACATGTAGATCAGGAAAGAACTTTAAATAATGCACTGGCGAGTCAAATATGTCTAAATTTGATACATTTCTTGACTATATACAATGAACTTTATATCTCTCCATAGAAATTAAATAATGGTCAAAATTTTATTCTTCAGTCAAAGTAGCATCAAATTGTTGCAACAAAAGGTTTTTGCACTATGTTAGTGTTGCCATGGTATCTTCAAAAAGGTTTCAAATATTATAAGTATCACCAAGAGAGTATGAGGTAAGAGAGCTTATCCGCCCTGTTGGGCTTTACACTCATCAGGGGATCTTTTCATTCTATGAAGTTATTTCGGGAACGGAACGTAGCAGGAGGTGTGGTCACATTGTCAAAACATCTCAAGACAAAAGTGTGGAGATTGGTTACAAATTTCTAAAAATAGCATGACGAGTAGAGCCCCTGATGGGGTCTGAGGATAAGCTCTCTTATCTCATACTTTCTTGGTATCACTGAAGGGATTACAAAATACTAATACTTAAGAAACGTATATATATACAAGATTGTTAGTTATTGCGTCAAAGGAAATAGTCGGCTGGTGGTTTCTTGGTTATAGTGGGTGTGCCTCGGACATCTTGAGGGGCGGCTTCAAATATAGTGAATTCTCTTTTAAGGTGTTCATCGAGCTCAAGTATTGCAGCAACATTTCCACATCTATGAAAAAAATAGCACAAAATCAAATGCATTAAAATCAACATCTGAGAGACTATTGCAGACTTTCCTTAAGCCTTTTTTACATGAAGGAATTGTATGGGAAACATAATATAGCAGTGTATGTGCTAACCTTTGAGAAAAAGTGAAGGTTTATCAATAAAATGGACTACGTAGAACAAAACGTCAGTACATTATTTGGAACTTGTATGCAGGTTAAGAGGATTCAAGTATTCATCAATGATGACATGATGTATTTCACGATCAAAACAAATAGGTTTAGGAAAGAGCTTGATATTCTTTCAAAGTCACCAGTAGTTTTCCTCCCTTCACATAAACCAAAGCCTCCATTTTTTCTTTTAATTCCACATGTAGTTTGTACACATTTAGCAAGTCAAATTAAGCTGTAATTGTAACTGATGTTTTTACCTGTAACAATAGTTGGGGGCAGACCACACTGTAAGAACTGTCTCATTGAAGTGCCACTTATATCCTTCCATAACCAATTGATGTGCTCGGCATATAAGATCAATATCATTATTAACAGTAAACTGAATAGAAAGAAAACAAGACTTAATTAAGCTAAAGGTTGCAAAATAGACAATACAATTAATGAAATTTTAATAGCAAACAAATTAAATTCAAACAAGCAAGAGAAAAAAAAGAAAAAAAAAACAGAGTCCAGGAGCCGGTTGTACGAAAGCCGATTAGCGCTAACCCAGGATTAAAATCGCCTAACCCGGGGTTAAATTTTAACCGAGGATTAATTTGCGTTGCTCAAAGGTAGATTAGCGCTAATCTAGGGTTAAACCGTGGGTTAAAATTAATCCACCTCGAGAGGTGGATTAAGTCGCTAACCCAGGATTAAATTTGCGAAAATGAAAACAAAATGGCGTCCTGGACGGCTCGATTTTTCTGTCGTTTGACCCAGATTGCACGGAAAATATTGCTCTAAGCTTTCAAACAACAAACTAAATACATGAAACAAATATTGTATTAGGAAAAGATGTAATAAACAACTAATAATTTGCCCATTTAAAGTGTTGTTTTCAACCATGTAAGACGAAAGAGAGCGAACGACTAGGCGACTATAGTATATCGACTCAAAAAGTACGAAAATTGCTTCACATTTTACAAATGAAGGACGTTTGTTTTTTAAGTCAAATCAAATCCGAGACCAGGAATTCTTAAGCAATGATATGATTTATTGTTGAAACAAAGAAAATGGATTTTAGACGACAATTTGATTAAAAAAAAAAAAAATTAAAAATATTAAATAATGCAATTCAAATTTATTTTCAATTTTCCCCTTCTCGTGTATTTATTGAGATTGATTTAAGATGAAAAAATATTGTAAAATAGATAAACAAAATGGATATTAATTTACTGCAACTAACACTGAACAAAAAAGAACAATTGCTGAAAATTGTAAAACTTCAAAAAAACAAATAAACAGTAAGCAAAAGGCTAACAATTTCCAAACAAAACACTCAGCAGCTATAAAACAATAAATGAAAGATGAATGTAACCAATAGACCAACATAGAGTTAACTAGTATGATGTCAAAATACACTTCACATTTATTTCTGACAGTTATAGTGACAGTCCATTGTTGACAATTGCTGGAAAAAATTCAGTTAAACAACAACCATTATTACTTTTGTCTTATGGATTGATTCCAGAACATCATCCCTCATGTAGTAATGAATATTTATTACTTATTACTACTACATCATTTACTACCTAATGAATCAGATTCATCTGGCATTACTTATGGATTCATGTCCTTCAGTACCTTCGTTGTTTACAATAGTCAATATTAGACATTTGTTATTCAAATTTAAGTACTTACATTAAATTTATCAGGACTTTGCAGCTTGTCATTTTCTTGTTTCAGACAGAATGGATTTTTGTTTTTAATAACAAATCTATTTTCCTTAATCAAGAAATAAATTCCCTTCAAATGTTTACATTGTGTTTAGGCTTTTATCAATCCAGTCAATTATGTACTATTGAAGTTTCAAAGATTTAAATTGTGGAAAGGCAATTACAACCGAAAAAGGTTATATTGCTATATTTGAAACCTTTCAACTGAATTATTTTGTCAAAAGTATAAGTTACTGTTGTTCAGTGTTGACAAACTGTTCTGAGTACAATCAATGAGGCTGTATGTAGCCAAACACACTGTGACAAATGAAAAAACATTTTGAGCTTAGTACCTCCACTAAATAATATTATTAAGAAACAAAGGTGAAGTCATAAAAAGGTTTTTGGATTATTGAGATCAGTGGCCAAGCTTCTTGCAGTGATTGTAGTTAATGAATTAATAATATAGCTTTTCATATCTAGGTTATACATCAAAATCACCATTATTTAACAACTGATAAATGTATTATGAACCTGATAATTTGCCTATTTGGGGTTGAATTTTTATCAGAATTAACTAAGCTAATAACATTTTTATTTTCAAAAATATTTTGTCTTTCATTTGGAATAGCTATATCAAAGTGTATCAATAAACTATAACAAACAAATCACAGGGCTTATTCCTCATCAGGCCTATCAAACCAATTGGTGAATCACAGAAATAACAATAATTATTATTACTAATAAAGCTTGCCCATAAAATATATCATTCTGGTCTAATTAGAGCACAAACAATTAAACTGTGCAACACAAAGAGTACTAAATGGTATTATTTGTTTTATTAGTGCTGATGTACTCAAAATATGACAGTACAAGCAGTACATTTGTGCAAAAGTAAATAGAATTAGTAGCACTAATAAAACAAAAAGAAATCAAATATATTTAACATATTAAAATTATAGTGATACTTAGCATTGCACATTTTTAGTGTTTGTACCGTCTAAAATATATGATACATGATTATATAGTTCTTGATGGCATTTAATTGGCAATTTTTGTGCCTACTAGCTAGAAGCTGTAGGCACTATGTCGTCGGTCTTTATGCAAATTGTAAGTAACTTGACGTCACAATAGGGGAAACACGATACCATATTATGGCGAAGTTTAGCCCATGGCGACTGATATTTACTTAAAGTCTTAAAATCGAATCATGGCAAAAGCAAAAGTAGAAAGAAGATAAACAAATTTTCAACAATGGTTTGAATTCTTTGGACGTCAAAGTACATTTGCGATGTAAGATTTCTACATTTCATTGTAAAACCAAAACGCATAGTTGTCTAATTCCAATCATATTCTTTATTCTTCGACAATTCATTTGTAAGGAAATGTATGCAATAAAATGTGACTTCTTTCGAAAAAGTATAAATAAAATAAAATAAAATAAAATAAAATAAAATAAAATAAAATAAAATAAAATAAAATTCTAAAGTGAACGTTTGCAAACTAAAGAGAAGAGTTTTCTTTCTGAGCGATTTAACCTAGGCCTAGCCGCGAACTCGTGAGAATTTCAGTCGCAACATTTGCCGACAAAAAGGCTAAATTAGCATTAAATCAACAAACATCACACGTATTCAAATAAGCAAAAAAACAACGATTGATTTGAATTTTTTTTAATTAATAAAAAGTCTTCAAAATTTTTGATTTTGAGAAGCTAGAAAACCTACAATATTCTACTCGAATTTCGAACAAGTTTCATAGAGCCACAGGAAACCCAATCAAAGCGGCATAGGAAGACCAATTAATCTCAAAATCTGCATCCGCCGCAGCAAACTTCATTTCACTCGTCAGCAATAGTGCTACAATCTATAAAATGCTAAGAGTTATAGAAGAATAAATATTCTAACAAATGATCCGCTACTTGCTTACATGGGAGTAACATGCTCTCTTTGAGCGACTTCAAATTCTTGTTCAAGAATTTTTCCCACTCTGCAGCTATTCACAAAATTCCAGTAGGCACATGCGCTTTATAAGCGCCTTTAATTTATAAGGTTAGTATTACAAAATATGAAAAGGCATTAAATTTTTATTGACTTAGATTTATTGAGTCTTATATTTGGAGTGTCAACCAACCAACAAACAACAAAAACAGTAGACAGAGAAAAGGAAAAAATACTTTGCAATAAATATAGCATGAAAATAGAAATATCCTTATATAAAATTTGACAAATTCGAATGAACTGGTTGATGATCGAGGTGTATATAAAGCATAAAACAAATGTTCACAAATGATTGACTGTATGATTTTAATAGCTATAATCATAGATGAAATATAACAACATATCTAATGAGTTGAAATAATTTAAATGTAAAGTAAAAAATATCAATTGACAATAAGCTAAACACTTACAAATTAATGCAGCAGACTGAGATGCTTTTTGACTTGAGAAAAATCCCTTTAAATTCTCAGTTAATTTTCTTATACATTTTGGACAATCCTAGGACTAATTCATCATTATCAGGAGTAGCAGATCTTATGATTTCGAAGATGTGATGACAGTGGTTTCATCAAAACATGGCAAAATAGTATATATTGTATTCTTTTGGGTAAATCCTTTCATACAAAATCTCCAGAAAGCTGTCCAGTCAAAAGGTGAACTCTTTAGCAATATTTTCTGGATGTCTGAGCTATAATAGAGCTTTTTTCGTCTACTAAACTGCACTTTTCCATCCGAACAACAATCAGTCTTCCATTGGCCGCCATCTTGAAATTTGCAATCATGACTGTCCGAAGTGCATCGTGGGATACTAATCGTAGATTAAATTATCCTCCCTTTTGGTTAATCCTGGATTAGTTAATCCTGGGTTAAATCTAGCTTTGAGCAACGCATTTTTAACCTAGGATTTACTATCCCTGGGTTAAGGAATTTAACCCTAGGTTAACACTAATCCCAGGTTAAATTTAATCGGCTTTCGTACAACCGGCTCCAGGTGCATTTTGAGATCGAGACAATTGAATTTGTTGATGGCACAATACTAAGTTATTTCACATGCCATGATATTTTTGTGAATTTCAACAGCTAAACCACAATTGAATTGCATTTCAGCATTGTATCAAGTTTTTCTTTACCTGTGCAACAACATCACTGCCAAATAAATAGCCAGCTCCTCTAGGACTAACTCCCCATCCATGAATATCTACAAAATATAAAGATGATTTATGTTCATTTAAAACTAACATCCAATAGAGAGATAAACTAGGTTTGATGATTCAAGATTGTGAAAAGTATTAGACCTTATTGTATGTGAATGCAGTTGACCTGGGAACATCAAATATATCGTAAGATTGTGAGATGTTTGAATAAACAACTATGTGCTCCAGGAAGATCTGTCTACAACTTGAGCACCCTCAGTGTCAAAATTTTATAATGCTTGTAATTAACTAAATATGCTTTTTAACTCCAAGTTAGAATAATCTTTCTGATATTGTGCTGACATATCCATTGGAATATAGCAGTACCTTCTGGATCAGACCAAAGTAAATCACACATTGGACCATCATGTGGCACCTCTTGTTTTCTGTCAATAGATCGTATCTGAAATAAAACACACTTGCTAAGTAAACTATCCTGTACTATACTGCACAGCACAGAGTGACTTAGTGTACTGTCCAAGGCATTCTGTTTACCATACAAGGCTATTCACATAGGCTGTACATATAGCACTATTGTGCAACCAGACCCTGTACTGTACTACATGTATGGTGCACTGTACTGTACTGTCCATACTGTTTGCCATACAGGGCTATTCAGTACTGTGCTGTACTTGCTTATATTACTGTACTATTTTATTTTTATTTTAATAGATTTTACTTTCTTGAAAGGATGAAAGGGACATCACAACAGCTTTCACCAACTACTGCCCTGGAATGAAAATCTAACCATTTGAAGATGTGTTAGTGCAGCCAACACAGCCTTAGAGTAATGACTAGTGGTGTCATATTAAGAGGGCACAATACCAGGAGATCTGTTTTCATAAATTGCTTGTTTGTCCATGGTAAAGTTTCAGTTTAGAGCAGTCGTCATACACCACTGCATTAATAATGTATTGGTTTATTATTAGAATACTAATGATGCTGATGACAACATGATAACATCAACCAGAACTTACCTGGTCTAATGTACTTATTGATGGAGAAAGTCCGCCATGGACACAAAATATCTTAAAAGAGAAAAAAAGGATAAATACAACATTGGATTGAAATTGATAATTTGACAACTTTGGAAAAAAGAAACCATTCTGATAACCAGTTAGACCAGAAATAAGGATTAGCATGACAAAATGGGTAATATGCAGTGAGATCCTTGAGCCGACTATATTTTCAAATGTGTCATGGTTGATGATTGACAAGACGTTATGCATGAAAAGATATCAATCTTCAGATAAACAGTAAAAATCTATATAAAAAGAAAAACATGTTATATGTATGGGAAACATTATTTTTGACAATTACCTTTTTATCGATAATAGCAGACAAACTCAAGTAATCAAATATTTCTGTGCAATATCTCCAGACTGTTATTGATCCATACTTTTTAAGACATTCATCATAAAATCCATAAACCTGCAATTCGAAAAAATTAATTTCTTTATTCAGAGGGCTTTCTACATGTATTTGAAGGCACAACAACAGAGCTACACTCAGTTGCAAAATTGTTGGGACATCGACAGTTTTTTCCATTCCCTTTCAAAACTTCTCCTTTCTTTTCTATACACATGTTTTCACCTGCTTTTAAATCCCACTCACCTGATATAATGTTGCATTGGCTTTGCTGTGATATTATTTATTTATTTATTTATTTATTTGTCATAGAGGCAGTCAACATTGCCAAGGGGGGAGTGGCTAGAGAGTGCGAACAATGCTGTAGGATATTATGATAGTTCTACTAACCTGTGTAATTTGTCTGCTTTCGTGATTGCCTCGTATAAGAGTTATTCTGTCGGGGTATCGCACCTATAACAATGACCAAATATATTCGATGAATATAAAACATTAAAACTTTAGCTAATGTGTTGTAATGTATTCTGTGTTTTCATCTGACGTCATAAGCCAATTAAAAATGCTGTCCGCCATATTGGTGCTCAGGAAGCTCATTTGCATATGTCAAATCGCACATATGTGCTTGTATTTATTTACTAGCAATGCGATGTCACGCGCTTTAAAGTGCGATGGCGTCCTAAAAGTAGCTCAAAGCAAAAAAATATCGAAAGAAACAACTGTAATAGTATTTCCTGAGTCCGCCAAGAGTTTAGAAGTTTAATTATACACAAGAGTTTTGCAAAAAACTCTCGACTGTTGGAGTAGACCTGGCCTGTTTACAAGGTGACAGGTTAGACTCGCACTGTTTGTTGTGCTGGGAACATTCACAAAGAATGAATGAGCCGCCGATGTTAATATGGATCATTGCAAATATGGAAGGAACAATTGCTTCGGGAGATTGTCTAGGCTGTGAAGCAGGACTTTTCGAATGTTGTTCACATGTAGGAAGCGTTTTATTTTATATTGAAGCGTGGAATCGTACTCACGATAAGTTTGCGTTCACTCAAGTGAAATGTACGTGGCTGATCACGAATAATGTAGATTAGGACATAAACTATCAGTCAGTAAGTTGAAACAAGAACTGGATGACAAAATGCTGTAAACCCTACTTTAAGCAAGCCAAAGTCACTGCTTCGAACGATACTCCTACAGACACAGAAATGAATACATATTTTTACTTAAATCAACAAGAGCGAGAAAAAGACTGTAATACTGTCTTATAGAAAGGGAAAATTAATCGCTTAAAGACTTTTAAGTCAAAGCAAAACTTTCTTATATACTAGTCTTCAGTAACATTTATATTTTTTATTTATGTGACAAAGAAAACAACAAAAAACATCAGTAAAGAACAACAGATTTGCTAGTTTGTGCGGCTTCGAATAAATTTTAAATCTCTAATCTAACATTTATAGTCATATTTATGTTATTTATCAAAAAAACCCTTGAAAACAAAAAGGATGTTTTATTGGATACACCATACAACATAACCTGATAACGGCGGCGAAGAATTACAGTTTCTGTTGCTCCGAACTATAGTTAAATCTTCGAAGAATTATAGTTTGTGCCGCCGAATATATCTTAAATTGTCGAAGAATCATAGTTTGTGGCTTCAAATATACTTTAAATGAAAGCTGCAGCTTTGCCTGTGACGAATTGGCGGCTTCGAACTCTACCATTTCTGATATTTTCATCTATTAGAGCATCCTAGCTAATGGCGGCCAGCCATTTACGTCTTCTCTCAGTATTAAGTGCTATCTTTCCGTCTCTCCTTGGTCTTTAATGACTGTAGCTACGCGAAAAAACGAACTTCCTTTGTCACAAACACCTTTAGAATGGCAATTGACCATAAGACAAAGAACCATAATAATAAAAACCCAAAACAATCAATAGCCTTTGTAATTGCGCACAGTCTATACGTGTAGGTTGAGCACCAATATGGCGAATAGCAACCGTTGTCAAGAAAAAAGTCACGTGGGTGAAAACACAGAATTGTTATATTATACTATGTAAACAAATAAACAAATACACAAACAAACAAACAGCATATGCACACACATATTTTTTTTTATATATAGTGGTTTTTCATCTTCAGATTAAGATTTAACTACCTCTATGTTTATCATTCAAATCACATAATGCTGGCTGCAGTGAGAGGAAACCCAGAGAAAAACCCTTGTGGCAGGACAGATCAAACTACACAAACTCAGTTCACATTACCACTCAGACTGACCCATGAAGGGGGTCACATTGGTGAAAGGCTTGCATTCTCACAACTTTGCCAACAATAACACCCATATCGATATCATATCTATAACCTTAGGCTATGATCCATGAAATACAAAGACCAATCTGCACAAGCTTAGGTTGATCTACAAGATTTGTTGAATTGACTTAAGAAGAACTAACCTTAAGTGCAAGCAATAATAAAAATGTCTCTACACTGTAAAACCCTCTGTCTACAAAGTCGCCCATGAATAGATAATTTGTGTCTGGGACATCGCCTCCAACCTGAAATACACAATAGCAATATAATGAAGAAAAATCAATCTGCTTTCATCCTGTAAGGATCACTCAAATATACAGTAATAACTGAATAATAAAAAAAGCACAAAGTATATCCAGTTTAATAAATACCTTGAACAGTTCTTTAAGATCATAAAATTGCCCATGGATATCTCCACAGACCTAAATAAAAATAAAGCACGAGTAAATTAGGGTTTCATCACATTTAGGCTAGCAGTGTTTTGTTTTCATTTCTTCTGAATTCTAGATGTGAAAGCTTGTCTCCTTATATACGCTACAGCGTCCTTATTCTGATCCTGATTCTGTCAAACCTTTTGTGGACCCTCAATAGAGTACTAAAGTGTGACCTCACAAAATAACGTTTTTCTGAATTTCAGAGAGTGCTAGTAAAAATATGAATTTTTGTGAAAATTTGACAAAAATTGAATAAATATTAGCCGAGATATAAGCGGTTGAATGTAAACATATCGCCATACATTTTCTCTTGTTTGGCACTGGTGTTAAAAGGTGCAAAAAGACGCTAATATAAGAGAAAATGTATGGTGACATTCTTCCATTCAACTGCTCATATCTCGGTCAATATTCACTTGATTTTCATCAAATTTTTACAAGCACCTTCTAAAATTGTTATTGAAACCCCAAAAATCTGAAAAACATTTTTTTGTGACATCATCACTTTAGTACTCTATTTGAGTACAGGTAACATACTTACTGTTACTGGTGAATCAACACTTTGAACATTACTTTCTTCTACTAAAATTTCCCTAAGAGAAAAGAAAGAACATGGATGATGAGCATGTCACATCTCTTCCAGCCTGTGAATGGTACAACAAATGAATGTTAATACCTTGCTTTTGCACATAATTGCTTAACTTCCTTCTCTGTGATTAGCTCACACCGCCGAAGTTTCTCTATTTGTCTGCAAAAAAGAGAGATATTAAATCCACTAATCTTACTAGTTCTTTTTTATTAATGAAGATCTTGAGTATAACAATTAAGGTAATTCCGTAGAAATAAAACCGCCCGATGAAATTTTTTTATACTCGTTCTAACAAACAATTTTGAGAAACGCTTTAAGAAAATACAATAAAAAAGGGGGGTCACCAGCCTTGTTTTTGTGCAATATGACGTCAAAGTTCATGCGTTTTGGTGACTTGAAAACGCAAAGAAAAAAGCTCAAAAACCGTAAAGAAAATGAGAAAAAACACAGTAATTTGTTTTTTTTTAAGAGCAAAATTCGTGTTTTGTTCAAATGTCTGCACAAAATATGTGATCTTGAAAAAATTGACGAAATACCAACATGCACACGAGCTTACCAATGTTCGGCCAATCAGATTTTACGTTTCTGAGAATATGTTCTGATTGGTTGTTCTTATACAATATTTTTTATATTCTGGATAGGGATTTATTGGTTGAATAGCACTATATAGGCTTTTCACATCCAGCCCCAGTTTCCCTTTCATACAAAATAGACTATGATATACACAGCACCGCTGTCAAATGTCAGTGCATGCGTGTCATTTGCATTTGTAAACAATCAGATTGTTTGGCAATTGACTTTTTGAGTCAATTTAAAAGAAATTGCGTACCTTAAATGTACACTTTTTCAATTCTGTTTACATTTATTAAAAAAAAAATCAGTGAAAGTTTTATCTTTGTTAGCTTTCTTTAGTAATCCTATGCAGAAAGCACTGGGTAAAAGATCGTTTGATCTCAATTCTAATATTTTTTTATTTTTTTTTGGGGGGGGGGGGGGGGCATGCACAGACATTTGACCACAATGTTGATATACACAACAAATTCCAAATGATTCATATAGAGTACCAAAGTGTGACATTACAAAAAAAAGTGAAAGTTTGAATTTAAAGATTCTGATTCCTGATTTGTATAGAATGAAGAAGCTTACATTTCAAATTTCATGATAGTCAGTTCGATAGTGGCTGAGATATGACCAACTGAATTTATAATAACGGCAGACATTTCTCTACATTTTTGTCTTGGTTCTAAAATTTTGGAACCAAGCCAACAATACAGAGAATAACACATGTATGCCGTAATTATATATTCAGCTAGTCATATCACCATTATTGAACCAGTTTAAATAAAACTTTGAAATTTGAGCCTCTTTCAAGACATTCTTTTCAAATTGGGAATCAAAATTTAATAAATCATAAAATTATCATTTATGATGTCATCACTTTGGTACTCTATTGTATGTAAATTCAAGATATGCCTGTATTATATATTGTATACACAACATATACAACAACAACATAAATCTATAATTATGGAAAAAATACAAAGGGATAATATTGCAAATGCAGAAAAAAGTCATTAGCTAATAATTATTATAAAATCTTATTAGGCAACTAACAAAATCACAAAAAATATCTGAATTCTTGTGCTCATGTTGATTATTAATTTTGTTTACCAGTGATTTCCTGTCATACAAAGAAACAGGAAACATCTGCCAAGAAGGACAAATGTATCTAAACATCAGAATACAAATAACATAATGGATTTGAAAAAACCACGACGCTATAAAAAGTTCAAATTTAATGGTTAACTTATAATAAACATCAAAGTTTCATTTCACTTTCTTATTTGCATTCAAAGGTAAAAAGATATCAATTATCACAGAAAAAGACAATACTTAACATAGTTTTACCTGTCTAAGTCGCTACAGTCTGCCATGAAGATAAATCTCTGTAAAACTTCGCAAGATGAATGAAAAACTTTGTCACGCTCAACAGAGGTTAATCCCACAAATTACGAAATATCTATAGAAATACAGGAGCTTTGATCGACTTTTTTCGTCAAAATTATAGACGTATTCTTTTTCTAACTTGTAATTGTTATTTGAATGAAAAAAGCCAAGGTATTCTGAACGATTTTGTAGTAAAAAGATCAAAATTCTACAAAGATCACAAGCCTACGACGCCATGTCATTTCCTGTCGTCATGCGCATTGCTTTAACAGTCACGTGACATAAAAGGCAAAAGCCCGCCATTTCAGGCATTTTTCGCGCGTTTATGATTACGGTGATTACGCAATTGTTTGTTTTGATTGATTTATTTCCTCTTGTAATTGAATTTGAAATTTTCAAAAAAAAAAAAAAAAAAAAACACTTTTTCGCTGCATAGTTTACTTGAGATAAAATGTATGGTCTTATCGGTTTTATCTTCTTATTTATCTTTTACAATTTCAGTATGTAAAATATCCTGACATTTTTATGATAGGATTTTTTATATGTATTTATATATATAGGATAGTAAAAATTGCTGATTCAATTTATAATTGGTCCTGAGAACAACTTTCCAAAATTCAATTTTCCAGTGATAGAAAGTGAGAACTTTAACGAGAACCAGCAACTGTCTGGGGAGTACTTCTTTTACCTGAAACCGTGACAAACATGACGTCAAATCATACTAACTATGGTCAAATCAAAGCAAATCTGTTGTTTCAACGCTAAGAATCATGGTCGCTAGAGGGAATACAGCATGTTTAATTCAATTAAAAATAGGCTAAAAATCTATTAATAATAAAAGAACAAAATATATGTTTAAGTGCAAAGCAAAATGTGCTAGAGGAAAACTATTTAGCCCGAATATAGGTCTGTTCTTATTCATGTAATCAAACCATACGACGTCATAGTGAAATAGGGCAATTGTTTCGGATTCATGTGTTTTGTGTGTGTGTGTGTGTGTGTGTGTGTGTTTTTTTGTGTGTGTGTGTACAAAAGACCAAGCTGACAGTTAAAAAAAGTTGTATTGTCCAATTAAAAATTATCAACAACTTTACTGGAGAGAATTTATGGTCAGTGTTCCCGGCTTTGAAAACCACTTCTAAAAATTTACTTTTCCATAAATGTTTGTCCATGCTGACTCTAAAACATACTAATAGTACCTTCATAATTTATTTAATGGGGGGGGGGGGGGGGGAAGTGCTAGGATGACTTAGAATTTCTTTCTCTTCATTTTTTTTAATGATCTATGGACCGAAGGTTCAATTCCTGAAACCATGATCACATGAGTGAACATAGGCTGCTTTGTACCATGCAAGTAATCTCATTGTTCAATAAAGAAATGCAAACGCATCTTTAAGGTACTGATAAAGACACAATGTGTCTCTTATGCATTTGAGTCTTTGAACTCTAATGTAAGTCTATGTTTTATGTTTATGTTTTTTAGCAAGCAAGCCTAATTTTATTGAAATTTTATCTATTCTGAAAATCGAAGTTTTTCATAGTTGGTATTATTTCGGGTAAAAATTTGCTGACTCCCTTATATTTGGTTTTATATATAGTCAAGTATTTGTTAGCCCCCTCTAAATCGCACAATGCAAAAATAATCGGTCCCCCCTCAAAATCATCGTAACGGCCCCCACTAGATAAATTAATATTCGTCGTTTTCAAAGAGTGCCGCTACTGAAATTGTTATGTAAAGGGGTATTCTAAAATTTCTCCGTACTTTTTTGTAGTTTATAATATCTTATTTGTTTAAAATATTTATACTAGGTTTCATACTGACCCTTTTTTCTGAAAGAAAATGTCTTCCCGCGGAGCAAATTTGAAAAATGGACGGGACCGCCAAACCATGCGGCCTTCAGGTGACTGTCATGCAAAACCTTTTGGTCATATAATCTTTCAACTTTATAGGCATGTTCCATATAATTGAGAACAGTCGCAAGCGATTGGAAAAAAAACTTAGGATCGAAAAATTTTGGTTTACTTGTATACGATTTTTTATCGATCGTTTGCGACCGTTCTCGATCGATTCCAATTATCTATTAAATAATGCTTTTAGCTAGAAGCATTATTTTTTATAATGCAGTTTGCTGTTTGTTGAAGTGTGACCTATGCATTCGTTGGGATAATGCTGAGTAAAAACAATGGGTTGTGATGAGAACAATGATTATATGGAATCTATAACGTATGAGTTTTAGTCACGCAACAATTGACCTTTGTGTGGAGAGAAACGATTGCATGCGTGATGATACTAAGAATGCCAGGTGTGAGAGTCTCTTGATCCTTATTCCGGCTGAGCGGAATCATTTTACGAGTCCGAGCAGAGTCCGAGTATCACTAGTTAATGTGTCAACCTCTGGTAATCGTCATTATCGTAGCAATCCAATACGTTTGAACATTACACAGAAGTACTTCTATCACATGTGTGTTGACCTGGGTTGATCACGGACACAATAATCGAGACTAGAGCGACAAGTATTTTGATAAGGTAAACACCAAGGTCAAATTTTATTATTTATCGACTTCTACATTGATTATACTACTTACTTGTAAATGACAATTCTTGATATTTGTATCAGATAGTAGATTGTAAGTAAAGAATATTGCCTAAATATACAGGGGTTTCAATGGCGAGAAACACGCGCGGCGTCATTTGCAAGCATGCAGTGACCGGACTGGTCCCACAGAGTAATACAGTTTTCGTTTCGAAAATCTGAATAGGTTGTTTGTTTGTCTTTTTGTATTTCACAGTATGACTCAAATCAACGAATCTGAAGAAGATCAAAATGATCCAGAATTTGACAACGTTTTTGATAAGCATGTACACGAGTTCGGTCGTTATCAAAAGTGTTTATACTGGATGACCTATTATCTATTCATTCCATTGGGGATGCAGTTTGGTTTGATGGTATTTGTAACTGGGACGCCTCCATTCAGATGCTCTGATGTCAATACCACGTGTGACTTTAACAAATGCTGCGATGGATGCACGAAATATGAATTTGACGGCGTTTTTTCCAGCATTGTGTCTGAGGTATGCATGTGCATTTATTTTTTTGTAGTATATGATTTAATAATTAAATTGAAAAATTTGTATCGATATATCGTAAAATTTGATAATGAGTTCAAATAACTTCTTTATCATTTCGCGCAACGAATCACAACGATATATTGTTGCGAGTTTCGCGAACTTTTTATACACTCGAAATCATAAAATCACGTAAAAAAAAGTTTATCACGAAAAATAATTTTTTCAAGCCATTGTTAATCAGATGTTAATTTCTAACTAATTCTGTGATTAGAGCTGTTTATGGTAAGTTTTCAGTATACTATTGCGTAATAATGTTAATTATTAACCTTCAATTTTTGTGTCATAGTCTACAATGAAATCATCCTCGGGAACCCAGGGGTTATATCAGTCAGGGAGCGAGGAACCGAGTGACAGATATAACCCCTGGGTTCCCGAGGATGCAATGAAATATCAATTCATACGAAGCAGGGCTGCCTGAGGAATAATTCGTGACGCGCGATTCGGCACAAAATATTTATTGCGTGACACGTGACCAATATTCTATGCAATTCTATGCGAATTCTCTTTCTTATTCAAAAGAAAGAAAGTAAGCAAAGGATTCTGGTAGTTGTAATATGTAACGCCATGCCGTGTGTACGATCGAAATTTTCGGGCCTTCAGTTTTTGACAACTTCCGGGAAACGAGTTAACTCGGCGAACCTCATAAGACGGCTGCATGCAACGGAGGCTAAAGCCTTGTATTTAGTTTCGACAAAAACACAGAAGATGGGCTTCCTGTGCATGTAGAGAATACATAATTTGTATAATATTAATTTATATATAATATTATAATTTTCAATTTTGTTGTTTCATTTTAGTGGAATCTTATTTGTGATCGTGCTGACTTGGCTGCAACGTCACAATCGATCTTCCTTGCTGGAATGTTGACCGGTTCATTTGCATCTGGTATCTTCTCTGATATGTATGGTAGACGTTTATGTATATACCTCAACCTCCTGGTCATGGTATGTTGTAGTATATAGAATGATGGTGGGGCCGGGGAGTATACTGAATCTCTGTGTTTTATCCTGTGTTGAATTTCGTGTTTGCATGATGATGTAAAAATGTTGCCTTTGTCGCGAGAGAAATCCCAAAACTCTTTGTTAAAATTAGTATTTGTCGTTGTACTGAATCTATCTGTTTGTTTAGAGTGCACTCGCTAATAGTGTGGAGCATAAAAATCACTAAATAATACTATTTTAAGCTAATTCTATTGTTTTCTATTGTTTTCTTTTGTTTAATTAGTGCTATTTACAACTAAATAGTGACAAATGTTGCACACATTTAGTGTTTGTACTCTACCGTTAATTTGTTTGTTTCTTTGTTTTTACTATATGTTCAGTGTAAGATGCTGGTGTTGAAGGGATGATGATGATGATAGTTATGATGAAGAAGATGGTGATTACTACTATGTCGATGATGATAATAATAATGTTGATGACGATGACAATGATTAAAATGATGGCCACAACTTTCAAATTTGTTCGTTTTTCTTCAGGTCATATGTACCGGTGCCGCTGCAGCAGCCGACTGCCTATCTCTATTCGCGTTTCTACGATTTGGTACAGGTTTCTCGTTAGTTGCTGTGATGCTAACACAGTATGTGTATGTTCTGGAGTTTGTTGGTCCTTCAAAGCGCACGATGGCAGGTAAAGTTACTGACTTTGGTTGGGTTCTTGGAGCATGTTGCACTGCTTTATTCGCTTATTTGATCAGGGATTGGAGATTGCTGTTGGTAGTAGCTTGTGTAGCTGGACTTTTGTTTTTATTCACTTTCAAGTAAGTTAAATATCACAACTAAAACGATTACTATAAAACAAGCCATTTATTATCAGTATTGAAGTGCGAAAGGTGACTTCCACTAAGAGGTCAAGTGACACTATCGCCCCGAAAATGAAAATAACATATCAAAATAATGAAAAGCACCAACGTACAGCTTCTAATACACAATACAAGAAAAATAAAATGACAAATAAGTTCATGGAACTCGTTCGGAATTGGAAAAACGCGTTAGGTGGTAGCGCGTGCTACCCAATGCATGCAACGTCGTCATTGATCTGGACCTCATTTTTACAAAGCTGCACGATGAAGTGGAGATGGGGTCACGTGCCTATTCTTATAGTCATGTCTTTGACTTCTTCGCTTCACTGTCTTTCTGTTAGCTCTAGCTTTCCTAATTCTTCTTTCTTGTTTTTTCCTCTTCTTTTTTCCTTTCTCTGTTTCTCAGTTTTCATTTTCTTTCTTTCCCTTCTTGCTTTCTTTCATTTCTTCTTTTGCCATTCATCTCTTTCTTCTCAAACATGTTGCTGTTTCTTTTCCCTTCATCTTCTTAATTCTTTATCTTTTTCGCGAGCTGTAAACAAATCAACTCCCTTCATGTTGTTAGATTAACCAGTTCATGCTAAAAATTACATGTATCCATTAAATTTGATGCGTTTGCTCTCTTTGGTTCGTATTATCCAAGGATTCAGTCCAAATGTCATTTGCCTGCCGCAGATTTGTTCCAGAAACGCCCCGTTGGCTATTATCCCATGACAGACTTGATGAGGCGCATGGTGTGCTTATGAAGTGCGCTGACAAGACTGCTGCAGATTCAGAAGAGATTCGTTCAATTTTAAAAACTGTACGTGAGAATGAGAAAGAGATGGCTTTCCAAGAGAAGAAAGTTTCTCCTTTGCATCTGATTAAAACGACGAAGATGCGTAGACGAAGTCTGATCATTGCCTTCAACTGGTAAGCATTCTTAAATGATAGCACCGGCTTGAGAGAATTATATTATTGCAAAATTATACACGTACATCATGGCGTTGCGCCTTTTCGATTAGTAAAAACCCAGGTGGGGACTCCGATCGGAATAGTGCATGGATGCTCGTTTGAAAATGACCCCTTAAAAAGTACCAAAGTTCTATCCAGAAGGGCGTGGTAAAACATGATTTTTAACCCTAAAAGGTACATACTTGAATACGAGACCTTGTTTTTGAATATCCTTGAATACCCTAAAAGGTACCAACTAATAGTTACAATACTTTTGTTTGTTTGTGTGTTTTCAGGGTTTGAATCATAACTAGCAGTTAGAATAATTTTGTTTGTTTGTTTTGCTAGGTTTGAACCATTACTAGTAGTTACAATTACTTTGTTTGTTTGTTTGTTTTGCTAGGTTTGTGGTTAGTATTGTATATTTTGGTTTTGTACTGTATGTAACAAGCCTTCACGGGAATGTCTACCTAAACTTCTTCTTGATGTCAGTAATTGACATAATACATACACCTATAGTATGGTTTGCTTTACAAAGGTACGTCAAAATGATGCTTGTCCACTGTTTTTTCGTCTCATATTCAATGTCGTTAATCTTAGAAAACTCCGTACCAGCCCCCTCTCCATCATTATTTGCTCATGTTTATTTGTAAAACTATGTCCACTGGATATGGATGAGGAAATAACATTTCAATAGTGTCAAAAAGACGGCCGGGATTTTCCCGGCGTTAAAATTCAGGATGTGCCCTGTTAATTCCTCTATTTCCACTTGATTTCCCTACAATGGCCATTAACTATAGGAGCTCTGGATGGACTTCACAAAGTGACAGGCAAAAATATCTTTCACATATAACTTAGTTTTCTGTATTTGTTGATTAGCAATAGTCTTCTGACACAACATTCAACACCACATTCAGTGTTTTTTTTTTCAACAATCAGTCGTTACGGCTCATGTATGTTTATATGTGTCTTTGTTTTTATTAGGTTCGGGCGTCGAGTGACGTACTTTGCAATCATGATGATTGGAGGCATTGCTTGTTTGTTGGTGATAGCAGTGCCTAAAGGTATGACTAAATCCACGGAAACTCATGATAATTAGGTGTGCGTGAGTGGCCATGAGTGCAAAGAGCATATATACTGATTATGAAGGTTTGGCTACAAACGTACACATTATTTGATTTTTCTATCTGAGATTTCATACAAAAAAGGTAAAAAAGGAATAGCCTGTTAAAAATGCTGTAAAGGTATAGAATTGAAGAAAATTCTTTGTTTGCATTAATAAGATTGAAATTCGGAAACCAAACCTTGTTAGTTTTCACTTCGTGTGCGCGACCACACGAAGCGAAAAGTTGGTCATTTTTTGTTAGCTAATCTTGGTGACTTGCAACAACAATGAAGAGTCAATACTCGTGTGTACATGTACTGATAATGAAATTGTACTTTCCATGAAATAATCTGCTCAATATTTTGCACTGTAAATTATCTTAGCTAGTGTCATGATATCAGAAATTAATGAATATGCCTGTATATTTTATTATAGATTATAAGGCAGTGGTGACCACTATCGCTATTCTGGGCAAATTTTGTGATACAGCAGCTTTTTCTACGATTTATCTTTATACAGTTGAGCTCTATCCTACTGTTATCAGGTAATCTTACACTTTACAATGACTAGAGAGTATGAGATAAGAGAGCTTACCCCCCGAATTGGGCTTTAACTCATCAGGGGATCTTTTCATTCTACTTTTAAACTGAAGTTATTTCGGGAACGGAACGTAACGTGATTGGTCAGATTGTAGGAGGCGCGGTCCCATCGTCAAAACATCTCAAGACAGAAGTGCGGAGATTGTTAACAACTTTCTAAAAATAGCACGACGATTAGAGACCCTGATTGGGTCCGGGGATAGCTCTCTTATTTCATACTCTCTTGACAATGACTATAGATTAACGCGACTAAACCGAGAGATCAAACACTGAGCAAATCAACACGAAACACGCCCGCAAACTACAAAATAACATAAAATAAATGATCAATCTTACAAATAAACAATTAAAATAGGTACAAGCAAACAAACATCTAAAAAAATAATAATTTAAACAATTAAAACAAATAAACGATCGAAGAAGAAAAAAACTGGCAGGCCACTCGACCGACCGATATCTAAAATCTTTGTCTTGTTCATTAGAAATACTGCGATGGGAAGTGCTTCAATGTGCGCTAGAGCAGGCGGAGTTGTTGCACCATTTATTGTGATGTTGGTAAGTATAACGTAGTCTGTACATGTCTTCAAATGTTTTTACGTTGTAGGGATCGCGTGTGCTCATTGTATGCTTTCTTGAGTCATCCAACCAGGCGTTTCTCAAACGCGCGCGCGGTTCATTTTTTTATCTTCTTTCCTTCCCTCTTATCTCCAAAAAAACCCATCTTTGTTTACTTTCAGGCCCAGCTGCCAGGACTCAACCTGACCCTCCCCATCGTCATATTTGGTGCGTTGACGGTGGCTGCAGGGATATCATCGCTATGGTTACCCGAAACTCTTCATTCAAACATGCACCAGACCATTGAAGAGGAGGAGGCTGCCCCCGAGGATTACAGCTTCCCATGCGTTCCCGCGTGCTTTCGGAGATCTGGACTCGCAAGTGACGAAGAAGATACTAAATTCAAAGGAGTCCCTGTCGCTAGTGAAGAAAAACATATTATAAACAATGCATAAGGAGGTTTTTCTTGAAATTAATAGTATTTCCAATTACAGCGTCAAAGTGTATCGTTTATGAAATCTTTACTTTAAAGTGGTCCGAGCAAAGCGCTGAGTTTATACTAGACGCGCTACTCATCTTTCCGTTGCCACCTCCATAAAGTTTTAACAACATTTTGCCTTTTTTACAGCTTTAATAGATGTAACTTTAAATAGTAACAAATCCTGATCTGTTTGTTTATTTTATGAGTTCGTTTCGGCATAAAAATGTATACATGTGTTGAAGTTGTTAAAAACTTTGTCGATGTGTCTACCGTTTCAACCGTCAGGCTGTAACTACAAGAATTCAAGCGTGCTATTCAGCCGCAGTGTGGCGTATTTTGTCCTGTAATTAGTTGAAATTATATTATCTTTTGTAACCTATTTTTTTAATTAAATATCCGTAAAAAGCATTCTTCGTTCTTCACTGAGTGCACAATGAATGTACAATTTCCTATTAACTAAGCTAACTAAGGCCAAACAAGCCACCGGGAAAAGCGAGAAATAAAATGAGTGATGAGTTTTCGTTGCTCTATCACTTGTAGAAAAACTAATTGTTTATAATTGTTTACCAAAACGTACTTTCACCAAGATCTATTACTTGTGATTTCGTTTTGGGTTCCCTGTGTAATTTCACGCGCGAGTTACCGTGATTGTGATGTAAATCAAGCAACGCGTTCTGTGTCAAGCAATTACCACCACAATCGCCATGGCAGCCAATATAGGTATCGCACTATGATCATTTACTTTACATAAAATGCCTAACCAGGCAAAAAAATCCACTTCTACACCACCAACAACAGACAAACAGACTAAAACAAAGAAAAAGAAAAAGAATGCTTCGCAAAAAACTCACAGAAAAGACTCAACATCGGAGTCGAGTGAAGGTACGATTTGTTTACTCAAATGGTTCACTTACACTTTCTAAAACTAAGTCTATTATCGTTTTAATTATTAGTGGCGATGATGCTAAGTAGTTATAAACTCCTCGATTTAAAAGTGACTTGTTAAATGTTTGATCATTTCTTTCTTGTAGGACGCCATAGGAAGTCAAAATCACGCAGAGGAAGACTCTCGAGTGATTCGAATGGTTCCAATACTGGGGTCGCTTCTACTTTGAGCAGTACAAGCACTAGTAGTCGGCCAAACGATCGAAGTACAAGTAGCAGCAGTGGGGAAAATATTGTCGCTGTATCTTATCAAAGTGAAACTTCGGATCTAGACTCACGAAGAGAAAGCTGTCAAACAACAACTAGTAATGAACGGCTTCATGAAGAGACTGAACAAACTTTAATAACTAGAAATGAAAGTCTCCGTTGGAGTGCTCAACCAGAAAATGAAGATGAAGAAGACGACAGAATACGAATTTATAAAATGAACAGAAGGAAAAGATATATGGATGTTTTACACCATAGACATTCCCATGAAAGAGAAAATCAATTTTACGCCTAGGGTATAAAGTCACATCATAATCCATTGACAATTAACTAAGTCTCAAGATTAAATGACTCTTTGTTTTGTTGTTTGCTGACTTAAAGTACTACCTTAACAACTAAAATAGGTAAATTGATCATACAGAAGCTAGATTTTATTTATGTTTTATAGTTTTTAACCAGATTGATTTGAGGTCTTATTTCGTGTCGGTAAATTGTGGCTACGTTGTCATAGGACTTATTCTTAGGGCAAAGGTTGCTTCCTTGAATATCAGTGTACATAATTGGTTTGTTGTTGCCAAACAAAGTGTTCAAATGTACTATAAATTCGTATAAATGTTTGTGTTTAAAAAACATCGAAATATTTTTAAATGTACTATAACTTCGTGTAAATGTTTGTGTTTAAAAAACATCGAAATCTCAAACCTAATATATTAGTGTTCCAAACAGTCCACGTTTGTTGATTAACAAACGGTTTTATATTTATAGGTTAATATAATACTTGTAGAAATTGAGTGGAACTCGTTGTAAATAAAGTATTAAATCAGTAAAAAAGAAAAGTTTGATTTTATAATAAACACGAATACCTGTTACACAAAAACAACAGAGGCAGAATCTAACAAAAAGATAGTTAATGTTGTCCTTGACGTGGATTTGAACCGGAATTAATTCATATGTTTTCACTTATATGTATGGAGAAAATATACTCAATGTTCCAATTTTGCTAATAATCTATATATGTCTAATTATGATGAAATACACCTATTTCAAAAAACGTCGTTAAGAGAATGCTATGTATGTCGATTATTTGCAGTGGACACCAAAAGTATACAAAACGCGTTAATCAAACTATTATAAAATAACGATGGTTTTAAAAAAAGTCTTAACTATCGAATGGCGTATGAATTGTTACAATAACCAAGACGTTTAGTCAAGATTCTCTCTGACAACCTTTCAGTTGAAATAAAAAAATTGCGAGATCCCGGGGAGGGTGGACTCCGGGAATAAATGATGGGGGATGCTCGTCGAAATTTTTAAGTTCTTGAAAAGGGCGTGGCTTCACAAAGTTTTCAACTCTAAATGATAACAAAATTATGACTTTCAGTACTATTCAACCCCTATAAGATACCAATTTAAAGTGAGCATTTGGCAAATCTCATGTTTTAAACCTTAAAAGAGACCAAATCGCTGATTTTTACCCTTAAAAGATGCGACGAGCATCCTCATCGTTTACCCCCGGAGTCTCGCTCCGGGTGTGAGATAGTCCTTTTTATTGGAATCTGAAACACGGAGGAGGCCTTAGAGTGCATGCACTCGCTTATACAAGTTTGTAAGGCTTGAAATTGTCGGTCTGATATTTAATTCCTAGAGGTTGAAAAATTAAGGCGAGTCACAAAAAAAGGATCTCAAGTGCTAAAAAGACCAAAGCCAAAATTGACATGATTGTTTTCCTATGCCGTCTCTTATATAACCGTCAATCTAAAAATTGAATGAATATGATGGTACAGCACCAGAGATACCTTTTCTTATCTTTTTAGTGGACGGAATTGACTGATACATTATTCAAGTCATGAAATAGCAGCTGTTCCATAATAAATATCTAGTAGGATACCGAGGTTAGTACGCCATTCACTGACAACTCGTTTAGTACACTTAGATCGAGGTTTTAATTTTTCATTCTCGCTCTTACGACAGATTTATAAGGAAATGATATATTCACTTTTAAATATACTGGTAAAGTACAATGATACACGAAGAATTAAAACACATTCTTTAGCACGGCGATCTCCATAGCTCACCTGCTGATTGGTCGATCATATTCGTGACGTCACTGACACCTAGACGATCATTAATGCCAATGGTTGACAAGTTTTTTTTCATAAGTGAATACTTTTATTGTACTATGGTAGTTTACAAGCGCTGGTGAGTACATAATTGGATAGTACAAGTATACACAATCTAGCTTCTTTTCGAAGCTATAAGTTGTTTTAGTTTTGTGTTCAGCGTGTGCAGCTCTAAGCATTTAGCATGGTCAACGACAGATCATACCACAGCGAGATCGCATTTGAAATGAATGGGGAAAGCAATAGCGAAGAGGTGTCAGGGTTTTACGAAACAATTATGCCAAGAAATGACTCAAGAAAGAACTACACGTCGAGGTATTCGGATGGTTTATGCCTTCATATTCGAGAACCATGTCGGCTTTACTCGTACCAGTACCAAGAAGTATCTCAACAATGTTATGTTAGCGAGCTATTCATGTACCCAACATTCTTGGCAAGAAAGTATGTATCTGCCATACATTGTTTTCCCTCACATAATAACAGAAATCGCGAAAAACCATCGTTCAAACAAAGCGTTTTCATGGTCCCGAAGAATCGACAGCACGTCTTGTCAAGTAGAGCCCTCAAAGAAAAAAAGAAAATGGAGAGGCATAGATGTGGTCTTCAGTTCCAACCTAAACAACACACTACAGTTTATTCTTCGACAATTGTTTTGGAACCAAAAGAATGAGCAAATCACAAATTCGTTATTCCTCAGCAAAGTATATCGGTGGTACCATAGTTATAGAACTATGGGGGTACTTGACAAACTGTTTTAACGATTTTTGAAGACACAACAGAAAAATTGCCAAGAAACGTCTTTAATTTCTAAAGTTAAGCATACCGTATGTCTATGAAAGCCGAGATTTTCGGCTTTTCGTCGCAAAAACAGGTGAACTGTTATGTGTTTGCATATCACTTGACATAAGAATGAAAAGTTTTATTGAAATTTCAATTGTAAACACAACCGATTGTCTTGGGACAGCTCCATTCCCATACCTGCTGGGATTTACAATAAAAGTAATAAAAACATCGCATGCAGATTACTATAGATGCCATAAGTATATAATTAGATTCAATGTCAGAAAATGAGACGAAAATCTAGAAGAACTGAAAAATAGAAAAAGAAAAAGAAGAAGACGCATGAGGAAGCCGAGAAATTGAAAACGAAGAACCATAAGCTGCAAGATAATTGACACGAACAAGGACAAGAATGAAAGAAAAACGAGGAAGAACATGATCTTCAGAAAACCACAGAACGAAAATGTAAAAAAAAGAAGAAAAGTGAAAAAGAATTAAAAAACTGAGATACCAGATGCATGCGAAAATTCTTCAAACTTGTATGTGCAAAGATTTCATGACCGAATTTGAGATACATTGGAATAAGTTCAACATAATTTTAAACTGATCTCCTGCAAAGCTGCTATTTATGTAGCGATCTGCATAGTGATGTTGTGATATCAACAAGAATTTCTGTGAATGTCTGGAGTATCGATTGCCCATAACTAATCTTCTTTCCATTAACTATCCTGAATCCGAGACTATACAGATCGAAGTTGCGTTTAAACACGATTAGCTGGTACATACCATCTCCGAAATCCTTGTGGACTGAACTAATAATTTTAAAACGCGTGTAAAAATGTAAGGAAAATTTCAAATAATTCTTAGTATTTTTTATGTAAAATTATGGATGCCATTCCGTAGAGACATGGAGTGCAATCAAACTGGTTTACCACCGACATGGTAACCCTGTGTATACGGGGCCGGGTGCCCCCAGGCTATCCATTCATTCTTAACTTCAAGGAAAGTAGCCTCCGATGCAGCCGTTCTCAGTACTTCATTCAAATTCGTACACACAAAACGACCTACACGGAAAGGGAAACTATTAATTTCGATTTTATTTTGTGTTTTGGGCGTATTACGCTTTATTATACATTATTACGCCTTATAAAACTTATATTACACTTTAAAACTTAATAATTCATGAGCATCAAGTCCAATCCATTGGCCCATTTTAGATCCAGAGTTCGTAATTCTATCACATAAGCAACACCGCCTTTAGCACTGTAGGTTCCTGGGATGTGAAGCTATGTGAACAATATAGCTAAGTTAACTAAGCGGACGAAGAATAAATGAAGGAAATTGACCTAGAGTTTTATCTAAATCACGTTCTATGGCATTGAACCGTATCTCAATATCCCCAGCATCAGCAGTTTTCTTTGGTTTTCGAATTCCCTCATATGATACTGGTCCACTGATTTTAGCTTGTACGGTGTATACAACATCTGGAGTTAGTATAACACGTCTAGTGAGCTTAACTGTAAATCCATAATAACGACCAGGATCCACCTTCTCTGAGCTATACAATGACGATACCTTTGAAACACAATCTGCCCGATTGTTGGCGAGAATTTTCAATTTGACTTTATGTGTAGCTCCTTCGGTGCCAAATAATCTCATACCAACCAGGGCTGCAGGTTTGCTAACAGAAAAATCCAATACATCTTTTTCAATATTTATCCGTTTTTTGAAATCTTTCCAAGTACTACTTCGTTTCCTGACGTTAAAAAATCTTATATCAGAGACAAGAATCTGGCGGCTCAGGAATGCTCTTTCTTTGTGGACAAACAGTGTGGATTCTGGAGCAATGTTGTTGAAGGCATGGATGACTTCGGTAACTTCATCTGAAGTCAACATTTTGCAAGGAAGAACAGTCTCAGCAAATTCTTTTTGTGTCATTAGAGAGAATCGAATAAGTCTGACGACTTCTTCTCCCAGAATATCACGCTTAGCATCACCATCGCAAGACAATCCCTTTTCTTTAACCTTGTTAGTCGCCCACTTGTCAACAGCACGGAAAAGGTGCAACTCTTGATCAACTTCCAGTGAATCCCTCATAAGAACCTGGCACAGGAATTCGCGAGGTAGATTTAAGAAAGACTTCGACGAAATTACCTCGTCAGCGTTCTGATCAACGATCTTCCAGCAGTATTCTTCAAGATCTTTGTCGTTTAGTTTCTGTACTTGAGGTAAAATTATCAGCACATCGTCCGGTCCAACCTCATTCTTGATATACTGTTTGCATTTTTCTTCCAAGAATGGCATCATGTACTTCTTGGCAAGGTAGAGAACTTCCATAACGTTACTTCCTGTCAGCTTGGCTTCTTCATAATGAGCATATCGCAGGATTTCTTGTAGTCCTTCCTTGGTACAATCTTGTATTTGGATAGGAGATGAAGTCTCAGCTACTGGGCCATAAAACATGGCTTCAAAAACTGAACTAGAAACAGCAAGTAGATACTTGTTGGCTTGAATCGTGACTTGTTTTCCATCGCTGCCTACAGAGAACTCGATATCATAGAACAGCGAATGATCAAATGTGTACTTGATACGTTCTAAGAGAGAAGGCAATTTACCTTGCCAGTTCGATGTCGCCATACCTCGATCACTTAAACGCCAGACACTTTAGTCTATAATCAGTTTGTAGAGGTTCGAGAGAATAACGTTGCGACAAATACGACTTTGTTTTACTCTTTTTTTGCTGCACGGAGACAAGGAATTCCAAGTATTTTGATTCTGAGAAGTGGGGCATTTTGTTTTTGACAGTTGTGTAAACGTAATCAATACCGACTTCAGGGCTTTCCCATACGTCACAAGGGTCGCTAGTGTTGCCCAAAATGAATTGTTAAGTATAGTCTGATTTTACTATCATAACGATTGCACATACTTGGGCAATTGTGGGAACATGGAATGCCGACACTTTAATGTATGCTCTATGTTGAAATGTTTAAATTTGATCTCTACAGCTATGTCAATTTTTTTCCAATTCAAAATAAAATTTGACATCTATGTTTTTATAAGCTCTTACGAAGTGTATCCTTAACATGACAGAAATAACCTTAATCCGAGTGGGTTATTAAATCTTGGGCACGTTCCAATCCCCTCCTAGTACCCAAATCCCTACCCCACCAATTCTCAACCGCTACGAAAGAAGTCATGTGCCTCAAAAGACTAAACTTGTTCCCTGCTGAAGTCGCTCGCAACTGTGTGTCACATAAGCAACACATTGGATTAGAGTAACAGCATGGCAGCCCTGGTTAAAAACTAACGAGATCAGATTAAGACCAAAAAGCAGACTGATCATCCATAGAAAAAAACTGTCGGTTTCGATGTGTTCATTATAAACCCAATAAAAGATTAAAAAAACTCCTCACCGTTTGTAAGGGAAGTTAAACTAGACCCTGAATTCAGGGTCAGTTACTCGTGCCCAAGAACGGAGGTTCTTAAAAACCGAAAACAAAACAAAAAAACAAGAAATAAAACGACACAAAATATGCAATACGGTTTCTTTGCGACATCTCGAACTAGCCGGCCAAGCAATCTACTTGTCTTCTTTTCAAAATGGCGGTTCATTGGAAGTACGCGAGTTCGAAAATCCCATGCTGGGAGACTTGAAAAAAAAATTATTTTCTTATCACTTGATTTTTAAACCATATTTTTCTTACTATTTTTCCTTTTTATTTTTTTATAAATTAATTTTTTTCATTCACGATTTCTATTTTTTTCCTTTATTACATATATTACTAGAAGGCAGGAAACCATCATTCATACCACCTCTTCTTTAACGGCAAAAAATACTCCAAAATCAACAAGAATTACACAAAAACTACATCAGCATAAAAGCTCAATAAACAAGATTTCAATAAATTGCACTTTACTTCAATTTTTCACGAAAAAATACTGCAAATTTTCCCTTTTTCTTTCAAAATTCGGCAGATTTTCCAATCAGTTGAAGCGTGGACCATAGCGAGTGGACATTTTTAAGTATTATTCGTTGTTTGCCCTTTGTTATGTTTCTCTCAAAAGAGATCCTTTTAGACTTGAAAAGTGACCAAATAGTCTCCTTTGGGTAAGATACCAAAAGATCCTTTTGAAATATTTGTCTTTTTTCGCTTTTGTTAATACACATCGCTAAACAATCGTTCTTCAAGTCGAGTGAGCGAACTTCGATATGTATACGTCGCAAGCTCGAAAATTCTCACTATCGCAATGGATTGTTTGCTACTTTTTGATCTTGTTCACTTCTAATGATTCTTCTCAACAATTCCACGAATTGTTTTTCCTTCAATTAAGTTTTATTTAGCTGTTTTGATGCGACATGGGCGCATTCGTTTTAATTATTTGTTTAGCTGTTTTGATGCGACATGGAAGCGTTCGTTTGAATTATTAAAAAAATTGTTTATTAAAAAATAACTGATAAAATTGCAAAAGAAAGATTACTTCAGAATAAAAAAAAAAAGTATAAAAAAAAGAACCAAAAAAAAAAGATTGGAGCTTAGTGGATCTCATTAACAATGTGGTTGGCGCGATGGCAACATCGGGTAAGGCGGAGTTTGACAATGCTAAGGTCCAAGGTTCGAGTCCGTGGTCCCTCCATAGAAATTTCTTTCTTTGTTAGTTAATTTAATCAGACCTGATGGAACGCGTCTGAACTTGCCTAAACTTCTAACAGCGAAAAAAAAAAAGAAACTCTCTGCATTTTAATACTCGTGCCAGAGGCCTGGGCACAAGTAAAAATTGCCTCTGTTCTACAGGGTTACATCAGATAGCGTGGCTAAAAAAACCGTGATAGTACAATTAATACTATATTATTTATTTACTTTAGCCGAGCCCACTATATTACAGTGTGAAAACATCAACCGAAGCCACCTCGAGATTTTCTATAACTCAACAGAAATCGATAACTCAATACACACGCTTCCAAAGTTATTCTACATCATTTTATCTATTATATCCATGTGAATTTGCCACAGCCTTAAACAAGATGTAGCAAGTTCAAATTTTGCAATAAACAAAATGAAGTAAAATAACTTTGCAATCGTCTATTTCTGATTGGCTAAGGGACCGGTCATTATTTAGCGGGGGGAGAGGGCCTCTATTTTGGTCAGCGAAGGTGTACAAAAAAATGTGACCCTACAGTAGTTGTGGTTTAAAAATTCGAAGCCCTCCCCATTCCGAAGCTCAAAAAAACATGACCCTCCCCCTATACAATTCTCATTCAAGGACATACTTTGTCTTATACTATTAATCTGTTGCGAATTTAAGGCTATTTCAGACAATTCTGTGCGATTGTAGGCAATTTTGAGCAATTTTGAGCTATTTTAAGCAATTTTGAGCGATTTTGAGCAATTTTGCGCGATAGTAGGCAATTTTGAGTGATTGCAAAGTAATTTTGAGCGATTTTAAGAAATTTTGAGCGATTTTAAGACATTTTGAGCGATTTTAAGAAATTTTACAATTTGAAGTAATTTTGAGCGATTTTAGGTGAATTAAGGTCCCGAGTTTAGCCTTTCAAATTGTAAATGATCCCCCCTTTCAAAGCTGTCATTCCCGCCTGATCCCCCTTTTGCTTTTATGAAAATGAACTGATCCCCCCAAAAATCCTATTATAAGAGCTTATAGGCAAGTTCGAGATGTCGCAAAGAAACCGTATTCCATATTTTGTACCGTTTTGTTTCTTGTTTTTTTTTTATTTGTTTTGTTTTCGGTTTTTTAACAACCTCCGTTCTTGGGCACCAGTAAACCCTGAATTCAGGGTCTAGTTCTTCTAAAGGCCTACTCCGGGACCTAAAGTCACCGAAATTTGAATTGGACGACTAAAGAAAATTAAAGGCGATTTTAGCAAAATTTGCCAAAAAGGACCCGAAAGAGCTACCAAAATTAAAGGCGTTTTTAGGCAATATTGAGCAATTTAAGGCAACTAGACGTGATTACAGCTAGGTGACTATGAAACAAAATATTTAGTACTCTTTGAGTGTAATCCCACATTTTCCCAGTTACTGATAGAGATAACAAAATGCCAATATAAAATGTAAAATTATTACAAATCGGCTATGAATTATTATTTGTTGTGAATTGAAGGCGATATCAAGCAATTTTATTGTGATTATAGACAATTTTGAGCGATTTTAGGCAATATTGCGCCATTTTAGTCAACTTTTTTCGATTTTAGGCATTTTTAGGAATTTTTTGCGACTAATTTTAGGCAATTTTGCACGATTTTAGGCAACTTTAGGTACCGGTTTTCGCCTTTCCAAATATTGATCCCCCTTTGAAAGCGGTCATTTCCATCTGATCCCCCTTTTGCTTTTATGAAAATACACCGATTCCCAAAAAAATCCTCCGCACACCCCAGGCAATAAATAATGACTGTTCCCATCTGTGTACTTATTTACATTGTTCACCTAACACTTAAAGAGAAAAACATCGCCCTGGGATCCTTACGGTTGGCCCATATACTTCATACATTAGCTACATTGCCAACGTGGTAGTCCTTATATAATTACTACTATGACTAAAAAACAGCTGAGCACCAATTTTAGACTGACAGGAGGTGTTCTTTTAATAATCTAGATTTGAGCAAAGAAAACTGAAACGCTCGTTCACTGTATCCAAGTTAAGATCAAATTTGGTGCTATGGAAAAGTAGATGCAGCCGAAAATAAAATTGTGACCCTCCCCAAAGTCATTCACAAAATTCTTTAGCCCTCCCCAAACGAGAGTTTGAAAAATCGTGACCCTCCCCTCAAAAATAGTGGCCCTCCCCCCCCCCCCCCCCCCCCCGCTAAATAATGACCGGTCCCTAAAAATCTAGAGGTGGCTTCGGTTGTACCACAAACGGGAGACAATTACATTAGAGGTCATTAGTACTATTGTACTACTTCTAATAATTAATTTACAGGTTTTTAAAGGTCACTCTACAAACAACATATTATTTTCCTTTCATATACGCTTGGAGCAACTTAAGGCCACTTGTCTGTACTACAAGCGGTTTTTGATTGGTCACCCATCTGTACAAGTCGATTGATAGTCTGCGTTTTCGAATAGCCCAAGAACTGAGAAATAGTGTTCGATTCTGAGAGTGTTTAAATGTGTAGCTTTCAAGTCGACAATTATGATGTCAAAGGTTGCATTGTGCCATAAGTCCGCGATCTTGAAGATTGTTCTGAAACACTCCTTTGCGCTGCTCTGCGAAAAGACTTTCTCGTCCACCCATAAACAATACTGTTGAGAAATCCCTGTAGCGGCGCAGATATACTCTGCAAAAGAAAGAATAATTGACTTGAAAACAATTCCATTATATTGGCAGTAACTCTGGTAGGGACAGGGTAAAAATGGACTATTCGGTGACGTCATTACCGGGGCCATTGAAGACTTCCCAATCCCCACGCCTCCGGTAAGGAACGCCTGTGAGATAGGTTTGGATAGTGTAATGGTGATGGAAATTGTGAAAATAGTAATAAAGACGATGATGTTAATAAAACTAGTGAGCACAGATGGTTATGATGATGATGTTATCGAGCATTGATGCTGATGATGATTGTGATGATAATAATGATGATGATGTTATCGAACGTTGAAGCTGATGATGTTGATGATGATGGTGATGAAAATGATGATGTCATCGAACGTTGATGATGATGATGATGATATCGAACATTAATGATGATGCTATCGAACATTGATGATGATGATGACAAAGATGATAAATGAATACGTCAAATTTAACAAATTAGTTTTCATATGCGCTTAACAACATGTGTTATATATTAAATAGATGGTGATCAAATGAATATAATGGGCAGGAATGTCGATGATAATTTTAAACAAATGATTACAATGAGGACGATAGGTACACAATGAAGATGGAGGCAATGGTGATATCAGTAATGAGTCTAACAAGGACGATGGTAATAATGGTATTGATGATGATGCCAATGTACGAAATGTTGATAATAAAATGGAAATAAAAAGTAACTGGTGCTCATTATAATACTAACTTGTAGAACAAATGTCTGACATTCCAGCCTATAACTATCATTGACAACATCAAGTCGCCTTGCAACTTCAGCAATAGCAATCCCCAAAGCTGGAACGATAATACATTTGCATCAGTGAATAAGCTTATCCAAATAATTTTTGTGAGGGCCTAATGTGCACAAAATATTTGTTTTTAATCAGTAAAATTAGTTTTAAGTTATAAAGTAAAACTTGCGTGAGAATTAATCAGTTTAGTCCATGTTGTAGTTCAAGAGATGGGGGGGGGGGGGGGGGGGGTAGGGGCGAGGAAAACAAGACTATCATGATCCTTCAAATACTTACAGCGATTATACATCCCTAGTTTCTAAGAAATCATCAAAAATTGTATTGTGTCAGAACTCCTAAAAGGTACAACAAATGGGCCATCCCACTGCATCCCTTTTATATGTAGGTTCCAGGGATAGGAAAAAAAATGAGAAAAAGTCCTTTATTTTTTTTACAGATCATTTTTTGTGTTTCTTAATTTTGATCAATCATTTTAGGGGTTTCCCCCCCCCCCTCCCCCCCTTCAAAATTTTCTGGATACGCCTCTGGGATAGACAATGAGGTAACAGAATGATGTCACTGCAGGGAGTAATTCCAACCATACCTGGTGTCCAACAGAACATGAATACTAGAACATACAAAAAGATTCTCTTCCTCATGTTTGTCATGCTTTTGCGCTGGCTGTCTGTATGGATGCCTAAATACACAAGATAAATGGATTGTAGACAAAGATCTAAAAAAATGTACATTCATACAGACAAACAACAAAAACCAAGATGAAAAAAAAAAGCCAAAGAAACAAATAAGCAAGGAACTAATCAAACAACACGTCACAAACAATTAAGCAAACAAAAAATTAATGAAGAATACTTGCAATCAATTAATCGTATCTTATTACTCCAACAAAGGACTAACATCCGAAACGTCACTATTGCTATCATCACTAAACAGTGTACAACTTATCATCACATCTACAACTGTTTCTCTAGAAACGCCTACCTGTACGTCTGAGACATTTCCTGTATATTCTTTCAGTCATGATATACAAAGTCTAAAAAAAGGAAAAGCAAATTGTACTACAATTAGTGTCATGTTTGAAATTAAAGCTTCTATACAAAAAAAAAAACAATAACTTTTGTAGGCTCAGTCTCCAGCCGTCAGGGGTTCGTGCGCCCGCAATACTCTCCCCACTGACGGTCAGTGGGGAGAGTATCGCGGGCGCACGAACCCCTGACGGCTGGATACTGAGCCTATAACTTTTGCATTTCATGTTTTTATCCAAATCATGTAATTAAAAAAATCAGCACTTTCTTGCATCAAACTTTAATCCATTTATAACTGAGTCTCTCTAAGGGACTGACATCCTTAAACAACTATGAATCTAGAGATCAGAGAGTCCATAACTGGGTGGGGGGGGGTCAACATCATAGATCTGGTACCTATTGGGGTCTCTTAGGGGTTTTCAGACTCCCACATACTTCTGGATAAAACTTTGGTAGCTTTTAGTGGGCACTTTAAAAAAATTCAGCCCTTTTCCAATCGGATTCCCTCCCTGGGTATTTATCTACTTACAATGAGTACTATCATAGATGGTCCCAGACAGCTTATCAGTGAAATTGAATCATACAGCTCCCATGCTACATCCTATATAAAAACAAAAACAAACACCAAAAAACAAACAAACAAACACAGAATCAGAATGAGTAGACATAATGGAAATCACTGCAGAATAACATGAGGGGTCTCTGCCACATTGTGGGTAGTGGGTGTTCCGCTAAGATCCTGAAAGGGTTTCCAGTAATATGGCCAGCTCATTTTCATTTCAATTATCATGGGTAGATACCCAAAAAGCAACTGGAAACCCCAAAAGATAAAGGTATGAAAACACCTGGGCCAGTGGAGCCAGACTTTTTGACTGTTTTTCAAATAAGCAAATACTAGTGTATAGCAAACCTCTTTCTTGTTGGGGTTCAGCTTTGGTCGATCAAATAGTAGAAGACATCTAACAAAGGACGAGAAGAAATATTATTTAAAATTGATAATACATGGAAAAGCACAATTTAAGAGAGGATGTCTGTAGTGATCGAGAATGTCAAATCAACTAAAAAAAATGCAATATCTTTTTATTTGACCAAATGATCCGATTTGATGTTCTTGTTATAGGAAAAATACAAAAAGTCGATGCGATTTGTTTTTTCGTGCGATTTTGACAAAATTTGGATTTAGCGGTAAATGAGTAAATTTTATCGACAAAAAGGACTATATTTTGGGGTAAACTTGTAGACGATTTGACAAGCAAATATAAAACTGATCCACTCCAAATTTCTTGCCTGCCTTAAAGAGGTATTAAACATTTTTTCCTATGTGTTTGAACGGCTTATCTTAAAAACCTTTTTTTTAATTAATTTTTTAAAGTAACCAATTTTTAATGTTTCAGAAGACACGCAAAAAATACCAAAGTTTAATAGGGTTAAAATGCTCCTGGTACCTAAAATTTTACAAAATGCTTGATATCAAATGAAAGCCCGTTTATTCATTGTGGTTCTTGTAAAGTGTCATGATTGGACTCGAATTGGATTACAGTTCACAGATAATACTTTTGGGTCAAGTACAGTCGTTTATTTTGTCACACAAGTCGGTAAACGACGTCACAAGCGTGACAGTTTCTTGAAAAAAAAATTACTTTGAACGCAGTTTCTATGTGAAAATATTGCATTGAAGTGTCTCCAACATGCAATAAATGCAATTCTGAATAAAAGTTTGTTAGTTAACTTGCCTTTTGCAACGAGAAATCAAATATGTCATGTTGATTATGCAACCAGCCTCGGTGACCTCGAAGCAATTTGCATCAAATTTTGAGCCAACCTTTTCGATTCTCTTTTACGGCTTTATTCAACGACTTTGCCAGTTCGTAGGTGATTTTAACTAATTGATAACACTCTTTAAACCTTTAAAGTAGTTCTGTGAGAATAACTATGTACAATGCCCACGGCACACAGCTAATTAGCGTGAGACGATATCGCTAAAAATAGCTACAGATGACTGACATAAATTGACATCAGGCTACAAGTTTTTACCCACGACGGAAGCAGTGGTTTTGATATGTGAAGCATTTTATTAGTTACCTTGTATATCAAAACGCATTGCTTAAATCTTCAATAAAATACAAGTTGGTTAGTTATGTAAGAACCTTTACAGTTTTCTTGAACAAACGAATAGAGTGCAATATATGCTAATTCTATTCACCTCTTTGAAACAGTGTTACCGTAATAGTGTTTGTACTCCGCTAAACAGTTTCTACGTAAAATTGTTGTAGTGAATGTCTAAAAGATGTAATGAAAATAAAATTAATACTAAGTCATTTTTCCGGGTTTGGGTGGTATTCCTGGAATAAAAAATAGGGGATACTCGTCGGAATTGTTCAAAAATATCCCTAGAACGCACGTAACACTGTTTCAAAGAGGTGAATTGAACTAGCATATATTAGTTACTAAAAGCCAGAACTACCCACAACGAGCCACAACGATCCATAGCGAACCAAAACAAACACCATGTAAATCCAAAACGATGTTCCAAATTGTACCCACCCCTCCCCCACTGGAGTTTTGTCTTACTCACTGAAGTTTCCCTGTCACAGTCTAAAAAAACACATTTCCTTACAACGTTTTTAAAAGTACACGATAAACATTCAATCAAAAACAATAACTAAACAAAAATGAAAACGATAAAAATATTATAATAATTAACTAGACCCTGAATTCAGGGTTTACTCGTGCCCAAGAACTGAGGTTCTTAAAAACCGAAAACAAAACAAAACAAAAAACAAGAAACAAAACGACACAAAATATGCAATACGGTTTCTTTGCGACATCTCGAACTTGCCTTTAAGCTCTTATAATACCACAGGCAGCCCAAGCAATCTACTCGCTTCGCTCGCAGCAACTAGAAGGCAGGAAACTATCATCCATACCACATCTTCTTTAACGGCAAAAAATACTCCAAAATCAACAAGAATTACACAAAAACTACATCAGCATAAAAGCTCAATAAGCAAGATTTCAATAAATTGCACTTTACTTCAATTTTTCACGAAAAATACTGCACATTTTCGCTTTTTTTTTCAAAATTCGGCAGATTTTCCAATCAGTTGAAGAGTGGACCATAGCGAGTAGACATTATTCGTTGTTTGCCCTTTAATGTTATGTTTCTCTCAATTTCGCAAAGTTCAGTCAAAAAAGAAATCCTTTTAGACTTGAAAAGTGACCAAATAGTCTCCTTTGGGTAAGATACCAAAAGATCCTTTTGAAATATTTGTCTTTTTTCGCTTTTGTTAATACACATCGCTAAACAATCGTTCTTCAAGTCGAGTGAGCGAACTTCGATATGTATACGTCTACAAGCTCGAAAATTCTCACTTTCGCAATGAATTTCTTGCTACTTTTTGATCTTGATCACTTCTAATAATTCTTCTTAACAATTCCACGAATTGTTTTTCCTTAAATTAAGTTTTATTTAGCTGTTTTGATGCGACATGGAAGCATTGGTTTTAATTATTTTTTTAGCTGTTTTGATGCGACATGGAAGCATTCGTTTTAATTATTTAAAAAATTGTTTATTAAAAAATAACTGATAAAATTGCAAAAGAAAGATTACTTGAGAACAAAAAAAAAGTGAAAAAAAAAAAAAAAAGATTGGCCGTTCGGAGACTTGAACCCAACTACGTATATATAGCCTAATGGGTTTTGTTAACAACGTATTTGGCACGATGGCAAAGTCGGCTAACACGAAGTAACAATGATGCTAAGGGCACAGGTTCGAATCCTGGCGCTGGCGCATTAGAATTTCTTTCTTTGTGAGTTAATATAATTCGGTCAGACCTGATGGAACATGTCTGAACTTGCCAAAATTTCTAACAGCGAAAAAAAAAAAAAAAAAAAAACTGTCTGCAGAACTATACTCGTGCCCTCGGCCTAAGGGCCTGGGCACGAGTAATTAAAAAAATTCACATTGCTGATGCATAGTGTGTTATATATAGACTCGGAAGCCATTTCAATGTTGCGGGGAAAATTAGCATACTATGACATCGTTTTCATTTTTTTATACAACTCTATTTATCTAATAAATCATTAGAAAATATTTAATAAATGATTGAATTTTGAAGTTTGAGCCATTCAGCAGCAATAACCATTGATTAATAACTAATTTATTTATTTATTCATTCATTCATTCATTCATTCATTCATTCATTTTTTTTTATTTTTTTATTTGTTTTGTTTTTTATTTTTTTTTTTTGTTTCTTTTTTTATTATTTATTTATTTTTTTATTCATTCATTCATTCATTCGTTTATCTATTTATTTATTTATTTATTATAATATTATTATCGTTTTCATTTGTGTTTAGTTGTCGTTCGTTTTTGATTGAATGTTTATCGTGTACTTTCAAAAAAGGGTCGTTGTGGCTCGTTGTGGGTCGGTTTTTAGTAACTACGACTCTATTCGTTTGTTCAAGAAAACTGTAAAGGTTCTTACATAATTAACCAATTTGTATTTTATTGAAGATTTAAGCAATGCGTTTTGATATACAAGGTAACTAATAAAATGCTTCACATATCAAAACCACTGCTTCCGTCGTGGGTAAAAACTTGTAGCCTGATGTCAATTTATGTCAGTCATCTGTAACTATTTTTAGCAATATCGTCTCACGCTAATTAGCTGTGTGCCGTGGGCATTGTACATAGTTATTCTCACAGAACTACTTTAAAGGTTTAAAGAGTGTTATCAATTAGTTAAAATCACCTACGAACTGGCAAAGTCGTTGAATAAAGCCGTAAAAGAGAATCGAAAAGGTTGGCTCAAAATTTGATGCAAATTGCTTCGAGGTCACCGAGGCTGGTTGCATAATCAACATGACATATTTGATTTCTCGTTGCAAAAGGCAAGTTAACTAACAAACTTTTATTCAGAATTGCATTTATTGCATGTTGAAGACACTTCAATGCAATATTTTCACATAGAAACTGCGTTCAAAGTAATTTTTTTTTCAAGAAACTGTCACGCTTGTGACGTCGTTTACCGACTTGTGTGACAAAATAAACGACTGTACTTGACCCAAAAGTATTATCTGTGAACTGTAATCCAATTCGAGTCCAATCATGACACTTTACAAGAACCACAATGAATAAACGGGCTTTCATTTGATATCAAGCATTTTGTAAAATTTTAGGTACCAGGAGCATTTTAACCCTATTAAACTTTGGTATTTTTTGCGTGTCTTCTGAAACATTAAAAATTGGTTACTTTAAAAAATTAATTAAAAAAAAGGTTTTTAAGATAAGCCGTTCAAACACATAGGAAAAAATGTTTAATACCTCTTTAAGGCAGGCAAGAAATTTGGAGTGGATCAGTTTTATATTTGCTTGTCAAATCGTCTACAAGTGTACCCCAAAATATAGTCCTTTTTGTCGATAAAATTTACTCATTTACTGCTAAATCCAAATTTTGTCAAAATCGCACGAAAAAACAAATCGCATCGACTTTTTGTATTTTTCCTATAACAAGAACATCAAATCGGATCATTTGGTCAAATAAAAAGATATTGCATTTTTTTTAGTTGATTTGACATTCTCGATCACTACAGACATCCTCTCTTAAATGCCAGTAGTCAAGAACAAAATAGATCAACAGGGTTTAATAAACAATGAAATAAATGAATGAATGAATGAATGAATGAATGAATGAATCAATTAATCAATCAATCAATCAATCAATCAACTAAATGTATGATAGATGAATGTTATTAAGTAATTACCTTGAACATGATGGCCCATCTTTGATTTGCAATTGTTCTTTATATTTGGAAATTAATGGAGCAACCACCAAAACTGGAACAACCCTATAGTTGACCATTCTGCATTAGTACCCCAAAGATATCAATGATAAAAAATCATTACTCAGTAAACAAATGAGAACACCAACATTATGAAACAATTAACTCACAGACTGTTTATTGATACCTTAGTGTTACAAATCACAAATTCCAGCAATAAATATTATTCTAATAACTTACCAGCTTGCAAAATAGAGACCTCTAAACAACCACTTGTACACATCATTAGTTGAAACCTGTGGCAAATCAAATTTATATGACAGTCATTGGTTTCAATTAACAAATGATTAACTGAGGTGAAGCTAATGCCAGGTTAATATCGATCAAAATTTGATTTTTCTTAGAAATGGACATTAATACAATGCTGTGACCAGGGGGGAGAGGGTGGTTGGTGCACAGGGTGCACTGCACCCCAGAGAAGCAAAATGTATGTTCATTTATCTCCATCTTTTTATATTACAAGAATTTATTTCTTAGGTTTGCAATCAAGAGCATAAAACTATGATTTTTAAATATTTTTTATGGTTATCAAAAACCTGTATGAAAGATCACTGTGAAAAAGACTAAGACAAAGTGTAATGAGGTGCATATAGGTTTTCATGGGCGTTTGAAAAGCATGTGGACTTTGTGAAAAATTTTACTAATAAAAATGACTACTAAAACCCATCAATGATCGGGGTCTTTTTTAATGTGGACCCTCCCCTTTCTCCCAAACCCTCTGTAAACGTTCTGGTTACGGCACTGTGGAGGCTGTAAAGTTATCCTCTGTCATTGACCATTGAGGAAGGAATGGACTGATTACTACAAAAGTGATGGGGGAGGGGATGGGAAGTAATACTTCTTGGCTAGCAGGATATTTTTCCTTCTACTCCATTATATAAGTAACATCTAATTTGGTGCCATACTCAGGAATGTCTGATTTTTTCATTGCATTTCTCCAACAAAGTCATATCTGTTTTGCCTCCAAAATCTTATAAACTAAGTAAAAAACACATAATGAGCTTGAAGCCAGAAAACAACTTCTATGGGTGGCATGGGAGACCAAGTGGTGAGAACAATGGCCTTTCACCGCGATGATACCCCCAGGGACACCAATCGAAATAGGGTAGGGGATGATTGTTGGAGTTTTTGAAAGTGACCCCTAAAAGGTACTAGTTCTATCCAGAAGGGTGTGGCAGAACATGATTTTAACCCTAAAAGGTACATACTTGAATATAAACAATTTTATTGATATAATAGTCTTAAAAACGAAACCTTGTTTTTGAATATCGGTGAATACCCTAAAAGGTACCAACTAGTAGTTACAATAATTTTGTTTGTTTGTTTGTTTTCAGGTTTGAATCATAACTAGCAGTTAGAATAATTTTGCTTGTTTGTTTGTTTTCAGGTTTGAACCCTTTAAATTGGTATAAAAGTCATAAAATCAAGACCTTGTTTTTGAATATCTGTGAATAGTGAATATGCATGGAATGGGCCATTGCATGTTTCAATCCCTTATGTTTTTATGAGGGGGACAGATAGTTTTTAAATTAATTCATGACTTTCATGAAATAAACTTTCGCATAGCAAGGAACAAATTCAAGTCAAATCATCCATATCAACATTAGTTTTCTCTGCTTTTCAGGAATGATGAGCTTATTTTGACCTGAATCACATGAAACAAATTACTCATTGGCCACCTTGTAAATAGATGTTTACTTACTGTGGTGAATTTGAGATTGTCAAGACGATAGGTTCTGTCTCTTAGCCTTATATACACATGGATGCCATAATTGACAGTTAGAAAGAATGACATAATCAAAAACATCTGGAAAACAAAATGGAAAAATTATTGAAATATGCTGACCTGGAATTAATTTTAATGAACTGTGAGATCAGGGGATCGTTGTATGAAACCAGTTAGTTATTCACTTGATAGAATTTACTAAAAGTTTATCCACTTGAAAGGATTTTATCCAGCACTAACAAGGTTTCGTATAACTGGCCTCAGGGTTTGTATAATCCTGAACAGAAATTCATCATCTAAATGTGGTCATATGAATTTAAAAGCATAGATAGCACAATCCACTCTATGTAGCTAGTGGATCAAGGTAATTGTAGCTCGGTAGCCTTGATTTGCTCCACTAGGTATAATAGAGGACACAATAACAATAATATCACTTGAAAAATACATTTTTCATTAGATTGCAAACACTAAATGTGTGCAACAGTTGCCACTATTTAGTAGTAAATAGCACTAATTAAACAAAAGAAGACAATAGAATTAGCATAAAATAAAACTATTTAGTGGTATTTATGTTGCACACTTTTTGTGCGTGCACTCTAACAGCAGAAAATAGTTTATTTCATAGTTCAAACTGAATATATAGTATGTACCTCTCCAAAAATTTCCACATAAAAACACTGCATTTGTCCAGGGTGTATTTTCCATGCATTACCACCAATAAACCACGTCAAAGCAAGAAAAAAGTTAGCCAGTGTAAGATGGAAAAGAGGCTGGACCTGAATCAAAACAGGAAAAAAAACCAGGAGCGTTAGAGCTATATCTTAAATGTGTCTTAAGGGGGAGAGGAGGGTGCCCACCCAATCCACTCGGCTCTGAAAATATTAATTTTGTCCAGTGAGGATGGGACAAATGACCAAGAGCCCACTATTTTCCTTGAAATGAATGGCCCCAACCTAATTCAGTCAATAAGCATTTCATCACAAGATTCACATATAAAAATGCTAGAAAACTACCAAAAACACTTGGAAAAAGCACAAAAAAAACATAGTAGCACGCTCTATAATGCTCATTGTCATTTTGTTTGAAGGTTTTCCTGGATGAGCATGAGTGGGGAGAAGCTTTGTCAGCCCTGCTATTAACTGCCCCCACACAAGCCATTTTGAAGACAGGCCATGTGATAATTTAAAATTTGTTTATTTCTTTTAAAGACTAAAGTATTTTTACCTCTGGACTAGTAGTCATTTTATTCCAAAATGAACAAACTAGAATTGATCCTGCACCAAGAATACTGCAAATGAAAATATCAAAACCAGCAAAACATTTTAACTTAAAAGTTCCATTGAAATAAAAGCCAATAACATCTGGTTGGGACATCAATGACTATAATTGGATTTAGTGCCAGGCAAATCACTCTTCTTCTCTATTTTTAATAAGCTGAAATAACATGCCTCTCCTCTGTTGACCAACTCATGGTACTACCTGAAAACTGTTTGATTCGTACATTCTAAGAATTTACACAAAATTACATAATCACTTCAAGGTCAGTAAGACACACGTACTGATTAGCATTTCTCAATTGAACATACCTTAGAAATGATGTACAAATGTACAAAACTGCGACTACTTTAACCTTAAAATAAAAAAAAATAAAAAAAAAAAAATACTTATGATTTGGGAAGTTGAATAAAATATTGTTAGGTTGGAAATTTGTGAGATCTTATCCTTTTTGCAAGATAAACAATTCTCAAATCTGATCCACATTGAACTATTGATTTTGTTTAGGTTGTACTTTCACCATTTATTTCACTCTTATAGGCCAAATGGTTTGAAGACTATATAGATGAAGTAATTTTGAACAACGTAAGACGGCTGTTTGGAAAATCGACCACAAACAACCAAAAGCTCCTAAATCAGCGTATTACCCACGAAAATGCATACCTTTGTTAGATTTCCATCACAGCAAATTACTGGAATAACATGATCTGGCGACGATCTATTGTGAAATGTCGTATCTTCAACTTCCGTCGTCATCCAACTTTTGGACAATAAGTTGGTCGCCATGTTTGTTTTGATGGTGTTCGGTGAGTTCACCTTGTTTTCTTTCAAAAAAATAACTTAAAAGCTATCTTGCAGCAATATTGGATTGTTGAGTAGTCGGTGGACACACAGTTTTAATCGAAGAGTCATTGTATTTATGTATTTATCCACAAGCGATCACAAGACCCTTACATATACGGTGAGCACTCTTGGCCATCCCTCAAAAGGATATGACTTCGGAAGGCTTTCCGACGAACCGAATCCGAAGCCGACGGCTGTATTCCGATTATTTCCGATCAATTGAATTGGGAGATTCGTACATTCAAGACTCCAAAGTAATTTTACAGATATCTATGCTGAATTCTAAAACTTTCAACGCGAAAATTTCACTAAATAAAACATATTTTCATGATTTGAAAGCTTTTTAATTGAATATACAGGCCGTTTGACAATTAGTTTTATCAGGTGCTGTCTTTGCTGAACAACACTGAACTAGAAAGATAATTCAATGTGGTCTTAATAAAACAATAAAGATTCTATATTCTTTTTATTATGTCCTCTTTAGCAATTGTACACGCATTATTCAATCTCTAGACCTAAGAGACGTTACCTGAAACATTATTTTCGAATTATTTTCGAATTAGGCAGTAAAAAAACGTCAGAAAAATAAAACGTAGGAACCCACACAATTGAACCCCCCCCCCCCAAAAAAAAAAGAAAGAAAGAAAGAAAGAAAAAAGAAAAGAAAAAGGTTTGACCCCCATCTCCGCCCCCAAAAAAACTTGCATAAAAGACACTGAGCCGAAAAACATTCAGGCAAGGTTGAAACCTCCCCGTCCCCCCTCTCCCCCCCCCCCCCCACTAGCTTTTCTAATGGTCCGTCCCTTACTTACTGATAAATGTAGCACGCTTAATACAGCCACCTCGTTATATAAGACCACTTTAAATTTTGTTTCATTGGACGGATAACGAACTTCGCGAGTTTTCATTGTATCAACCATTAGCATTAATTTCTATACGGCTGACAGAGCTGGAAAAAAACTTATAGTTTTTCTGTGGAAAACCAAAGGGAAAAGTGTTGAAGAATGCACCTTTGGAGGGATGGCCAAGAGTGCTCACCTACATATACTGCTAAACTTCGGATATGCCTTTCTCAACCTTCCATATCATTCTACACAGGAAGCCCAGATTTTTTAGTCACGTGCACCGAAACTTGTTTGCATTAGTTGTCTGGCTTTGCATTACTGTACTTTTTTATAACAGCTGACTTTGGTGACAAGGATCCTTTAGCTAGCGTTCAAAACAGCATTTGACGTACAAAGCTCGTACGGCCTGTGTACATCCGTAGCTCGCTGTTGCTACTCACGTGCGAGGCCCTAACACAGACACTCACGTGCCGGCTCGATAGTGCACTCGTGAGTGCGTACTGTTTAAAGCTAAGCTTCATGTAAGCTTGGCAAATCTTCTTACGCACAGCCTTCAAAGTTATTGTTATGTTATTCAAAGCAGTTGGGTAGAACGTTTTGAAAAACAAGAAAAGTCTTAAAAATTCGTGCGTGCACCTTTTACTGCATTTGCATGTCCCGACCGTTTTGTCTGGATGTCTGGACAGTATGTCTGGTCTATGATATGCCTATCTAATCAATTTTTCAGATTTAGCACATTTGTACAATTTAAAGGTTTATGTACAATTTAAGTTTATTTATAGGTTATTTTAATAATCATAGAAATTAATATTTATGTTTATATATTTCATACCATGAGTTTTATAATAGCAATACCACATCTGTAAAATATCATGGTCATGTCCAGTGCATGTCTATCTGATCTCAACGCCTGCTAGGGGAAAAAACCCGATATGTTCTCATGTTCTTATTGTTACAATTTTAGTTTGGATCGGCGTTTTATTGGTTTGCAAATTATTCTTTAGATACCGGTAGCTAGAGCGATTTGCATTGCAATTTTTGCGTAACAAACGTCCATTACTTTGCCAAATAGTAGCACTTAGTAGCATGCTGTTGGACGAGTGTTGTAATATGGGAAATCAAGTTATGCCAGATTATTAAATGAATTTCGCAATACAACTGTAGGACCTTAAATTTGCGCTTGCGATATGTAGGTTATCGTGCGAGTGTCGCAATGTTGGACCTCCAATTTGCGCTCTCATTAAGAAAATAGAAAAATGGTTGTACACTACTGACATTGTGCATTATATATAAGACCAAACTTAAACCACTTCAACGTACAAACAATGATTTTTATTGATATCAACCAACACATTATATTAAGTCATTGTTTCTCTTTTAGAGAATAACTTGCACAGTGCAACACAGTGATAAAACTTTAGCAGTCCAAATACACAAAGTTCTCTATGAGAGATGCATGCTGGGTGAAGTATTTAACGGCGTAGAACATTCCTGGCTGTTTTATGATGGATAACGTTCAATGATCATACCATGACCCTGGGAATAAAAAAACACATGTGCTTAGTTATAGACGTTTATAAATACATCTCAATAGAAGAAGAAAGAAAGAGCAGAACTGAAGAGCCGAGCAGAGAGAAGTCCAGAGAAAAGAACACTGAGAAGTGAAGAGAACAGAACAGAAGAGAAGCAGTTACCTGGCCTCCAGCGGCACAGGCAGCCACTAAGGCGTATTTCCCGCCATCATTAATGAGTCTGTTGGCTGCGGTAGTGACCAGTCGAACTCCTGTAGCAGCAAATGGATGACCAATAGATAGAGAACCACCCCATGTGTTAATCTTTTCCATTGGGGGAGCTCCAACCTGTACAGTGAATAACAAAAAGTCACCACATTTTACTTAAGGATAACTGCTTCTCACTCCAAAAAGATGAGTTGCCACATTTTACTTAAGACATAACTGCTTCTCACTCCAAAAAGATAAGTGCATTTGCCTGAAAGGTCGTGTTTTGAGATATGACATGGCGTATAATTTTAGTTGTCTTTCGAACCCTCTATGAAACACACACACGCACACAAACCAAGATTACCTTTGAGCTTCTACCCATGCAGTGTTGCGCAAACCAATCAGAATCCATGGCTTTCAGGTTGGCAAGAACTTGTCCCTGTTAAAATAAAGCATTAAAACTAGTTTACTCACTCACTAACCCAGATAGCATATTGTACCGTTGCATTGTGTTTTCAAGATATATTTGATGAACTGTTTGTCCTGGATTTCTTCACTTACAGCAAAAGCTTCATGGTATTCAACGACATCAATATCACTCATCTTCAATCCAGCTTTTTCTAGAACTTTAGGTGTAGCATATGCAGGGCTTGAAAGAAAATCAATAGTATCAAACGTATCAATAAATATTTCAATCAATAGAGTGTTTTCATTTGATGAGTTCACTAAATAAATCAAGACTTACCCAAGAAGTAGTTGGTCTTTAGGATCTTGTGAGACATACACAAAGTCTCTGCACACACACAAAAAAAAGAAAATGAATTTATATGATTTTCATCAGCCACTGTTGTCTAATATGTTTGTTGGTACCTTAGATAAGCTTTTGGTTTGAAGCCCATACTAAGAGCTTTTTCTTCACTCATTATCAAACAAGCTGAAGCACCATCAGTCTACAAAGAAAATGTTTTTAACAGAATGACAGAAATATCAAATCACATTATAATCTATAATAATAATATCCCATACAATAATGACACTCGGAGATTGCCAGAATGTGTCCAGAATCAAACACTTAAAAATTACATAAATCTTTTCTAAATATTTGTTTTTCTGCGTAGTATATTTATTTATTTTTGTGTTCATTTTTGTGTTTTTGCTATTCTACATTTGACTAGTAACATTTAATTGCAATTGAGTTAGAAGCTTGCTATCCTGAATAGCTGTCGAAGGAAATTGTCTAAGTAATCTCTTATTTGTAAAAGTGATAAATAAAATGTTGACATTGTCATAGCTTTGTTTTAATGCTGATGCATTCATTTGTCACTTGCAAGTACTATAAACCTACCAAAAAGGAAGCATTCGCAGCTGTAATTGTCCCATAAGGTCGTACAAATGCTGGTTTAAGTTTAGCCATCTGTTCCTTGGTGGACACTCTGATGCCATTATCAACAGTGATGACATCGGTTTTTCCAGGAACTTGGTAAGCTAAAACATCAGTTAATTTACCAGCATCGGTAGCTTGCCTGGCTAGTGTGTGTGATCTTATTGCAAATTCATCCTATCAAATAAGCCAGAAATAACCATTGTACCATTTGAATCTGTACTGGAATATATAAATCTTTACTTTTGAAAAGTGCCGTGTGACAGAGATATACTAATGCTCAGCCAATCAGATTTTACATTTCTGAGAAGAATATGTTCTGATTGGCTAAGCTGTGGGGGTATATCTGACTGAGGGGTGTGTCTAGGATGTACCACTGAGTGGGGAGAGGGTCCAAACAAATTTTCACTATGTCATCTGACATAATCAACATAATTTTAACTTTAAAAAGTGGGGGGTGGGGGGTGGAGAGTGATGGGCATCTTGTAATCCTCCCCAAGATACTCCCCTGACTTATGATATACATATATTATACATAGACAGACTGACTAACCTGCTCTTCTCTTGTGACATTGAATGCCGATGTCAACCTGAAAATACAACCAAATAACCACTTGAATATATCTAAAAGGCTATTAACTTTTCCACACATTTCAAACCAAAAGGGAGTGGGGATAATGTGCATTCTTTGTTGTATTTTGATTTCACAGTTGCTCATTAAGACAAATATTATATCCAGAATGTTATCAATTTGGGCAGTAACATACTTGGCAGTTGACATTTAATTGTAGATCCAGTCTATTGTATTAAAACAGTGTGATAAATAAAATGCTGTTGATATCAAAGTCACACTCATATGAAAGAAAAAACAAACATGTTACCTGTCAGCACTGTGTCCCATAGTTTCACTTGTTGAGAACTCTGCAACTGCTGGAAGCTGTGTTATTAGATAACAAAACTTGTTATGATGGTGTGTTTTTCATTTTATTTTGGATAGATAGGTAAAAATACCAATGAAAAAAGTAAAAGAGGCATTGTTTGATAGATAATGAAATGAGATGAGGATTGCTACTTTAATTGGTGGATTGCTTAGGTAATAAATAAAATGGCTATTAGTATTTCTTAGAATATTACCTCAGGTGCCAAAAAGCTTGGTCTGATGGAAGCCAGAAGTCCCAATCTAGCTCCTGCTGTTTTAGCCTAAATAATTTAACAAGATAACATTCCTTTCATATTTGATGAAGAGCTGGATCAACCAATCAGTACAAATTATTAGATTTGAAAAACAGTTAAAATCAATGTTCACATTATTTAAATTTTTATGCAGAATTCACTTTTAACATGCAAACAAACTCAATCGTGCAGCAAAATAGCGGGCTAACTAGGTACATGTGTACAAACAACAGACATAAACAATGACAACACATTTCCTTCCAAACAAGCAATTTTGGGAAATATTATTAAAAACGTTGATGTGATCCTAATGACTTTTAGTGAGAAAATAATCAAACCATAACTGATGTGGTAGTCTTAACAAAATCAAGTGCCTTATTGCTCTCAATATCACACCAAAAGTAAATAGATTTATAGCTTAGCATGGATCTAATGAGTAAATTATTTTGCGAACAAGCTATAAATTTATAAGTTAAAAATGAGTTTCTTGGAAATTGTTCTTTTACATGTCCTGCATACCTTGTTTAGGGAGAGAAGTGTCTTCCTCAAAGGTCGACTGAGTCTGATTGGGACATCAGACATAAACTCAACACCTCCAGCAACCACTGTATCCACACAACCAGTAGCTATAAGACTGGCACCTGTACAATGTAAAGCAATTACAGTCTGTCCTCATATGGGATGGACCATTAGAAACGTGAAGGAAAACAAACATACAAGCCCAAAGGCCTTGACCCAAGGAGAAAAAAAACTTGCATAATATGTAAGCCTAAAAAAAAGTATGTAAGGGTGAAACTTCCCCTCCCTCCTTCACTTTTCTCTCTACAAAAAGTAAAATCAGATGTAATTCCCTTATTGCGTTAAGATTTACCAAGAACACACTAATGCTAAAAAGGTTATGATATATTGCACTCATGCAGCAGTTGATTCAAGGATTATTTTGTATGACAATACTGTTTTTTTTAATTCAAACACCTAATATGCATTGTTTGCTTTTATACTACAGTACATGTACATGTAAAAACAATAATTCAATTTGTGCACCTGTAGTGATGGCTTGATTTGATGATATACACGCCATTGTCACTGTATGACATGGAACCTTGTCTGAAATCCCTGCTCCAAGGGCTGCCTACATATATTCACATAAAACACACTTTAGATGAAAATGATTACCTAATTATTCCACAACAGACTGTAACTCTAGACACGCTAATAAAATTGTACCATTTAAATCTGTACTTGACTATATCAATTTGTACCTTTGATAACAACAGAAGTACATCAAAGGTTTGCTAATGAAACACCTTTTTTTTAAAAAAAATGCATTCTGATTGGCTAAGCTGTCTAAAATCTTTTCAAAATACAGATTTAAATGGTCAAGTACAGCTTTAAATGGTACAAGATAATGTTGTATAGGAAATATGAATAATAAATGATTATACTTTGCAAGTTTTATATTGTATGCTATAAGAAAACAAACCTCTCTTGCAATGTTACTTGTTTTGACTTCTTGAATGACAGTTCCAAGAACAACATAATCAATGGAATCTGAGAACAAAAATAACAGTTAAGTAACCTTATACAGCAATTTTATGCATAAATAGAGAGTAATCAATATGGGGTCCCTGTGTACATGAAAGGGACCTGGGAAGGACAACGCTTCTTGAACATTCTTTGATGTGAGGGACTTTACTAGTATCTTGATGGTAAGTCAATGGAAATGGGTCAACCTTATCTATAAATATTATTGATTTACAATCCATCTAGAAAACATGGGCACTACGCACAGTCAAAGATTTTTTAATAAAAAGCATAGCTCTTTGAATGAACATTTTTCTGTGAAAAACTTGTGTATTCTCTTGCCCAAGAGAAGGACTTTTGCTTAGTGTAATTCAAGTTTAATAGGAATGCTACAAGATAGAGTAACTTAGATTGCAAAAAAGTAAGAAAACCCTGCCCAGGTACCATGAAGTTGAGTTACAGATGAAAGAAACAGGATTCATGTCCCAACTGCTACTTACAACCCACTGTTAAGTAACACGATTAAAATGACAGTTCCACTGAGAAGGTTGAAACCATTTCACCAAAATATTTCCCACCCCAAATGACATGACCCTAGAACACAGGAAAACCAGGAAATTTCAAAACAATTTTTCCTATGTGTAGTTGAAACACTAACCTGTACTTATTCCAGTTTTGTCTATCAAACCCCTGTTGGAAATTGCAATTGAAAAAAAATATTGATCACTAAATGGGTAATAATAATAATAATAATAATAAATTTATTATTTATATAGCACAAAATTACATGTAGGTATAATATGATCTAAAGACAATATATCATAATAATTATTAATTTTTGGAATCTGAGAGAAAAATGGCAATTGATGCACTCCAATATTCAAGTTATGTAGTAGTAATAGTCTTGATCTTCCATGTTCCATATGATAACATACACTGATTTTTCATATTGAAACGTATATGTCTGATATATGCTGACAAAATTGATGTTTTGGCTACACTCTGGTATTCTTCTTCAAATGAAGTTTGATAGGAATGTGAAAAGTAGTTATAGTTGATTAAGCTGTGTTATCATGGTGATGTGAAGCTATTGACTAAAGTCCTTGATGAGTCATTTCCACATTGTGCTGAGTTTGTATAAGTCTTCACGGTTTTCAAAAGTTGTTGTCAAGAGAACAAACATCGGTTCGAATCAGACCAAGAGCAGATGATATTTTTTCTATTATTCTTTATTTTTATTCAAGTTATAGTTGAAGCAGAAATTTTGCAAAGAAAGTATTGGTCAAAATACTGATTTAATTATTTTACATTGGTGCTAATTAAAATTGATCAATTAACCAAACAGTACAATATCTACACTGCACATTCAGTTCTGACTAGTTAATAGATCTAAGAAAAGAATACAAAATAATACATTGTCATTGGCAAGGCATTGTATTGTAAATTATTCGTTTGTGTACTTACTCAAGAGCACCTCTCTGGAGATCATGAGGCATCAGATTTGAATAACTAGAAATGAAAAATGAAAAAATCAGCTTAACAACAACAGTAATCAAAACCATTTTTTGGCCAAACCATTAAAACTACCATCAGGTCGACAAAATGCTGTACAGCAATGCAAAAAGTCTCTCTCAAGATAACATACACCCAGACAATATACATGTATATATATAAAGTCAGCATTTAATACATCTGAGAAATTATTGACCCAGAGGGAAAAAAATAAAATAAAATTATCTGCCTTTTACATAATTTAAACATTTCTAAGCAATTGCCATAAACTAGTAATACATCCCACTTTAAATCATTTACCTTTATAATTACATGAATGATATGAAAATAGTAAAATGTCATTAAAAACAATAGTTAAATTAGATCACTGGAGTGAAGAAATATAAACCACAACTTTCAGCCAGTCCTTTCCTGGACCAAGTGAACAAAAGGCACATTAAAGTGGTTTAACTTTTTTATTCGCTTTTTCACTTAACATCAGTTTGATATGTCTTCACCGTGGTAATCCAAACTAGCTATTTGGATTTTATGGTTATTGGTACCTGGTTCCTGACATCAAAAATGGTGTTCTGACTCCATCTACTAATACTATGTTCTTGCCTATACCTTTGGCTGTGGCTATGAAGAGGAAAGAGCAAATTATAAGTTACATAATATTTATTATTTATCAAAGGTGAGTAATTTACTGGGAAATGCACCACTCATAAATTTCATACACAACTACTTCTATTGGCGGAGTGCTATATGAAAAAGATGTCAATTCCTCAGAGTGGAAATATCACGTCTTTTTTAATAAAAGATAATATTGTGATATTTTTTTAATTGCTATGTAATAAAAAGAAAATTACAAGTTGGCTTGAGGATATCTTTGGGTCACAATGTACTATCCTCTATCTATTGAAAGCTGGTTCAATATACACATAAAAGGTGAATCAGTTAAAGATTTCATATAGACCACTTCATGTTAACGTCTGCCATTTTGGATTGGTGCAAAGTCAGACAAATTCTTAAGAAATTGCCATCATTTACCATGCTTGACATAGATTTCTTAAAAGAAACCTCTGCAAGGACATGTTTCGCACTGTCCAAGAGTTTGGACATATAAATTAACGTTGACTTGATTTATTAAAAACCTGGCGACAACACGCACCAAACATTTCAACACCAACGCCATTTTGCAAGTGATGTAAAATGATGCTTGCTGGGGTCAGCCCGCGCATGCTCGACAGAAGGATAAGCACGTCCTAGTAGAGGTTTCTTTTGAGAAATCTCTGCCAAGCAGGGTAGTCAACACTTTGACTCCATTTTCAACACAAAATGATTGGCAAATGATTGGCATGCGAAGATCTAAATGTATAGAAAACTTACCATCTCGTAAAAAAATAGTTCCAATTCCTGGATAGGCCTCATTTTCCATCAGTTTACTGATATGTAATGTTTTTATTATTTCAAGTTAAAATTGTAAAAATGAAGCTTGAACAAGCGAAGATATTGGACGCCAAAGTGATGACAATCTCTTAAGAAATTTCCTGACTTTACCCCAATTCAAAATGGCGGATGTTAACGTAAAGTGGTCTTTTTGATAACCAAAAAATAATAGTTTGGACGAAATAGATATGTCACATATTTGAGAATGAATATAATTCATGATGGGTTGAGAATGATTAGTTGAATTTTTTTTGCACATGTATGATTGAATGGTTATGATTGATGAAATGGTTGATTGATTGGTCAATGAATGTTTGTTGGTTTATCGTACCCTTTGCAGACGAAGTCTTTCTTCTCTTTTGAGCAGCATTGCTACCACATCTTACAAAAACTATAAAAGATTATTGAAATATTGATTAAAAGAATCACAATTTTAAGCGTACACAAAGCTGGCAACATAAGATTGTCGTGGAAAAATGAGGACTTTGACCCCGGTTAAATGTGTTGAATTTTACTTGGGGTTTCTGAGTTTATTTTGAAATTAAATGACACGGGGCTGTAACACCATGATAGAGCTATTACAGACTAGAAACTTACGATTGTTATAGGAGTTCCTCTGGATGTTTTGAGCCAAGGACCTCAACAGCTTTCCACTTTGTAACACGGCAGCCATCTTGGATGGTAAAATTGCTGGGTAACCACGCCTCAGATTGTCTTTTTATCTTGCCCCGAACTGAAGCCGAAAACATTCCGAAAATTTCCGAACATTGAGGATATTGAGTATATTGTGGACTATTGCTCACTTGACCGACCACGAGGAGAGCAGCGAGTTGTTGGAAAGAGTTTAGTTAACTTTTGCAGCAATTTTCCCTGGAAAATGTCACTTTTAAAGTATCCAATGTGAAAAGATAGTTTGGACTAGTGGAACATCAGCGTATTTCTGTCATGGATCTGCAAAAACGCTTTCTTGTAGACCAGAAAGTCGATGTGTATGTGACCCACGTCCATGATGAATCCGGACACTTCTACATGCAAATCAACAATGACGAAGCGGGAAAGTTGGACGAGCTTATGGAAGAAATCGATCAGTTTATAACTAGCGGCCAGTCACAGAGTTTATCAGCAGAAGATGTTGATATCGGAGCGGTTTATTTGGCGCAATACTCGGTTGACGCGAAGTGGTATCGCGCACGTGTTGTAGCTGTCAAACCTACCGGTGTATGTGATGTGCATTTTATCGACTATGGCAACACTGAACAAATTCCCGTCAAGTTTGTTAGACATGTGCAACCAGCATTTCTACGCCTGCATCCACAAGCATTTGAGTGTGAGCTGGATGGCATGAGTAATTTCCAAGGCCCTAGTTTAAAAAGTGCCATATCTACAATGTCTTCATTGATTTTGGAGCAACAACTTGTAGGCGTCACATCAGCTATTGATGGCGAAATTTTAACGCTCAAACTCTACACTGATTCAAGCTGCAGTAGTTCTATCCTTGATAGTCTATTATCACAAGTGCAGAGAACGCCTCAATCATCACTGACAACAACAAGCCCTTCAACTTCAAATGACCGTAAATATGCCACACTTGACCTGAGCACTGACAGCTACCTAGATTTCCACGTATCCAACGTCCAAGATCCATTCAACTTTTGCTGTCAATTACTGGAAGAAATCCCCAAGATATTAGAGTTATTAGAAGAACTAGCCGAAGAATACAGTGACCAAGATGTTCCTTTATTATCAAGCAGCCTCGGATATCCATGTTGTGCAAAGTTTTATGAAGACGACTGCTGGTATAGAGGTGTTATTACTAACTCTAGTGCAGTTGCTTCAGGTACAGTTGATGTGAAGTTTGTAGACTATGGAAATTCTCAGACTACTTCACTTAAGGACGTCAAAGGACTTAAGGACAAATACCTTGAAATACCAATACAGGCAGTAGAATGTTCTCTGCACGGCATTCGTCCAAGTGGTAACTCTACAGAATGGTCGTCACAGGCTAAAGAATTGTTCTCCAAGCTAACAAGTGAGAAGCATATTATTGCACAGATTTGTGGGCGTGACACAAATGGAAAATACCAAGTGCAGCTGATTGATATGACCGGCGATACAGAAATGCAGCTGGACCAAATTTTAATTGCAGCAAAATATGCAGAGAAAGTTGGTAATAGCTTACTGACTTCCTCAACTGGCCCTGTAAGTAAAGTTAGTACAACACAAGCTCCTGCAACAACACCTGCTCCCAAGGTCACATTCCCCTTCGCAACAGAAGTAATTTCACCTGGAAAACAAGAAAAAGTCTTGGTGGCATCAGTAACTAGTCCTTCTTCATTCTACTGTATGTTGTATAGAACCTCAACAAATCTTGAAAAACTGATGGCTGACCTAGCAAGACATTACTCTGGTCTTGGTCGTGATGATGAATGGCTGTCATCACCTTCTGTTGGTGACCCCTGTTGTGCAAGATTCTCTGAAGACAAATCGTGGTACAGAGCTGTTGTTAAAGAAGTGCACAGCTCTGGTAAAGTCAAAGTACAGTTTGTTGACTATGGGAACTATGATACAATTGTGCCTAAAGATGTTAAGAGACTAGCACCTCAGTTCTCAGAGTTGCCCTGTCAAGCAATTGAGTGTACAATGCATCGCATATGCCCTAATGGTCAAGACTGGAAGCATGCAGACATCAAGAAGTTTGAAGACATTGCGTTAGAGTATTCTGGTAATCTAATGGTTATCTCAGAGAATGATGATGGCGTGAAGAATGTTGAACTAGTTATTACTCTAAAAGGCAAAGAAATTAACGTTGCAGAAGCCATGCTAGTCAGTGGAAATGCAAGACTTGCAGAAGGAGCAGTGACACAGACTGAGAACCTTGCCAGTGTATCATCCAAGAAGTTTGCCAAGCTTAACCTGCCTCTTGGAACTTATGAAGATATCTTTGTTACCCACGTAGAAGATCCAGCTAATTTCTGGTGTCAGTTAGTAAAGCATAAAGATGAACTTGATGCTGTAATGAATGCCGTTGAAGAACACTGCTCATCCTCAAGTTCTCCATTGAAATCTCCAAGTTTAGGTAAGTATTGCTTTGGTAATGTTGTGTGTCATAGAACAAAATGCTCCCAATCGAGTTTGTCATCACATGACAAACAGTTTTCACACAAGTGGAAAACGATATGGCTAGGATATAGTAAATACAGTACTGTTTCCCAGGGGACGGTTGCACAAAACCTGAATAAAGTTATCCACTGGATAAAGTTATCCACTCCAAAGGATTTCTTTAGAATTTATCAGCTGGATAACAATTTATCCAGGGGGATAGCCTATTCGGGCTTCATGCAACCAGTCCCAGAAGTACAAAATCAGCTCTAACATGATGCGTGAACATTGTGATTCATGTGATGTGTATTTGCACATGATAATGTTATTGATCTACTCAAATTTAGTAATTTATTTGGTTATGCAATGTTTACAATTAGTGAATGAGTGATGACTTACTCACCACAGAAAACCTGTTGATTGTTTACTTATTCTCATGGGTTAAAAAAAGGCATCAGTAAGGACATATTGCTTTATTAGCAGGGTCTTGTGAAATTTCATTGTTCTTGTGTACCCCCTATGAAAACTTGTCAGAATTAATCCTTTTGAAAATCGAATTGTTTGAAAAGGGCTTGTTGAAGCAATTAGACCAGACTGTATTGACAATATTTTGGTTCTTTGTTGTTTGTATGAACCTTACTGTACTTATGCTGTTGAGCATCACACAAAATGTTTCTTATGACCATTTTTTTAGCTGTGTAAATTTCCAGATATGTTTTGTGAGTATATTTTAGCCTATTTATGATGGTTTATTTTGTTTTTGTTTAGAATTGGCCTGTTGTGCGCAGTACAGTGATGGTGCTTGGTATCGTGCTAGTGTTACTGGTGTCTTAAAGAACCACCAAGTTGAAGTCCACTTTGTTGATTTTGGAAACTATGACACTGTATCACAATCAAACTTACGACCAATGAAACCAGAGTTGATGAACCTTCCAGCTCAATCATTTAAATGCTGCCTAGAGCAGATTGATATAAAGAACACACCACAGTTCTCTGATGAAGTGATTGACAAGTTTACTGATTTTACCGTTGATAAAGAGTTGGTAGGAATGATCTCGTCTTATGACTCTTCATCTCAGCAGTATTTAATTTCTTGCACAGATACAAGCGGTGGCAACACACTTGACATTTATGAACAGATTGCTTCACATCTACCACCTAGCAGTATCAAAGAATACACAGTCCCTAAACAAGACCTCAAAGTAGGACGACGAGAACATGTATGTGTAACTTCAGTAACTGGGTTATCTCATTTCTACTGCCAGTTGATGCGCACTGCTAACCAACTTGATAACTTGATGGTGTCAATAGATGAACACTATGCAAAGTTGACAGCCAATCAGGAGGAGATGACCCGACTACAGGCAGGCGATTACTGTGTTGCTAGGTACACTGAAGACGAAAGCTGGTACCGAGCCAAGATTATAGATGTAAAGCCCAATTCTCAGATATCTGTACATTACATTGACTTTGGGAATGGTGAGGATGTGACGGTAAAGTCTGTCAAGAGGTTATCTCAGTCCTTTAGCCAGCTACCTGAGCAAGTTATCAAGTGTTGTTTAGCAGGTGAAATAACTGGATTGTCTGATTCACAGTTTGTTGAACTAACCCTTGACAAAGAGTTTGACATGGAAATAGTAGCAGCAGATGACAAAGGTGTTGCGATTGTCAACCTTTACACAAGAGATACCAAACAACCTGTAATTCAACTTCTTACTAGAGAGAAACCTAAAGCACCAGTAACCATCCAACAAACCTCACTCAGTGTTGGCATTAAAGAGACAGTTGTTGTTTCGTTTGCAAAAGATGTGTCAAAATTCTATGTTCAGGCCTCTAAATCGGCTGACTCGCTAGCAGAGATAATGGACTTAATTCATGAACACTATAGCAATCTCACAGAGGAACAAGACACTGTAAATGAGCCGCAGATTGATATGTTCTGTGTTGCCAACTTCAGTGAAGATGATGGATGGTATCGCGCCAAGGTGACAGCTGTTCATGGTAATAGTGTTGAGGTATTTTACGTCGATTATGGCAACTCTGAAGTTCTCCCTGTCTCAAGAATAAAGACATTGAAGCCTGACTTTGCCAATTTACCTTTGCAAGCAGTCCAGTGTGAGTTAACTGGAGTGCATGGTAGCAACAAAGATGAGATATCCAGTAAATTCCTGAAAATAGTTGAAGATCCTGAGATGCCTTTTGATCTTCATGTGGTTAATGTACATACAGGAAATGTCCATGAAGCTGTTTTAATCAACAAAGAAACTGGAGAAGCAGTCAATGATGAGTTTGGAAGTAGTCAGGCAGCTCCCACCCAAAGTAAAGGTAGGTTATTCTTTAACTACATTGGTTTTTTTGTTTTATACACGATAAGTTGTTGTTAGATTAGTATAGATGTTTTAATTATTTATTTATTCATTTATTTGTTTGTTTATTTATTTATTCATTTGTTCATTTATTTGTTTAGTTATTTATTTATTTATTCATTTATTTGTTTTTTATTCATTTATTTGTTTGTTTACTTAGTTATTTTATTTATCTATTCATTAATTTGTTTATTGATGCATTTGTTTTTATTTATTTATTTATTTAATTATTTATTTATTTATTTATTTATTAAATTATTAATTATTATTCTATATATTAAATGTGTTTGTCGTTTTTTTTTTATTTAATTATTTATTTATTCATTTCAGCTGCAGGTCCAGCTAAACTAAATGCCATACCTCTTACCACTGGTCAAACCTACAATGGTCAGTGTGGAGCAGCTACTTCACCATCACAGTTCTGGTTCTCGTTGAACAGCTATGTTGATGACTTGAACAACTTGCTAGACTCATTAGCAGAGTATTATTCATCTCTTGGCCCATCTGATGATATCCTACCGTCTCCAACTGTCGACTCTTGCTGTTGTTGTCAATACAGTGAAGACCAAGGATGGTACAGGGCAAAGGTTGTTAGTATCAATGGCAGTCAGGCAGAAGTTCTATTTGTCGACTTTGGAAACTCTGAGATTGTGGATTTGAATGCATTGAAGGTAGCAATCATTATTGAATACATTAATTGATGTTTCTTTTTTACCCCTTAACCAACTTGAACTTTTTGATTCATAAGAAGAATATAACTTGTGGGTTTCCTGTGTGTTCTTCCCTTGCTGTCACAGTATCTGCTTTTCATCACTTTTTCATTTCTGGTTTGGGAACCAGTGAAAGGTGTTTGTTTTGGGTGTTGTCTCAATTCATATGTTTCTAAACCAAGAGTTTTATATGAAAAATATTTAAACAAAGTTGTAATGAGTACATTTTCTCAAGAGAAATACTATTAACGTACACACACTATAGGGTGTTATGTTTTATCAAATGATCCTTGTATCAAAGCCTTCAATCAATTCACAATAATGCTAACATTTTTTAATGGTAGAAATGATGTTTTGTCTGATATCATTAGGTATTAAAACAAGAGTTCCAAACCTTACCTGAACAAGCCATAAAGTGTAGTCTAAACAAAGTCAAGCCAAGTAACAATAACACATGGACAGATGAAGCTAAAGCAGAGTTTATTGATGTCGTCCTAGAGAAAGATGCTGCTATTAGACTTGTACAAAAACAACCAGATGGTACACACATAGTTGATTTACTTGATGCTGATGGAAAAGAATTTGCATTGAATGTGTTGGCTTCTAAGGGGTTTGTAGCAGATCCTTCACAAAAGGCTCTTTCCAGAGGTAAAAAATATCAAGATTGTAATATAATTGTAATTATAATGGGGGTGGTAATATACTATGTAATTATTGGCTGCAATATGGGGAAGTATTTGGCTCAAGGTAATGCGGTAAAGAGCAAGCACAGTGAGGGATGTTCAAAAAACAACTATTTTGATATACGATCTGACCTTCTTCAGTTAAGAAGCCTTTTTATCACAAAGCCAACAATGTTGTGTGACCTCGCATCATCTTCTTCAAAGGTTTTTATGAGTATACAGGAGGGTTGTTATGGATCATGTAATACATGTAATAACATCAGGGTTCGTGCTCGTACTCCTTAAAAATCTTAAATTTAGTCAGGGAATTTAAAAGCAATTATAAAACTCCTTAAAATGATCTAAAGATCAGCATCACAAAAAAATGTTTGATTGGAGACAGTATCTGAAACATTACTCCTTAAAACACATTTGTGCTTAAAAAGTGCTCAAAAAGGTTCTTAAATTTACTAAAATTGTAGCAGGAACCATGTAACATGTTTGTTGCTTTTTGTTGCATTTTGTTTTTGATTGCTCAATTTTTAGTTTGGTCATTTGTTTTCTGTTTGTTTACTTTGTTGGTTGTTGTTTTGGTTATCTAGTATAACTTGTAATTCAACATTGTAGATAACTAAAGAGAAATCAGTTCTAATTATTTTGGTTTTCTATTTTTATTATTTCAGACTTCAAGCCATTTGTAATGAGCTTTGATGTAGGTGACTTCATCGATGTAAATCCATCATACTCCAAGACTCCTGATGACTTCAGCTGTCAAGTCTTAACAGAAAATAACATCATTGCATTTAGCCAAATGACATCCAAACTGCAGGAAGTGTATTCTGCCCTTAACTCCAGTGATTCCACAATGGATTCCCTATCAGTAGATATGCCCTGCTGTGCATTTTACACAGGTAAGCCACATAGAGCAGAATAAAAATAGAGACAATGTAACTATTTCCAATTTTCCAATCACATTTTCTACCAACAGTATTGCAAAACAAATTGTTAAATAATGTGTTGCACAAAATGGAATAAAGAGAGAGAACTCAATAACATCAGATAAGCTTTCTGGTTTCTACTTATTTCTACTGTATTCTTGTACTCTACTGTAGCTTTGGATACTTAAAAAAAACTGAAGATGAAAAACTTCCAGTTCTGAGAGAGTGACTCATTTCAAGCTCAACAGACAGTCCAATACTCTTCTGTGATAGTGGTCATTGTATGCATGATCATATTGACTTGAATTGTTAACACTTCATTATTTGTTTAGTACATAAATGAATGCCAATGTTGTTTCTATTTAACAGTTGATAACACATGGAACAGAGCCAAGATAATCCAAGTCATCAATGGTGACACTGTGCAAGTCAAGTTTGTAGATTACGGAAATGAGGAGACCATACCAATAAGTCAAGTCAAACAGCTTCAGTCAGAGTTCCTGGATCTACCAGTACAAAGTGTCCAGTGCTGTATATCTTGTATCAGACCTACCAGTGGTCCAAGTTGGTCTGAAAGTGCTGTCCAGAGATTCCTGAACTTAGTGGACCAGAAATATCTAGTAGCTAAAGTGATCAGCAAAGGTTAGAGAGAAAAAATCATGTTATAATGTTTAATGCTTATATTGCGCATATATCTATATCTATGCGCTAACAATTAGTCTTCTTGGATAAGGACGATAACCTGGAGGTCCCATCTCGCCACACTCAACATTAACCAATAACAGGGGGACATAAAAGAACGACTGAGGACGCAGGTACCACCATCCTCAGTGATAGGCCTACACTAATTACATACTACTGTTGTTTCCAGATGTCACCAAGGTTTCACTTGATCTATATGATACCCAAGATGATGACATAGACATCAACATTGCTCAAGTCCTGGTAAATGAAAATCATGCTGTCTCAACAACTCTACAACCTCCTCCCACGGAACAGAAATCTATACCCACTCCACAGCCATCGAAACCTACTACACCGACTGCATATCTTAAACTCTCCCAACTGTCCCAGTTACAGCCATCGTCAGGAGATATTGTCTACATCACAGCTGTTGATTCTCCTGAAAGTATTTTCTGTCAACTGAGTGGTACAGAAGAGAGGATTGATAACCTTATGGCTAACTTAAAAGACTTTTGTGAATCAGGTCAAGCATTACCAGTACATGCTATCTCTCCCAATGAACTGTGCTTGGCTTTATTCTCGGAAGACAACACTTGGTATCGTGCAGTAGCAGAAGAAGTGTCACCTGAAGAGATTGTTGTTAGGTTTGTTGATTATGGCAACACCGACACCATTACCCTAGATAGTTTAAGAACATTTGACAGCCAATTTCTAACAGAGCAAGTCCTTGCTGTTGAGTGTAAGCTTGCTGGTGTAAAACCTGTCAGTGGAAATGGTGAATGGAGTGCAGAGGCGGTTGATTTCTTATTGAATGCTGGAGGTGATAATGGATTTGCTATCAGTGTTGTATCTACAACTAGTGATCTGGAAGTTACTCTATCTGATCAAAATGGAGATCTGTCACAAAGGTTAATAAGTGAAGGACTAGCTAGATCAAGCCAACGAGAACCTGCAGCGCCAGTGTCTGCAGCTTCACAACCTAGTACAGATGTCAGCTACCAATATCCTGTGGTAAATGAGGGAAAGATGATGGAGGTATACATTACAGATATTACATCACCAGGACAGTTTTACTGTCAACTAGCAGACTATGGAAACAGTCTTGATGAGAGTAAGTTGAATTTTAAATTCAGTGTGGGGTACTACCACATCAACTTAGGTAGGGGTATGCCACTGAGACCTGTTAACCCTGACCTGCTTGGTGGCATGTCTGGTGTAGCAAATATAGGGGAGACCGACCTAATAATACTACAAGAAGAAGATGTAGGGAGTTACAAACATAAGAATACATTAAAAGACATAAACAGGGTTCCCATAACAGCGAAAAGTCAGTGAAATTTGAATTTTTCCGAGGTCAGGGAATTTCCAGGGAATTATGATTTTTATCAGAGAAATTTGATAATTCTCAAAAAGTCAGGGAATTTTACTTTTTCAGATGAGTGGGAACCCTGATAAAATATTAGAGATACCAAATACTCTCTGATTGGCTGAGACACATGCTCTAGGATAGAAAAGTGCACATTTCATTTCACTTTTTTATCATAAGTTCATGTGATGTGAATATATATTTTTGTTTTCAGTGATGGACAACATCAACACCCACTACAGTAGCGTGGATAAGTCATCTGGCAGAGTAACATCACCAAGAGTAGGACATCCTTGTGTTGCTGTCTTTGACGACGATAACATGTGGTACCGAGCAAGAATAGAAACACGGTCAAACAACGGCGTCACCATTAGATTTATTGATTATGGCAACACCCAGCAAGCTCAAGCCTCAGACCTGAAGGAAATTGACTCACAATTCCTGCAACTACCTGTTCTTGCAGTAGAATGTACCATTGGTGGACAAAAATCTTTGTGGACAGCAGAAGAGATTGAGGAATTCAAAACATTGACTGGTGAAGAAAAGTTGACAGTTGAAGTCACTGGGCAAGAAGGTGGCCAATATGTTGTTAGGGTGTTACAAGATGGAAAATGTGTAACTGACAGTTTATTACAGCAAACAGGTAAAGGGAAGTGTTTGTAGCACTATTTCACACTATGCTACTTTTTATTGAGGAATCTTTCACCCATGAATATTACTTTTTTTATAATAAAATACAATAGTTCTTAACAAAACAGGGACAGATGTTAAAAGAATTTTCTGCATGAGAGGCATAGGTCACATTTAAGATATACTTGTTTACATAGGCATTATACACGTCATCACCTACAAGACAAGCATGACCCTGATTTCACCAGTCAGAACATAATATGTCCAACAACTATAACATCCGAGGTTCTGATGTACAGCCTTAGAGCAGCCCATATTTGGACATAAACCAACATTGAAATTTATGTCACAAATGAACAAATATTCCTTTGATAAAATCATTCATTTCTGTTGAGTTACACAAAGTTTATTATTTTTTCAGCTGTTCGTCAGGAAATCCCAACACAAGTTCTACAACCAAACCAAACAGAAGATGTATATGTAGTATTTGCCAAGAGCTCTTCAGAAATTTGTGTTCAACTTTCTTCATACAGTGACCAAATAGATCAAGTTATGGCTACTATTGAACATGCATGTGAATCTAATACAACTAGTCTGCAAGCTGATCAAGTAACCCCAGGAACACCATGCTGCGCTTTCTTTGAAGATGCCTGGTACCGTGCAATAGTAACAGCAGCACCAAGTCAAGGGCAAGTAGCAGTAGAGTATGTTGATTATGGAAACACGGCTAGTGTGCCACTGTCAGAGCTGAGGTCAATCCCAAAGTCTTGTATTGCTCTTCCCAGGCAAGCTATTCATTGTGTGCTAGATGGTGCTGGATTAGAGGCTGTCTCCAAGGATACACTGGAGAATACTTTAATGGATACACCACTTACTGCTACCTTTATTAAACCAAATGGTAACCAATGGATTGTACAGCTTAAACAAGATAATGTAGATGTCATTGATGTGCTGCTGATTAACACTGAAGTCACCGTAAAAGATATTAGTTTTGTTGATCCAGTGGTGGTTGCTGGTTCTTCTGCTCAAGGATATGTCAGCTTTATTGTAAGTCCTGGTGAGTTTTACATCCAAAAGACATCAGTAACAGAAGATCTTGAGAAGCTAGACAGCAGACTGAATCAAATTTATGGTGAAGCAGGCTCAACCTATCAACACCCAAAGATTGAAGCTGGATCAATATGCTCTGCTCTTTACTCTCAAGATGGTCGATGGTATAGAGCTCTTATCACTGCAGTCTTAGACAATTCCCAAGTACAAGTCCTTTTTGTTGACCATGGTAACACTGATGTAGTCCCTACTACTAATGTTGCTGTGCTTCAGGAAGAATTCATCTCTCTTCCTATTCTTGCCATAAAATGCTGTCTTGGTAAACCAGGGTCCTTGTGGACTGATGACAACTTGAGTAAATTTGAAGCTCTGGTTATGGATCAAGAACTGACTGTGGAGTTCACTGAACAACATGGTGATTACTGGGTTGTGAATTTGATGTATCAGGACACATCAGTGTTGAGTTTGATAAAGGTAGGAGATGGAAAGAAACTTGAGAAAGTTCCCCAAAACTTGACCATAAAGCAGAAAGAAATCACACAAGGTCAAATCCTAAAAGGTTCTCTCATATATGCGGATGAGGTTGATGGAGTGTACTACCTGTCTGCAAAGGATGGTAATTCATCAAATAAAAGCGTTGAGGAAATATTGCGTGTAACATACCCAAGTCTAGGACCATTTGAAATGCATCTACAGAACTGTCAAGTAGGCTCTTATTGTTGTGTGTTCTCAGAAAATTCATGGTACAGAGCAAAGATAACCAAAATATTACCAGACAATAAAGCAAGGCTGGTGTTAGTTGATAGTGGAGAGCCTAGAATAGTGGCTATACCCTCCTTAAAACAGTTGTTACCTGAGCTCTGTGAAATCCCTTGGGGTGTTATCCCATGTACTCTGGCTGGATTTGAGATGGCAGATGTAGAAGCAATGGAAGTTCAAATGCTAGATATGGATCTCATGGTGAAGTTCCTAAAGCCCAATGAGATTGGATGGAGTGTTGATGTTGAAGTAGTTCATTGTGGTAAGAAAACACCACTGGAAGGGCTTGTCAAAGTGTTTTCTGGCAAGGGAAATAGTATGGTTGACGCTGTTTTTGCACTGATGCCACAACCATTTACTTGTGCAAAGTTAGCAACTGACCGAACAGAAGACGTCAAGTTCCTGATGGCTGAGAGTGACAGAACAATCTGGCTCCAACCAGTAGCAACAGAGAATGATCTGGTTACTTTGATGCACAGTATTGCTGAAAACCCACCCAGTCAACCCATGCCTGTTTCTGAGATCATCAAAACCAAGGCGTGTTTGTGTAAATTCACTGAAGATGATGAATGGTATCGTGCTGAGGTTGTTGAAACCAAAGATGGTCAAGTCACTGTCAAGTATGTAGATTATGGTAACACAGAAACTGTGGAACCATCAAGAGTTAGTGCCATTCAAGGTTCCTTGATCAGTCTTCCAGCACAAGCTATTAAATGTTGTCTTCATGGTGTATCTTCCCTTACAGAGGAACTCATCAATAAACTCAATGAAGAATATTTAGAAGTACAGTTGAAAGCTGAAGTTGTAGAGCAGAAGGATAGTATTTACTCCATCAAATTGTTTGACAGTGATGGCCAAGATTTGATAACCAAACTTTCTGGAGTAACTGGTGATGAAACACAGGATCAACCTGCCACAGTTGATGTTCAAGCAAAAATGCTGTCATTTACTTGGGCCACATTATCATCTGACCAAACAGAAGATGTCAAGTTCCTGGTGGCTGAGAGAGACAACACAATCTGGCTCCAACCAGTAGCAACAGAGAATGATCTGGTTACACTGATGCACAGTATTGCTGAAAACCCACCCAGTGAACCCATGCCTGTTTCTGAGATCACCAAAACCAAGCCGTGTTTGTGTAAATTCACTGAAGATGATGAATGGTATCGTGCTGAGATTGTTGAAACCAAAGATGGTCAAGTCACTGTCAAGTATGTAGATTATGGTAACACAGAAACTGTGGAAATATCAAGAGTTAGTGCCATTCAAAGTTCCTTGATCAGTCTTCCAGCACAAGCTATTAAATGTTGTCTTCATGGTGAATCTTCCCTTACAGAGGAACTCATCAATAAACTCAATGAAGAATATGTAGAAGTACAGTTGAAAGCTGAAGTTGTAGAGCAGAAGGGTAATGTGTACTTCATCAAGTTATATGAAGCTGATGGTAAAGAGATGATCTCAAATCTTACTGAAGTAACCAATGGTGAAACTACAAAAGAACCAGTAGCTGTGGTGAGACAGAGGTCTTTGGATGACCAGCAGGTGATCAGTGAAATTACCACAGGCAATGAACAAGACAATAAAAAGGATGCAAAACAAAACACTGAAGTCATTGAAAATGGTGAGCAAAAACAAGAAACACCTGTCCTTTTCAAGTATGTAGTTTAGTGCTTTTGTGAAATAATAGTTATCATTGTTCATGGTTAAGAGGATGATGACAAAGATGATTTCAATGAGAAAGATGATGACAACAATGATTATTGGTGATAATTCAGTTTTCAAGTGTGACCATGAATTGTGCATTCCCATAGAATATTTTCTTTGGACCTCTTTGATATTCACTACTTTAGGTAAAAGTCTACATGAACTCCCATAAAGCAGAAGTTGATTCCAGTTTCTATAGATAATGATCTAAGTGATTCAGTGTATACTAAATACTTACCATGCTTTTGTTACTTCAATCCAGAACCAGACTCTAAAGGGAGTTATTCACAGACTGTAGAAGCTACCACTGAACCAGACTCACCAGAAGAAACAGTTGTCAGTGAAAATGCAGAGTCTTCGGTAAGTGACAGTGACAGTCACCCAGTTATTTCCTCACCTAGTCCTGAAGTTGATTTACAGAATCCTGAGGAAGTAAGGTTTTATAAAGCAGACTCCACCACAAAGACAGATGAAGTAAAAGAAAATGCAGACTGAAAATGTACAGAAGATTTCATATTATTACTGTACTTCAAAAATTGTCCATAGCATAATTTCAAAATGGAATTTTCCATGGGATTTGTAGTATAAAGATATTTTAACAATGTATACAAAATTGGATAAATTTAGCATGTAGGTGTATGAATAATTTGGTGAGAACTTTTCTAAAACAAAATGAGCTTCATGATATAAGCAATATTGATTTAGTTTTTTGAAAACAAGTTCGCTTTTGACTTGTTTCTTTCCTACATTTTGAATATAATGTGTTTTTTTAATTCATGGATGTAATGTTACACTGTCCTTTAAATAATATATCATTTCTTTTTTTTTCTTTGAATGATCTTGAGGGCAATTTAAGTCCTTTGGAGCTCCATAAATCACCAGTTTGATATTGAGATTGATTAAGAGATTATAAAATAATGTCAGGTTGGAGATTTTTCCAAACATTTGTCATAATTTAAGATTATTTTTAACAATAAAGTTATACATAATTACTAACCTGTCTTTAATGGTTTGCTTATTGTATGTTTAACTTATTTTCACCTATCCATAACTACCATAAATAATCCTTTTGTGAATAATAACGTGGGTTTGAGGGAAATTGGGAATTAAACGTTCCAAAGCCACAACAAATGGTTGCAGGTTATGTACTTTCCAGTTGCATAATGCTACTGTTCAATGTATTAGTCCTTTACACCAGAGTGGAATACAGTATCGCAGATAATTTGATAGTTTTCTTAGAAATTATAGAATAGAGTTTTTGCTAACAAGCTTTGGATCAGTAATGTCAGTCTTTAGGTAGCCTGGATATTTGTAATTAGGTACAAGGAGGGCTCAAGTCCCAATGGTAATTGTTTAGGCAGGAGGGAATCCCACAGCCTTAATTTTGGGTTGTATTTTGATAATGTAGGTGTTGTTACCTCAAATGAGCATGTTGGAAATCTTCCCGGCATCCTAACCCTCATACACTTATGTAGAAATACATCCTTGTATTTGCACCTTTATAAAATGAGTACTGAGTTTCATGACTTTTCTGTAATTTGTTCGTTTGGACCAGTTGTGATGCAAGTCCAATTTTTATTTTGAGCATGCACTGCATTCAACAACAATTTTTTTTTTTTTTTTTTGCATTGCATTGCAAACCTAGCACATACGTTATTACTGTATATTTCTAATCCTTTTCAAACAGTTAAGGTAACTTAATAGCATACCTTTTTAGTTGTGCTTAGATCATGTTTTAATGTTCACTAATGTACAGTATACAATGAGATAGATAAGTATTAACATCTGCTGTTATCATTGTTAGGAAAGTACGCAACCTTTGAGTCAAGAAAACATAGAGTCTAAGAGTAGAAATCACATTGACACAGACCTGACAGTAGAAGAGCTAGCTTACTTCACACAAGAGCTTGAAAGGCTTCGAAAAATTGAGCAGGAATCAAGCCAAATTTCACAACAAACACCAAGTCTTGTTGTAGCAGAGCAAAATGCAGCTATAGCTGAAAGATGCACAACATCCTCTCGGATGCAAACCAGTGAAGGTGTTTCACACACAGAAATTGTACCGCACACAGAGATCAATACACTTGAGAACAATAGTAGCGATGAAAGTGAGATCAGTCATCTCAAAAATGAAAGTATAGATGAAACAGAGAGCGATCAACTCCAGAGTGAAAGCACAAACAGTAAAAATATCTTGGAGCCAAATGAACTGACCTGCATGTCGAATGAATTGAGCTCTGCCTTGCAGAATGATGTCCAAGTAGTTGTCACCAAGTCCGCTGTGGAAAATGATATAAACTTGGAAGAAGACATGAAAGACCTAAACCAAGGCATGGGGAAAAAAGCAGGAACAGAAGTCATTGTTGAGAGCAATGTCTTGAAACAAGACAAAGATGTGGACCTAGATATCCAAGAGACAGAGTCCAACATGCAAAGTGGTATTTCTTCACAAGAAAAAGAAGATCTGCAAGGTGTTGAGAAGAAAGTTCAAGCAGGGTCCAGTGTGGAAAACAGTGCCTCAACTGAAGACAAAGAGTTGAACCAGGACAACCAGAAGCCTGATGAAACAGCATGTAGTTTACAAAATGATAGTTCATTTGGTGGTCAAGAAGATCTAGTTCAAGGTAGTGAGACAAAAGATGAAGTAGGGTCTGTCATGAAAAATGGTGCCATTACAGAGGATAAAGAACTGAATCAGGACAACCAGAAAGAAGGTGAAACAGTGTGCAGTGTACAAAGTGGTCTTTCTGCAGAGAACAATGATGATCTAAGCCATGATTTAGATACGAAAGATGAAGTATTGTCTGTCATGAAAAATAGTGTCTTTACAGAAGACAAAGAATTAAACCAGAACAACCAGAATGCAGATGAAACAGCATGTAGTTTACAAAATGATAGTTCATTAGATGACCAAGAAGATCTAATCCAAGGCGTTGAGACGAAAGATGAAGTGGGGTCAGTAGTGAAAAATGGTGTCATTACAGAAGATAAAGAACTGAATCAGGACAACCAGAAAGAAGGTGAAATAGTGTGCAGTGTACAAAGTGTTATTTCTGCAGAGAACAATGGCGATCTAAGCCAAGATATTGAGAAGAAATGTTCAACAGAGGGCAGTACAGAAAATTGTGTATTGAAAGAAGAGAAAGAAATGAACCAAGACAGCCTAAAAGCAGAAGTGACAACAGACAATGCAGGCAGTGATGCACAGGAGAATAAAGATCTAACCCAAGACAACAACAGTGGAGATGTGGTAGACCAAATCAAGCAAAATGGTTCATCAGAAGGCAACAATGTACACTATGACAATGCAAAATGTGTGGATGGCAGCAAATTTGATAAAGATAAAGCAGCTGTTGAAATACCTACCCAATTAGAAGTAGAGAGACCTCATCAAAATTTAACACAATCTGTTGGATGTAGAGATTCTAGTGCAGAAAACAAAGATTCTACTCCCAGTGTTCCAAATGATTGCATAGATGATGCTCCTAGTTGCTCACAATCTCAAGGCTATGATGCAAATGGAGGTGTAAATGCTGAAGATATTGGTGCGCCTAGAGTAGAAGCAGATGTCAATGATTCAGAATCCACTATCTCTAAAGTAGAAGCTGATGCCAATGGTACAGCCTCAATTACCCCTAAAGAAGAAGTTGATGCCAATGATTCAGCCTCTATTACCACTAAAGTAGAAGCGGATGCCGATGATTCAGCTTCAATTACCCCTAAAGAAGAAGTTGATGCCAATGATTCAGCCTTGACTGCCCCTAAAGTAGAAGCTGATGCCAATGATTCAGCCTCAATTACCCCTAAAGAAGAAGCTGATGCCAATGGTACAGTCTCTACTACCTCTAAAGTAGAAGTTGATGTCAATGATTCAGCCTCAATTACCCCTAAAGAAGAAGCTGATGCCAATGATTCAGCCTCAATTACCCCTAAAGAAGAAGTTGATGCCAATGATTCAGCCTCAATTACCCCTAAAGAAGAAGCTGATGATGCCAAATATTCAGATTTCACTTCCCCAAAAGGTGAAGCTGAAGTCAATCATTCAGAGTTTATTGCTCCAGGAACAGAAGCTGCGAAATGTCAGTCAGATGATGATGGTGGTGTGGTACTTTCAGATCAAAGCCAGGAACAGCCCAACTTAGTTCCTGGTAAAGACAAAGAAAGTAAAGAAAAGATCTCAGAATCTGTACAAGAAGATAAGAAGACTGAAGTTAACGAAAGGAAAGATGAAGAATTTGAAAATAAGTTGTCAATACCTAAAGATGTGGAAAAGTGTGAAGGCATATCTATGAATGGAAAACACCAACTGGAGGAATGTATGGGTGACGATGTAAATGAGGCCAAAGGTGATCAAAAAGTCACAAATGGGCATGTTAATGGACATCAGGAGTTGGCACCAACAAAAGATGCAGATTTACCAAAAGCTGATGTGTCTGGCAATGTTGACGAGAAAAAGACATCTTGTAAACCCATGTGAACTATGTGTGTTAACTGTAATAACATTCAGCAAGACATTTTGATACCTTGTTGCATTTTAACCAAGGTAACGCATGAAAGAGGTGATATACCCCAGTAGGTACGAGATAGTGTTGGGATATACTAAGCTTTATTTTGGAGGTTAAAGCTCTTATCATTAATGGCTGCAAGAATCAAAAGGTTGAAATAGTGGATGCATGTGTAAAAATAAGATGATAGTATTAAGGTAGTGCACTTGAATTCACTTTGCAGGTGTAGTTTTGTGAATTGACAGTGAATGTCAAAGGGCTGAAAGAGTTGACATTTTGTTAATGTTAATGTAAAGCTAACTTCAGGAACGGCAGAGCCAGGAGGGGGGGGGGGGGGGAGTTGTGGTGGGCTAGCCCCCCTAATTTTCTCAAATTGATCTTAGTAAGATATAGTGTACAAGTGCTCATTTGGAAGGTTATTTTTTTTCATGGACTGTTGTTAGTGTATCAGCAGAATTTATTGAAGTTCACTTGGGTTTAATAGTGCAACCTTCCAAAATACAGTATGCACTTTGTAGCTGTGCTGGTGTGACAAAATATTCACAAACATTTACATTTAAATGTATACAAGGACCTGAAAGAGAGATGGAGAGGTTGGTAAGGAATGATGATTTGTGTTAAAAAGGACCATGTTTTTGATATATTTGTATAAGTGTAAATGTTTCTAGAAGTATTTTGGTCATACACAAGTATAGCACAACTTTTTTTTTTATTAGCAGTAGATAAAGTAGACAGTGGCTTTAGTAGTTAATGACACGATAGTTTATTAAGCGTGCAGAAGGAACATCCATCAAGCAGATCCTATAATTTCAGTCATGAATTTTACCGAGCAAGACCTTGCCAATGCAAACAAAATGTACATAGTTGAATATAGAGTTATAATACTTTATTTGGTCAGCATTTACCTCAAAACTATGGCAACGCAATTCGGTGTTATTATATTACAAAGAAAGTTTATATAAAGTTCATAGTTAACATATTTTCATATCTTTTTGCTAAAATGTTAACATAAAAATACATTGGTTACTGTTATTATTTAGATGATTATTATCAAACAAAATAAATTTAATGTTTTTGTCTGTGTTGATGTTGCTTGCTTTTATGTTATGCAGATTGCTTATTGGATGATAAGCAGTTTTCATCACCTTTTCTTCTAATGAAGCAACAATGATTGGTCAAAGTGGAACATTCCATATTTATTTTTACCAAGCATATTTTTTTTAATAAGCCTGTCCTTACTTGTCTCTTCAGTATAATAGTGACTAATAGTGACATATTGATCACACAGTAGTGAAAAAAGCTGCAAAATAAGTAGAACACCACTGATGATAGGTAACTAGTGCTAAAAATAGTGTGAGCTGCATCAGTGTTTTCTAATGAAACAGTCGAGGTAAAAATGTAAGTTATACATTGTAAAAAGAAGAGTACTTACTGACATTTTGGATGTTCTCTTTACTCCGACGAAGAACAGATGTCCGAAACATCATAAGGTACTCTCTTTTTTTATGATTTATAGCTTACATTGTTACCACAACTGAACACCTGCCACAAGTGAAAACTAGGCATTTAGTTTTGGAGTCTCAATTATTTAGGCATTTCAGTTCAGGCAATACAACAGCTTGGCTGGGATTTATGTGGAACTCTAACTGAAATTAAACCAATTTGTGTTCCATATTGACTTCCATCTCTTCTGTAGGAGAAAAACCTTTCTTTTGGGTCACAGTAAGTACACTTAGTAACTCGGTCTTCTTGTTCGATACCCTCTATGTCTCTGAAATGGCAATGTAAAAGTAAACATGAGTTGACCTGATTTATGATTTAGTATCTTATTGTGACTAATTTTTGCAGGTTCATTTTTTTTAAGGAACTAATACAATTTATTTGAAAATTTGTGGGAATTTTGTGTGTTTTTTTTTTAAATGATGAAAATTTGTAAATTGTAATTAATGAGCTTGGAGCCTTTGAGACGAAATGATGACAAATCATTTTTATAGTAAAATGTTTTGACTTGCTGCTTTGATAGGTTGAGTTTGTTTTCCTTTTTAGTTAAAATTACATCGACAAAATTTAATTATTAGAGTTAAACCTCTCAGTATGAGTCAATCTAGGAAAAGAAGTGGAATATTCCTAAATGCCCTGAATATTCCTAAATGCCCTGAATATTATTTAGCACATATTGTATATAAAAATCAGGCAATTGTAGATTAAACTGTTTTGCTTGGAATTGGATTTGGCTATTCTATCCTCCACATAAAGAACCGGTGACGTGGTAGTGAATTGAGGTAGTACCGGACCCTTGCTACTGCGCATCAAGCTCACACATGTGGATCTGAATAAAATTTCCTGTGCAGCTAAATTGAAACTGTACATTAAAGGCAAAGTTTGGCCATTTGCGGACTTTTCACTCAAAATTAACTTTGAAACGCTTTATATGGACCTAAATAGAAGTTAGTGCCCATGCCTTCCTGGCCAAAAAAACAAAATTACAACATTTGTGCAATTTTAGCATATAGCTCCAAAAATAACACAGGGACCCCATTTTTTTCTTTTTTCTTTGATTCTACATAGTTTATTCTTAGGATAAAGAGAAAAAAAAAAGAAATTTCAAAATTTTTACACTAGCACAAACATAATTTGGCCAAATATAAGGAATTTTGCTTTTTACAATTTACTTTTTACACTAATAAAATATTGTTTTTTTTATCTTGATATGTTTTCTTAACACCTATAGTTCGAAAGAGTTTTTTGCTTTTCTTTCACAAATGGACCTGAGTACTTTGTATTTATTGGTTGAAGTAGATTTCCCACAAAAAGTGCAAAAAAACTAAAAAAATCGCTCTTTTTTGAAGGCTTATATCTCGAAAACCATTACGGGGACCCCCTTCTTTTTTTTTCTGTATTTGAATACCCTAACATTGAACTTTTAATTGACAAAATTTATAAAAAAATTCATTGACGAATTTTGATGATCCGGTACTACCTAAAGGCAATGATTACCTTGAGCCATCATCTATGTTTTCTGGTAGAACTCCACACTTTTCCAACAGAATCCTTGTAGTTTTACATAAATCTACAAACGGTTTTGGCTTGTTTTCTTTCCTCACAACCACATCATTGCTGATTTCTGCAAACTTCTCTGCTACTTCTTCACCAACTTCAAAGCAACATGGCCCAATAGTTGGCCCAACAGCAACACATATGTTCTTGACATCGCATTCAAACTTCTCAGTCATAACACAAACCACTTCTTTACTGATGTTGGCTAGAGTTCCACGCCAGCCTGAATGCGCAGCACCACAGACCTTTTTCACTGGGTCACAGAACAAAAGAATTGAGCAGTCCGACCCCGGAGCTGCTATGGTTATACCAGGTTTATTGGTTACTAAAGCATCATAGCTTTCAGGCTCTGGGTCACCGATAACCCATACTTTATTTTCATGCATGCACTTTGCCATGTAGAATTTTTGGAAGTCATAACCACAGTGCAACCCTAAGCGTTGTCGGTTCTCTGTGACGTTGACACGAGGATCCCTTCTCTTTGGGTTGTACATGAGATTGAGTGACGACAAGGTCTTCCATGTGGAGACACCTCCAAATCTAGTTGTGAACCCATGTAGAAATATGTCTTTGTTAAAGAGAGGTGAATAGAGTAAGGTTATTGGCTTGCCATCTGGTGACTGTTTGATTTTAAATGGTACTTCTGCCAGATCCTGGTCAACAGTATGAGTCAGTATGTCTTCACTGAAATTCCTAAACTGTTTGGCTTCCTCATCCAACTCTTGCATGGAATCATGGAAAAAGACCTTGTAGATTTCTGGAGAATAAACCTGTAAATTGAAAAAAAAAACCTAATAAACATAAAACCTAAAAAAACATAAGCATTGGTGTGTATGTTTTAATATTTAGTACACTAGAGATTTTGTGAAATGTGTTTGTACATACTTGTCGATGTTATGAGTGATATAGTTCCTTTGATTATTGTTTTCTTTGTGATTAGTGATTTGTTTATGTCGCTCCCTTTAAACACTGTAATTAATCACTGGTTTGTTAGTGTTATGTAGTTAGCTCTCTAACCTTATCAAATATTTCCTTTGCTCTTGGTAAGTGGAATTTGGTTGTCACCACATGGACTTGGTCAGCGCCAAGATTATCAACAATGATGCGACTCCAGTAGGCATTTCCTGCTGTGTTAGTAGCTTGTTCTTCCATTATAACATGCTCTACAGGAACAAGTTCTTCTTGTTGTATGTAGTTAAACATGGCTTTAGCTTCGGTGATTACCTAAAAAATTATTACCATAACATTACTCATTTTCTGTGAATATTATGTTGCTGCTGTTATTTAATTCTTTCAAGATTGCACATTTTTGTGTCAGTGGCTGATCTAGGGGTAGTGTGACATGGTCTGTTGCATGAATGTTTGGACAAGTTGACATTTGAATGTGGAAAATCTGGATCTTGTTTTGAAAAAATCCTTGATCTGTGTAAAGTTAGGCTAATGAGGCTAAGGTCCATGCAGGTAAGTTCGGCATTATGGAGGATTAATGAAAGTATGTGGAGGGAGAAGAGAAATATGTGGGGCCAATGAAGGGAGTCTTGGGGCATGCATTTTTGAAAACCTTCAAATTATTCCAAATGGGATTTTCAACATAATGAAATGGTACAGTTTCCAATGTAGAGGTTAAGGGGTTGTATTTATCTCAGTCTAATACGTTAAGGGGTTGTATTTATCTCAGTCTAATACGTTAAGGGGTTGTATTTATCTCAGTCTAATACGTTAAGGGGTTGTATTTATCTCAGTCTAATACATTTTACTCTGTGTTATAAGCAGTCTCAACATTAACTTATACATGTACCAGATGAGTGAGTTGTATGTAATATATTATATATTTTTTCTTTTTATGTATTAATAGAGTGCAAACACTAAATGTGTGCAGCAGTTGTCACTATTTAGTATTAAATAGCACTAATTTAACAAAAGAAAACAATAGAATTAGCATAAAATAGCACTATTTAGTGGTATTTATGCTGCACACTTTTAGTGCATGCACTCTTAGCACTTTGGACAATAAGAGTGATATTCAAATAAATAATTATTATTATTAACTCTATATAATTAATAGCATATATATTGTACCTGATCTCCAGGTGGTTGATATCCGCTCACTACAACCCATGGGTGTGGCTTGTCATCAGCTAAAAGTGAATTATAAATCTCAGCTGCTTTCTTCAGTCTGTATTTCATCATTTCTGATGCTGTGCCATCAGGATTGGTACGACATCCCAGAACAACAATAACCTCTGCAGCCATGATAAGAGAACACTTTGTTTCAGATTTGACAGGATACTTCTATGGATCTAAGAAAGTAAACAAGTAGCTGAAGCATTGTATGAAGTTGACCATATATGAATGAGAGGCTATGGATGAACTAATAAATCAATCAATCAACCAATTAATTACTTCAGGTGTATGACATGTTATCAGTCTCTTGATCAATCAATCATTAACATAGCAGATTTGACTTAAATCCACCTCGGGGTTATATATAAACGTTTTTGGAGAAGATCGAACAACTGGACATGGATTTCTGGATTTCAACCAATGCAGTATTTAATATTGAAATATATCAAAATTGATACAATTTAATAAATCATATTTGTCAATGTTACTTTAATATGATTTAATACATGTATTGATATAGTTGAATATTACCCGTTTATTGAGCTTGCCGCGTGGCCAAGAAAGATCGATAATTATATCCATTATTTACCGAAAATTCCAATGACCTTACGTAAGTTAAATTATCAGGAATCGTTCAAAAACCGATTATCACCGATCATTGTTTTTGTATCATTTTGATCATTTTTTTGTAAGCTTTGATAGTATGTACAAATTTATCGGGTCAATAATGAACTTTCCATCCAACTTCATAGCCCTAGATACAAAATTAACATAAAAAATCTAAAAAGTATTAACATAGCGGAGTAAGTTTCCGCAGAATAAACACTTGAGTGAAGTATGCAATGCATCCAATTGTAAATACACGTTTGTCTAATTCACTGTAATTCGATTGTCATCATAAACTAACATTGACAATAGCTTTTCACTGTTATTCTTTAACTATTAGGCTAATGTTTCGCACGTCAGAAAAAGGCTTTTCACAATAGAGCGTAAACAGCAGAATTCTAAACATGCAAAAGAATCCATATGTCCACTCATGCGTGATCATGTTGCATGTTTTTACGAGACAGATTTTATTCTCAATGCAACATAATATAACATATCTAATGTTATTGGTGATTTGATTCCTATGTTTATCGACTGCTTGTGTAACTGTTACATTTTAAATTAGTACATTTAATTTCGTGGGTTAATCAAAATCACACCAATGTTTATATACTGGCTTACCTTCTCGTTTCCGGCCCAAGTGTGTCGAGACGGGAGACTGGGGACAAGAAAAAAACATGTTGGTGTTGTTGGTGACAGGTTGGTTGGGTTGGTGGTGGTTGGTTGGCCGTCGGTTGGTGGCTTGTTGGTTGGTGGTCGGTCGTTTGGTTGATTGGTTAGTTGATTGGTCGGTAAGTTGGTTTGTTGGCTGGTTTGTTGGTCGGTTGGTTAGTTGGTTTGTTGATTGGTCAGTCAAAAATGTACGCTTTCATTATGAAAAATATAGATTACACTCCGGTTTTTTAAAAACCATTTTGCAGGAATCTCACAAAAGGCGATGCGAGCAGGACATGTTTCATCACCGCTCCTTTGTATCTTGTTATCTTTGACACGTATAAGCTTATTATGAAGGCATATCACAAAGAGTCTATTAAATGGGCTAAAAAGCAAAAGATATATAAATTTTTGGTTGGTGCCGGTTGGTCGGTCGGTGGTTGGTCGGTCGGTTGGTTAGTTGGTTTGTTGCTGCAAAATATACACTATTTGTTATGGAAAACATGAAGCCTACTTTCCATTTTGATCGTGAATTAGATAATGTAAACTTTATTTCATATTTTTGCACCTAGAACTGTAAACCTCACTATTGCCTAGGTAGTTTACAATTTGCTAATTGAATCGATATGAAGAAAATAGTTTGAGGGAAAAAAAACAACAAACAAACAAAAACATTTAGAAATAATTCAGGATTTGGCCATTTCTTTAATCCTACAGCAAAATATATAGTATGTTGACCTTATCGAAATAGCTGAAATGAAATGCTCGTCAAAACCACTGCCAGCATGTCAAGAAATGTTGTAGATTCTTTAGAAAAAATTCCTAATATTTTTGAAATCATCGTTATTAGAATCAAATAGATCTTTGTACCTCGGTTTGTTTTGTCAATAACTTTTTCTCTAAGTTAGTTTCGTGTCCAACAGTCAGTTCCAGTATATATAGATGTTTGTCTGAAGTGGTTATCAAGACGTCTGATCGGTGACTATCATAATTGAAGGGGAGTTGAAAGAAGGCAGGTCAACATACAGGGTGATGTCTTTGATTGCTGACAAAGAGTTTGCAATAAACTGCAAGATAGAATTATCTCTACAAGTATAATGACCCTGATTTAGGTAGGAACTACAACCAGCAACAACATGAAGAATTGATTCTGGATGTAAGCACAGAGAACAATCTGAAGATGAAGAGTGCCCCATTTAACCAAATTTTTACGTGCGGGAAAAGTGTTATTTATGTAGCGGATTGTAAAGTTGTAGTTGTTTTTTGGTAGTTTACATTGTGCTAGTGACCAGACATAATTAAACTGAGGAAGGGAGTTATTAAATACAGCTCTAAAAAATAGACCTTGGGAAGACAGTTGGTTACATAATTTCTTGACCTTCATGAAATTCTTTGATTTGTATCTGTCATATTGGATGTTGGTGTGAATTGCGGTTGATTGCAGTTGCAGTTGTTTGATGTCTTCGTTAGGGGAGGCTTTGAGTACTTTTCTTGAAATAGCTTGGCATTGGGTGAACTTGACAGACGGAGGATTTATGTTTAACCCAAATTTATTGATGGGAAGAAAAACATTGCTAAGATCGAGTTCCAGAAATAATAATAATAATAATAATAATCTGGACAGTGTCTAAAACTTTAAATACTCAGTACACTTATAGTTCTTGGTTTTTTTTTTAGAGCTTTCGACAGATGAATTTGTTTATTAATGTAAACTTTTATTTCATAATTTTGCACATACAACTGTAAACCTCACTATACCTAGGCAGTTTACAATTTGCTACTTGAATCGATATGAAGAAAATAGTTTGAGGAAAAAGAAGAAGAAGAAAAAAAACAAAAAACAAAACTAATAGCTAAGTAGTTCAGGATTTGGCCAATCCTTGTTCCTACAGTAAAATATATAATATGTTGACCTTATCGAAATAGCTGAAATGCTCTTGATGATATACTTGGAGGTCTTATCGTCAAAACCAAGATCAGCCAGCATGTCAAGAAACGTTGTAGATTCTTTAGAAAAAATTCCTAAAGCGCTGATTGACAAATTTATGAAGCTAATATTTTTGAAATCATTGTTATTAGAAGAAAATAGTTCTTTGTACTTAGTTTGTTTTCTCAATAAGTTTTTCTCTAAGTTAGTTTAATAATAATAATAATAATAATAATAATAATAATAATAATAATAATAATAATAATAATAATAATAATAATAATAATAATAAAACAGAAGGATTCATCATTGCCGCTCAAGACCAGTGTATCAAAACAAACTACTACAGAAACAAGATTCTTAAAGATGGCTGTAACCCGATGTGCAGAATATGCAGTCAACATCTAGAAACAATCGATCATGTTGTATCGGGATGTTCAGAGCTTGCTAAAACAGAATATATACATAGACATAACAAAGCAGCGATGTACATTCATTGGAAACTTTGTAAATATTATGACATAGATGTTACAGAAAGATACTACAAACACGAACCAACGACAGTCACTGAGAACGATCAAGTAACAATCCTATGGGATATGCCTATACAAACTGACAGAGAGATCACAGCAAACCGCCCAGATATTGTAGTTAAGGACAAAGTAAACAAAACATGTTTATTGATAGACATGTCTGTACCCACAGAAAGAAACATCTCTATTAAAACTATGGAAAAACTATCTAAATATAAAGACCTGGAAATTGAAATTGAAAGAATGTGGGGCCTGAAAGCTACAACTGTACCTGTGATTATAGGCGCCCTTGGACTAATAAAGAAGGGATTAGATAACTTTATTAATAGAATACCAGGAAACATCAAAGTTATTGAGTTGCAAAAGATAGTACTTCTTGGTACAGCCCATATACTAAGGAGGACATTAATTTATCATATAAATAATATCCAATCACAAAATGTAAATATAGATGCCTTATGCTCAAGGGATGAACATGGTTCTATATTGTTGTAAAATGATGAAAGGAAAAATAAATCTAGATAATAATAATAATAATAATAATAATAATAATAATAATAATAATAATAATAATAATAATAATAGAGTAATAATAAAGTCTTCAGCTTTGACTTGAGGAAGTCCAAAGATGGCGAGCACAGACCCCAAATGAACCCTTCCCTACAAACACATTTAGAGGACATCAACGTAGGTCAGCTTACAGCTAAAACCGTTGTATCGCGACCAGTTGATTTTCGAACCTTCACTTCATTTGGGTTTTTCTGAGACGTCAATCATCAGATGGCTTTGAACATGCTGCATATAAGTCAGACCGTTAACAACAATTCGACAGGTTACTTGAGCTTTTCTTGATAAATAGCCGAGATAAATAACTTGAATTGAAAACATACAAACAGCTTTCAAATATTACGAAGAGAATGAAAACATCTGTAAGTCCTACTGCATTTTCAAGTCCTTTGAACATGATCGTTTCTTGGGAAAACGTTTGATTTTCATTCACACGGCCTGAACGTTTCGACAAACGACTAATTTACATATTTGATTGACGTCTCAGAAAAGGGAAATTAGTGACTAAAAATCTGAACAAAGCTGGTCGCGATACAACGGTTTTAGCTGTAACAAAAACCAAAAATGTACGCTTTCATTATGAAAAATATATCAAACTGATACTGGTTTTAAATCATTTTGCTGGAATCTCACAAAAGGCGATGTGAGCATATCATGTTTCATCACCCGCGCCATTAATGTAATTCTTGTGTGATCTTGATATCTTTGACACGTCTTGTGTTTGGAATTATGAAGGCATATCACAAAGAGTCTCTTATGGGCTAAAAAGCAAATGATATATAAATTTATCCGTAAGAGGTTTAAAAATATTGTAAATAAGTGATTTCTGAGGGTGTTCCGTGCCCCCCGAAGGTTCCGGTATCCCAGGCCCCCACCCCGCGGTCCTATCGTCACTACTGACACTACTGTTACGTTGTTTGCCAACATGGAGCAAACTATAGATGCATCAAACATTGATCGGGAAGAAACACCAATGGAAAGTAGCTGACAATCCAGCAATTGAAAACGAAGATGTTTGAAACCAACTATCCTAACTTCCCCGGCAATACTCTCCCAAAATCCCCCACCCAAAGAAACCGGCTACGCAGGCTACTTATGCAACACATTTAGATCACAATGTTCATATGCTTGCATTAAACACATCGAGTTACGCGCTCAAAACACGCCCAAATCTTATTCGGTCACCATCTGTAAGTAGAAAAGCCCCATTCCTCATCCACAGTTTTTCTTAACTTCCCCTTACTCCTTCGGAAGGCTCGTAGTGTTGATAGTTGCTGCGAGGTACAATATGACGCAAGTCGTGAACAAGATAGATTTTTGTCCACAACTCACGTAGTGACAACAATATGGAAAATGACCTAAAACCATCTAAAACCGACCTAAAATCAACTAAACCCACCTCAAAACAACTGAAAAGTCTAGAACCACCCCAATCTTTATAATACAAGCCATAAAATACTGAAACGTACAAAATAAACATCAGGTACGTAAAATACGAGAAGAAACAAAAAGAAGAACTTTCTTTCCCTGGTCCCCTAAGATAATGTCACGTTCACATTCTTGGAATGAAAGGCATTGAACTGTTGTGATAATTAAGATTTTTGATAGTCTGCGTAAATTCCTTTTGGATCCTCTCAAAAAATATATATATATTTTAAATAATTAAAACATTTTTGTAGTGAATTGTATATGACTTGATCTTACCAAAGTGACTACAAAACACATAAAATGGGCCTTTCTGTAGCCTGGACGCGGGCCGTATTTCACGTAAGTGATTTCATATCAAACTTATTCCCCATATTGTGGAATATTTGCTCAAAATATCAATATCAATTCTGTCGAAGCTTATTTGGACATTAGTTATAACACAAAAAGTTATTATAAGTAAGTTATAGATGTTACTTGTTGATACTGCATGTAAACATTGGAATTTTGCGATTTGACTGCGAAGAATCGCCATTGCCGGCTACAAAGTCCTCTGCTATTGCCTATACCGACACAAGAAAGACGGTTATAAATACGGCAAAGAACTCCATCTTCACTTGCTATTTGCCCCATCGAATTTTGTCGAAAAATAGACAATTTATATGTCAAAATACAGGAAATTTTATGTAGAATTCGATTTTTGCGGTAAAAATGGCCTGAGCATGCGTATTAGGGCGTAAAGTGACGTTTTCGTAACGCAACTGGGTCACAGAGGTCAATTTCTCTTGTAAAAGCACTAAAAGTTCTCTGTTTGCAAATCTAAATTGCCCCACGAAAAGTTTGCCGTAATGGCTTGAAAACTATAAAATATGACAGCTATAATAGTGTAATATTTGATCACCGTGGTAAAAATGTTGTTGTTTCAAAGAGTTTTGAGTAAAACGGCAATATGCTGAAAATTTTATGGAATTTATACGGTGTTTATATTGTAATGTGTTGACGTACCCCTCCCTAGAGGGGATGATTTTGTAATAACCTCGTGGTCGGTTCGCGAGTAAGTTGTAAGTTGTTTTAGAAGTCTAAGTTCGAATAAAAGTAAATAATAGACGCACAAGTAGTACGTTACACTGGTGGCAGCGAAAAAAAAAATGTCTTTTATGGACCTAACGCCTGTTAGACCGACTTATGATTCAAGGAACCCGTTCGACAACGGAATTCAAATCGCAGGTGACAGTCAGACGACCGATAAAAAATTTCCGCACAACGTAAACATGATGGAATCGACGCCAATACAATTAAATAATCCATTCACCAGAGATCTAACGGATATCTTTCAAATGCAAACGACAACAAACCCATTCACCGGAGATCTAACAGATGTTTTTCGAACGCAAACAACAAATTCAAGGAATCCCTTCAAAACAGAGAATCAAACGAGCGCGAGTGAGTCGACCGGCGCGAAGCGACCAAAACAGATCAAGAAACCAATCAAACTTCCCGATGATTATAATGGAAGTACTTCATTGAGAGATTACCTGAGACACTTCGATCGTTGTGCAGTCGTCAACGAGTGGAATACAGAAGAATCAGCGTTGTTTCTTTCGGCAGCGCTTCGAGGAGAAGCTCAGAAAATTTTGCATGGCATGTCCGATGATGATTGCAGAAATTATCAGAAACTCGTCGCCCGATTGGAAGCTCGCTATGGTGTGGAGACCCAGAAAGAACTACACCAAGCTCAATTAACAAATAGAAGACAACAGGACGGTGAAAGTCTGAAAAGTTTAGCTGCTGATGTCAGAGATTTGTGTAGTCTCGCCTACCAAGACCTCCCCCCAGAGGCACAAGAACGCTTCTGTGTACAGCATTTCGTCGATGCAATAAACAACAGGGACGACCGTATGAAGTTGAGACGAGACAAACCAAGAAACCTAGACGTTGCACTCGCATCTGCCTGCGAGTTGGAGGCCTTTCGTCAACTGGATAACAGCCTCAAATACAGAGAACCAGCGATGATTCGATCAGGAAAAACCATGTTTTCTGAAATAAACAAGATGGCGGCGCCACAGGAAGCCCAACAACTCTTGAACCAGAATTTGAAAGTACTTCAGACGTCACAAGGAACCACACACGAGTTGAACTCAAATGAGTTTATACCAACACAGCAAACACAACAACAACTGTTAAAAAAGCTCGATGAATTGAAGGTAACACAGGAAGCCCAACAACAGTTGTCTAGAAGGTTGGATGAATTGAAGGCAACACAGGAAGCCCAATTGCACTGTATTCAACAATTATCACAACAGATGCAGAAGTGGTTCAAATCAGATGATGTGAATCAAGAAAAAAAGCCAGCACAACAACCTACAAGAAACCAACAACCAGAGTGCTGGTTTTGCAAGGAAAAGGGCCATCTAAGACGAGATTGCACTCTATGGAAACAGGGAAACGACAAGAGGGTGCTTCCGAATGCCCTGGGAAGTACCTAGACGTCCAGGATCAAGGGCATCAGGAAAACATTGACACTGAACTTACCCAACATGATACAGTACGAGTATCTATGCGTGGTCTTTGTGGTTTATACGTTAAAGGATTTGTAAACAATGTTTGTGTAAACTGGCTGGTGGACACTGGAGCCGCCAGATCTATTGTTTCCAAGAGAATTACAGAAACTTTTGTTGAAAATTTTTCTAGAAATTTTGATGAACCATACCACCACATTTTTCTTGCTGATGGTAGAAAGATTGAAACATGTGGTTCAGGACTGATAACCCTTATAATTGGTCAACAAGTCTTACAAGTAAAGGTGCTCGTTGCCGATATATCTGATGAAGCTATTCTAGGAATGGATATCTTAATACAGGCAAACGCCGTGGTAGACATTGTCCAAGGTACAGTAACAATTAATGGTGAATCTATTGACTGTGTTGACCAAGAAAATCAGCCATTGAGCTGTCGTTGTGTGATCCGTCGTTCAACCATTATTGCACCAAGTTCAGAGGTTATAGTCTATGGTGATTTACGACAGAGAAGGAAAGACAAAGCCACAACATCGTCTGACATACGCATCGTAGAACCGTTGAACAACTCCCGTTTGTCAAGTAAAGGACTTTTTGTTGCACGAACATTAGTACACGTTGATAATACTGTCCCTATACGCATAGTCAATTTAAGTGAAGAACCTCAAACAATTGGAGCCAACACCACCATTGCCTTAGCAAAACCAGTTGACTCTGTCCAAGATTTTGAATTACCAGATGTCTGTGAGGAAGTTCAAGAAAAGAGTAACCACGACAAAGGTGAACTTCCAGAACCGTTGAAAGAGATGCTAAAAACTGGCCTTGATGGTCAAGAGGAAATGAAAGCAAGAGAGCTGTTATACAAGTACCAGCACATCTTTTCTCTTTCTGATAATGACGTTGGTAGATGTAATCTCATTCAACACAAAATCGATACTGGAACAGCAACTCCAATTAGACAACCTCCTCGAAGAACACCACCATGGAAGCAGTCAGAGATCGAACGCCAGGTGAATCATTTGCTCGAAAGGGGCATGATCCAGGAATCTACCAGCCCTTGGGCATCAAGTGTCGTTCTAGTGACCAAGAAAGATGGAAGTCAAAGACTGTGTGTGGACTACAGACAGCTCAACAAGGCAACAGTACAGGATGCCTTTCCGCTTCCCAATATCTCTGATTCACTAGACTGTTTGTCAGGATCACAATGGTTCTCAACATTAGACATGGCTTCTGGATACTGGCAAGTGGGAATGGACCCGAGCACAAAATACAAATCTGCATTTGTCACAAGTAATGGTCTGTTCGAATGGAACGTGTTGCCCTTCGGCTTAAGTACAGCACCTGGTACCTTCGAAAGACTTATGACTTTAGTACTCAAAGGACTTCAGTTCAAGATATGTTTGTGTTATTTAGACGATGTAATTGTTTTTGCAACCTCTTTTGAAGAACATTTAATGCGATTGGAAGAAGTGTTTATGAGGATCGAGTCAGCAGGACTTAAGCTGAAGCCTACAAAATGTGAACTTTTCAAGAAAGAAACGACCTATCTGGGACACGTGGTGGGTGCAGGTGGTGTAAAGACAGATCCAAAGAAGATTGAGAAGGTGAACAACTGGCCAGTTCCCGAGACTCCTACAGAAGTGAAAAGTTTTCTTGGATTTGCGTCATATTACAGACGCTTTGTACCAGGGTTTGCATCTATTGCGAAACCACTTCACCAACTTACAGAAAACAATCTCAAGAGTTTTGAATGGACCGCCAGCTGCCAAGAAGCTTTTGAACAATTGAAAGAATTGTTGACATCAGCACCAGTTCTTGCGTACCCACAAAGGGATGCGATCTTTATCCTTGATACAGACGCCAGCAACCATGGAATCGGGGCTGTGTTGTCGCAATTACAGGACGGAGTGGAGAGGCCGATAGCCTATTGTAGCCGAACACTGTCCAAGTCCGAGAGGAATTATTGCACTACAAGAAAGGAACTATTGGCCATCGTTGAGTTTGCAAAGCAGCAACGACATTACCTTCAAAACCGCAAGTTTCTAATTAGAACAGATCATGCACCACTTAGGTCTATCCTAAAGACTAAGGACCCAGAGGGACAACTCGCTAGATGGATCGCCTTTTTAAGCACACTGGACTTTGACATTGAGTATCGCCAGGGAAACAAGCACATTAATGCTGATGCTATGTCTAGAATTCCTTGTAATGAGCGATGTAAGTGGTGTCGAAGTTACATGGAGCCGTCTACTGTCGAAATAGGAACCCAAACTGAGCAAGAAAACGACCCCATATTTGTGGCCGATGGCAAGGGGGAAGGTAAAACAACAACTACATGTTCAACAGTGAAGATAGAGCCAGTCTGGACAAATGAATATGTAAGAGAACAGCAGTTGCAGGACGCTACCATTAACGATTTCATCAAAGCAAAAGAATCATGTGCTGAACGCCCTCGCTGGGAAGATGTATCGATGAAGAGCAGTGCCTTTAAAACCCTTTGGTCGCAGTGGAGTCGCTTGGAGTTACGAGAAGGTGTACTGTATCGTAAGTGGGAAAATGAAACTGGAGACAAAGTGACATACCAGCTGGTTTTACCCGAAAGTCTACGAGAAACAGCACTACTCGCTCACCATAATCATACCACTGCAAGCCACAGAGGTATACAGAGGACCATACATGCACTACGACTAAGGTACTACTGGCCCGGATTAACAGCGCAAACGCATAGATGGGTACGTGGATGTCATGAGTGTGGAGCGAAGAAAAACTTTGGGAAGAAACGCCGAGCTCCACTGCAACAGTACTCCGTCGGAACACCAATGGAACGCTTAGCAATGGACATTTTGGGACCCCTACCAATAACACCTCGCAATAACCGTTATGTGTTAGTTGTCTCCGACTATTTCACCAAGTGGACTGAGGCATATGCACTCCCAGATCAAACTGCAGCAACCATTGCAGAAACGCTTGTGTCTGAATTTGTGAGTCGCTTTGGTGTTCCCCGCCAGATACACAGTGACCAGGGAACTAACTTTGAGTCCAAGCTCATGGAAGAGGTTTGCAAGCTGTTAAACATCGAAAAGACAAGGACGACGCCACTACATCCGCAATCTGATGGCCAAGTTGAAAGATTTAATAGAACCTTGGTAGAAATGCTTCGTGGCAAACTGCAGCCAGACCAGAAGGATTGGGACCTGCAACTTCCCATGTGTATGATGGCCTACAGATCTGCAGTCCACGAAAGTACTGGATTCACACCTAACCAACTGATGCTTGGACGTGAGGTTGAAGTTCCCCTAGATGTCATCACACAACCACCGCCTGATGCACAACTTCCACCTGTTGAGTACGTGGAAGCTCTGCAAAAGAGGTTAACACAGGCATACAAAGACACCCGGTTACATCTAAAGCAAGCCGCAGTGAGACAAAAGCGAAACTACGACAAGAAGTTGGCTTGGAAGCCTCTACAGCCTGGTGACAGTGTATGGCTTCACAATGTTTGCCGCAAGAAGGGAAGGAACCCCAAGCTCGATAACCCATGGGAAGGCCCATTTCTAGTTACTGGAAACCTATCAGATGTTGTTTATCGCATACAAAAAACGGCTCGATCAAAGCCAAGAGTAGTTCACGTGGACCGACTTAAACCATACTTGGGACCACCCCTCAAAAGCTGGCTGTTAACACAGAATTCGAAGCCATCAGCACCACAGAATGAGGAAAAGATCAAAACAAAAGAGACCCCTGCCACAATGCAACAGGAAGTCGGAGTCAAAGGAGCAACCAAGGCAACACCAAAGGATGAGGGGAAAGGGGAGAGGAAAAAGGCAAATCAGGCTGAGCGACATATAGAGAAGAAGGAAACAGAAAAGAGCCAAAGAAAGAGGAAGAAGTCGGAAAAGGTCAAGGGAAATACACAAAAGGAGAAAGCCCAAGTGGACAAGGAACAAAGAGAGAGTGGACAAATCAAAACAGTCACGGAACCCAAAGAAACCCCTAGAGCGGAAACACAAAAGGAGCAGAACCTTGCAGATGTACATGGAAGGCCCAAAAGAACAGTTAGACCACCAAACCGGCTTGGAGACTGGGTTTCTTCTGTGCATGCTAAACTCGTTTCATGGAAAAATTAAAAGCAAATCAGACACATTCAGGCTACTAATTGCAAGAGTTACAGGACAATTAGCTAGGACTTGAATTAGTTGATTCTATGGAGTTACTTCGTACTGCATCTGGACAGTGCACACCATGTGTAGCATGATGATTGCCAAAATAGCTAGAATCAAGTTCCGCAGAGTAATTCAAGAATGCTTAATTTAGGGACAACCAACCCTGGTGACACAAACAATTGAGTAGACTGTTGTTTTTATCTGTAGTTTTGTTAGATTTTCCGCACTGGGTCAGTGCTTCTTTGGGAGAGAGGGCTGTGTAATGTGTTGACGTACCCCTCCCTAGAGGGGATGATTTTGTAATAACCTCGTGGTCGGTTCGCGAGTAAGTTGTAAGTTGTTTTAGAAGTCTAAGTTCGAATAAAAGTAAATAATAGACGCACAAGTAGTACGTTACAATATGGAGTCTGAAGTGGAGCGTGACACTCGTGACTTCAAAGGGGCTTTTGCGACAATAAGTTTGATATGCTTATTTTGTACGTTTTTTGGCTAGTTTTACCGAAACGATTGAGTAATCCTAGATTTTATCAGTTGTTTTTACTTAAGGTTGTTTTAGATGGTTTTAGGTTTTAGGTCATTCCATGTTTTCGGCGCAACTCGTTAATGGGTTTGAAACGTGTAACTCCACAATTAGTTACCACCCTTTTCGGCGAACCACCTAATGTGTCTGTATCGGAGACCAACGATTTAATCCCGCAGTCTTTATCATATTATGTCGTGAGTTCTGCAGGATATGTTTGTAACATGATAATGTAAATAGGTCATGGAGTCATACTTGCAAGCATTGGCTTACATCATCAATGCCAGAAACTATCAAGGACCATCAAGTCCACTCTAAACTTTCGACAGAAGGATAGGATTCCTGCTTACCGAAGCAATCAAAGATAGAGTTGCATTTGATTTTAGGTGAGTTGTCTCAGTAAATAAAATAAAAAGTAGTTCGATGAAAAAGAGAAAGTGACGCGATGGTAAGATCATGGCATGATGGATCATATTCCCGTGGTGTTTGTAGGATTTGTCGATGATCGATATTGCAAACAAAAAAATGTAATCGACTCAAGATAGTTGAGATTTCAATCGAACATTAAATAATAGTCGTTTAAAGAGAAGCAGCAACGCGTTTAATCATACTTGACAAAAATATGCCCACATACAAACTAACTTTAGAAATAGATTAGTCTACCCTTTGAAGAACCGTATTTTTGACAAGAAACAAGAGGATACTGATACTTCGATTATTGCCAAAAATGTACATTTAGATGAGGATTTAAAAAAATATTTTTTACTTACTTTTTAATTTGAATTTCATTATTTTTAATTCTTTAAATAGCACTAAGGGACCGGTCATTATTTATGTGGGGGGTGGGGTTGGGATGGGAAAATCATGGGGTGGGCCAGGCCTATTTTATTCAGAGAAAAGGGGTGGGCAAAAGAGAATTTAAAGATGGTTGGGGGGTGGGTCATTGTGTGTTGTGTCCTCGAAACTGCCACAAGGAAATGCTCCAAAAGACCCAATACCTAGTCCAAAACGTTGAAGCTATATTTAACCAATTATTGCTGATATTGTTCATATAATCTACAGAAAAAATGGTTGGAATTAATAAATTCTGAACGCATTTTAATCGCTGAAATTCTTAAAAATTCCCCAGGAGGCTCAAAGCAGCAGTTATCAGTTGATTTCGCAACTTCAATATAAATGAACGAGCGTCTAGTATAAATGTTTGTCTAGCAACAACAACGACGGAAGGGTATTTCAGGCGTAAACGCTCTTAGTCTTGTTTGAAGAACGGAACGTGATTGGTCAGATTGACCAGAAAGGAAATAGAAGATAAAAAAAGAGCTCTTCAAATTGGCAATCAACCAGTCGACCAGTCTAATGCAGTCAGAGGTCGTAGTTTGAGAAAATCTTAAACTGGAAGATTATATTGTCTAGCAACTCTCACTCAAATATTTCTTGATTAAAGACAGACATTCTTTTTTTTTAATAATTATGTTTTTTTGAATTAGTTGAGGTGCCGTTACATTTTTCCCAGTCGTATTTCTCTTAACAATAAGGTATTAGCGAGATTAGTAACAGTTTAAAATAGCTTGGTTTCCAAAAATAGCACTAGAGTGGTTCCTGATGGGGTTCTCTTAGCTCATTTTCTCTGCCGGCAAAATAAAGATTTTTACAATATCTTCTCTTTCCCTCACAAAAAATAAGGGCCTTGGCAAGTCCAAGCATCAAATTCTTTATAATTTTCGAACACTCCTTGTGTTATTCTAGATATTTCCCCTTGTGTTGCCTGTTGGCGAGTTTTGGCGCGCGCGCGACGTTTTCAGCGGTAATTTGCTCGCGGGCACAGGTTTCAAGTGTTGTTTTAAGTGCTTATCGTCAGGCACAAGCGCCCTACTTTTTAATAAAATTAATCAATCATTTTGGCCTTTACTACGGAATGATCAGAAGGTTTTTTGCTGCGTTATTACTCACACTAATTTTCTTATGTTTGTAGAGTGTGTCTGGTTCTGATTGGTTCCATGGCTAAGGGCAAGGAGATTCAGTTCGACGAGGTTTTTAAGCATGTCAAATCCTTTGGTTTCTATCAACACTGTGTTTATTGGTCATTGGCTCTGTTGAAGTTTCCCATGGCCTTCCAATTTCTGTTTTTGATTTTCGCTTTCGGGTCTCAAAAGTTCCAGTGCACCTCGTCCAACGTGACATGTCCAGTAAACAAGTGCTGTCAGAACTGTACGTCATATTCGTTCGACAAGACATTCGTAAGCGCAGTGTCAGAGGTATGTGTGTATAGTACTATAAGGGGCCGTTTATACGAAGGCGATATACATGATCGGGATTAGTCTTTTGTCTCGTGGGGAGTCCCATATATCCTAGGGCGAGGATTGATTGTCGTAAATTTTGAAAAGTACCCCCAAGAGATACCAGCTAGAGCCTTACAAATAGAGTGATTATATTGATGGATTTAAATTTCGATTGTCAGATATTAGGCTTGGTAAGGCATAAGTAGTTAAGATCACACGAGGATTTATTACATGATTGATCACATAATTAACACATATTTATATCTCATTGTGTGTTTTTTCAGTGGCAACTCATCTGCGATCGTGCTCATATCACTGCTATCATGCAGTCAGCGTCTTTTTGGGGAATGCTCTTAGGATCTTTAACTGGAGGCTGGATATCCGATAAATTTGGAAGAAAGAAATGTGTCTTTGTCAATCTTTTCCTAATGGTATGATAACTAGAGGCCAACACACTCAGTTAACGACTGAGTAGCGAAACATCATGTTTTACCAACCAGAGCCACCATAACGTTTTAGGAGCTCCATTGAAAAAAACTCCCAGTCGCTGTCTGGTTGGCACGTGAATAACAAAGTTTCGCGTCAGCTGAAGTATCGGCAATATGCCCAGTTCATTAGTCGTTTTTTGCATTCGTCGAATCCAATTCATAACGAATAGATTATTAGTCGGCCTTTTTTGATGTATTCAAGGCTTACCTTGGATAACTTGATTTCCTTGCACGAGCTCGCTTACAATGAAAAATGACGTTTTTGTGATGCTTTGTATGCATTTCGAGCTCATTATTAAGTAAAGAGCGAGTAGGGTATGGACGAAGTCTCTAACACAGCCATTCTTAGTTTCGTCACGACACTAATATACCCGTGTTAGAGGAAGGGGGAATTATGGGAACCAATCATTATGTAGCCACTAATACTAGAACTGGAATAATGAGCCATCAGGTTAACCAATGTCGTCCTCTTACCGAACCCATAACAAAATAATGCTACTGAATTGAACGAAAACAAACAAATTTCTGTTTTCAAAGCCGGTGGACGAGGCGGGACCTTAACCTGGTTTTCGATCGGTCGGTGTTCGGCAAAGTCAAAAAAGGGAAAAAAACATAAAATGGAAGCCCCCTTAATTAGTTTTCCTTTTCCAGCTATTTCCAAAATGATCTAACCATACTTTGTTTTCTTATTTTTTTCAGGAGTGTTTTTCACTCGTCTCTGCTTTTGTACCATCACCAATCTATGTTAGTATTCTACGATTTTGCATTGGTTTTACACAGATATCAGTCATGGTATCGCAGTATGCACTTAGCATTGAGCTTGTGGGACCAACAAAAAGAACCTTCGCTGGAGTTGCCACTACTTTCATGTGGAAAATCTCGGGAGCGTTTGCCGTTTTGATAGCATACACTTTCCCTTATTGGCGTTACTTGGTAATTGGCGGTAGTTTACCAGGATTCCTATTTCTGCCTTTTTACAGGTAAAAAAGGATGGTTTTGATTAAATAGTCCCAATGTACGTCTTGAACTGGAAATAGTCAATCAATCAATCAATCAATCAATCAATCATTCGATCAATCTTCAGTTACAGGCTTCTTAAAATAACATCTTGTAACAGCGACAAATACCTGACAAACATCTAAATTCTTATAAATAAATTCTTAATAGAGTGAAAATGATTGTTATTCATCGTGGATAAAGCATATACAGATAGACATACAGATCAGACTCCACCACACCAACTTTAATAGAGATATCGGAATTGAACCATCAGAGGCATACATTTGCACCATCAAAATGCTCTCTCATGGGAATAGACGAGTATAAAGTGTTGGGTCATCCCTCTCTACGCATTTCGCAGATGACTAGCTAAATGCAGTCGAAACGTCGCGCTTTTACAACAAGAGTAACATCGTAAGACAAATGATAAGTAAGTTTTTATTCATATCTAATTAATTTTGTATTGTCAGCCTTTTTCCAGAATCACCTCGTTGGCTCGTTGCACAAGGTCGACTGGATGAAGCACAGTCCATCCTTACGAAATTTGGTTCTAAGACCAAGGAGCCCATAGATCGACAAGAACTAAGAAAGTTATTGGAAGACTTGAGAAAAAAACAACTTGAACAACAAAGATTCCGTAAGACTTACCACGTGACTGACTTATGTAAAACACCGCGTATTAGACGATTCAGTCTGTTGGTGTGTTTCAACTGGTAAGTTATTAGTCTACAAAAAGTAGAAATTAAGAAAAAATATATACAATATATAGAATACAATAAAATGAAGCGTAAAGCATAAAAAATTCCTATCTAAATATATGTGTTCGTATAAAATGTTATTATTTATAAATATAAATAAACAACTTTGAAAATAACAAAGGCATTAATCAAAGTCTTTGTAGTATTAAGGTCAGGATGTTTTCTAATTTTTGCAATTGATCTGATACCATGAAACCCAGACTTACAAACACCTGAGCTATGTTGATCGTAGGAAAAAGTACTATCCAGAACAACTCCAAGATTCGTAGCTGACTTGGTCGGATTGAGATAACTGTCAATTATCTGATAAGTGCAAAGGGATGGCGCAGGTCGATGTTTGGCATGAAAAGTTAATATTTCAGACATGTCATCATTAAGCTTCAAGTTGTTATGTAACATCCAGTTATGAATGTCACGAACACAGGATTCAAGTCGAGTCTTTGCAGTGGCGAAGTCATCAGTTGAAGTAGATTCAAAAGTGCAATAGAGCTGTGTATCATCAGCATACATGTTGTGACTGTCAGTGATGTTAGCAAGAGGCAATATATACATGACATAGAGAATAGGGCCTAGGACAGAGCCCTGAGGCACTCAACAGTCTAATATAGCACAAGGTGATCGTTGACTATTACCACGAACAAACTGACTACGTTCACACAAATAAGATTTAAACCATCTAAGGACCGTACCACCAATCCCAAAACGGTTGGCTAGACGCAGAAGTAGAATATCACGAGTAACCGTATCAAAGGCGACAGAAAGGTCTAGAAGTAGGAGAATCACACATTTGCCTTTATCGATAGCACATAGAATGTCATTTTGCACTCGAAGCAATGCTGTCTCGGTACTATGGCCAGTCTTGTAAAGAAGATATCAACGTTTTGGAGTAATCCTGACTCCATTATCAAGTTTAATTCATGCATTAATTCATTAATAATTTACTCATTGATTCATTTATTTATAATTATAATTGTTATAATGATTATAATTTTTTATTCATTTCTTACACAGGTTTGTAGTTGCACTGCTGTTTTTCGCCATGTTCTTGTTTGTGACAAGACTGTATGGCAACATTTTCATCAACGTCATTATCATGAATGTAGCTGATATCCCAGCTATATGTTTAATGTGGTTTCTAGCTGCAAGGTAAATTTCAGCATAAATAAATTAATTGTTAACATAGTGAACAAAACAACGCAAAGTTTTTTCTTCAAAATGTGAGAATTAAATATCTAAAAATTTGCCGAATGTTTTATCTGGAAACAATTTTTCAAAATCGAATTTTGGCATTTCAAGGCAGTCGTCGATCAAGAGGATTAATTTAAGGGCGTCTCATCAGCAAACTTTAACGAATTATTGGTAATTTTGTACGCAACTTACACGTTTAGCAAATATTGGCTTTTTAGAGGTGGTCTTTTAACTTTATTGTTTAATGTCGGTAGTTCCTCTACCATACGGCATTCTTCCAGGTAGGTTTCTTAATTGGTTTCTTAATGACTGGTTCCTAACCTATTTATTCTATTATTGTGTGGGTAGACTTGGACGCCGTCTCACATTCTCTTTGCTTATGTTTCTCGCTGCAGTTAGTCTGGTAATTCTACCTTTCGTTGAAAAGGGTAAGTGTTGGTTTAGGCTCTCAGACTTGCTTTTACGCATGGAACTCTCAAAATAGACAGACAAACGTGAACATTACGTTTTTGCTGTCTCACAAGGTGATAAAAAATATAACTAAGTAACATAGCGTGTTTCTGGTATTGTTACTAATTCTCTATACTTCAAACCGTAATTTATTTAACATTAATGTTATTGCTTGTTTTATTACTTAAGACTTCATCTGATCCTGGTTACAACTTACTTCAACATAGTATTAGTATTCGGTTGTTATGAAGCACATTTAGCAGGATGGTTTCCAAAGCCCCTCTCGGCCCTTAAACAAGCCGTAACATTGTATGAATTTGTTCTCTAATAATGTAATAATAATGTTTAAAAATTGTTTGAAATTGTTGATTTCAGAGTTTCCTGAACTCAAAACAGCACTTGCACTAACAGGAAAGTCTTTAATGGGAGCCGAGTTTACTCTCACCTACATGATGACGTCAGAACTCTTCCCTACGGTAGTAAGGTGTGTTCTCGATCAAATATTATGGGCTTCCTGTGTCACACGATGGGCGTAAGCAGACTGTTTACAGGGGTTTTTGGGGGTAGGGGGGTGCACATAAAAAAACCTGGACTGTTGATGGGTTTTTAGGAGATTTTTTTAGTGAACTGTCATTTCATTTTCACAAAGTCGGCGTGCCTTTCAAAAACCCTTGAAAACCCGTATTACAATTTATTGCGCTTTAAAGTCGCTTTAAATGAATTTATTCTTTGCATTTTCGGTGATTATTACACCTTACTGCAACCCATTACACTTTGTCTTGGTCTTTTCACAGTGGTCTTTCACACGGGTTTATAAATAAATAATAGTTTTGAGCGGACCTTTTGCTTTTCTGGTGGGTGCACGTGCATCCTGTGCCCTCCCCTTGGTTACGGCCCTGCACACTCTTTAGAAGATAGGATTACTGTGAATCATGGTAATCCTTCTTGTTTACATTAACTGCATGAAAGTAAAATGTAACTCAGATTACAATTTTAATTTCTTACAGAAATATCTCTATTGGAGCAGGTTCCATGACGGCTCGTTTAGGTGCGATTCTGGCGCCATTCTTTGTCATGATGGTATGTAAATATTACACAAAACCCGCGGTAGTTGTTCCTTGTGCAATAATCCGGTAGTTATCACTTGTGCAATAAAGCCCGGTAGTTCTCTCTAGTGCAATAAAGCCCGGTAGTTCTTCCTTGTGCAATGAAGTCCAGTAGTTTTCCCCCATTGTGCAATAAAGCCCGTTAGTTCTCCTTTGCTCATTTGTGCAATGAACTTAAAGACATGCTAAGCAGAAGTCGAATCTGCCAAATTCAATGCAATTCAATTCACTTATGCTCATATTTTTGGTCACTAATCCCTCATCGAAATGACTTCTGTTTTCTGTTGTAGGCTCAGCTACCTGGTGTGTCTCTGCTTGTACCATTTTGTTTATTTGGAGGGCTTGGTATTCTATCATCACTACTGACACTGCTGTTACCAGAGACGTTGCTTGCCAACATGGAGCAAACTATAGATGCAGCAGAAAAGGCTCAACTGGACTATACCGTACCTTGCTGTCGGAACAGAAACATTAATCGCGAAGAAATACCAATGGTTGAGAAACCCATTATGGAGGACAGAGATGCCTAAGAAAACTCCGTGGTCTATAGTTTGCATGAGATCATTGGTTCAAGTGAAGTTATTAGCCACTGGCATAATGAACCGTATATATGCAATATATACAATTACAACAATTAGATACTATAAATGCTATACACGCTATTTCATTGTATTTTTTAAAATCATTATAAATGCCAGATAAATATGTACTTGGCAAAATACCATATACTGTAGGTGTTGTTTTCAAATAAATGAAATGCCAGGTAAGACAGCACTTGGCACAATGAGTGTTTTTTTTTTTTTTTTCTCCACCGATCTGATCATTATGTATTGCCCTATAAAGAATTTTTGGGGTTCAAAAATGGCACAAATGGCACATCCCCAACTCGAACATCGTTGTTTCAACTTCTTTCCATATTCTGTGTAGCTCGTAGTGGCTTTAATTATCTGTAAAAAACAAGTAATTGCGCATCGTCTGTTTCTTGGTAGATCAATTTGCTAAGATAAAAAGTTTCTGGTGTTATTAAATGTACGGAGTAATTTTTTCCCTTCGGTCGTTCTCCATCAGCCTTTTTTCAAAAAAATAACGAAAACTACACGACCTATGAAAACTAACACAATGGCTTGTTCGGGATTTTAGGGATAACATTTAATCCCTATACCTCCTCATAGCCATGGTATAAGTTATTATTAATCTTTATCAATCTTTACTTGACCATTTAAGTCTGGACTTTTTTAAATACTAAATACCAGGAATGTCCCAGGGTTAAGCTAACCAAAACATGTCATTCTATAAAATGGAACATTTCATTTGCTGAGTTTTGAAACATTCCTGTCTGACATCATCTATAATGTAATATAAAAAGTCTGCACTTGCCAGTAAAAATCAAGAACCTGATTAAGAATCTAAACAGACTGGTTTTGTGTTAAACACCATTTATATAAGAACCTGTTCAGGCTGCTGACAGTTTGTCCGTTGCTTTTATAAACCAGCGAAATAACTAATTAGATTGACACACCTGTAGCAAAGTGTAACTTATTGAATAGTTAATGGTACATTAAGTGGATGTTAATCGATATGAATCATTACTTAATTAAACAGATTTTTAGCTCAATAAACTTGTTTGTCATTTGTCTCATGCCCACTCACAGCAAAATTATTAAAAGTCGTTGTATCGCGACCCGTCGTTTTAAAACTTTGTCTTGATTTGGTCGTTTCTGAACCGTTAATCAATTTCAAGGGCGGAGTTTATTTAAGATTAACCAATGACAAAACATGTTAGGGCAAGCTCCGCCCAATGAAATTGATTGACGGTTCAGAAAAGACCAAAATGAAAACAAAGTTCGCGATACAACGAATAAAAATGGATGCGAGAGGAGGCTACGAATTTGGCTGTAACATTCATTTATTTGTTCGTTTATTAATTGATTGATTGATTGATTGATTGATTGATTGACTGATTGATTGGTGGACATAAATTGGTTCCAGTCGCTCTCTGTCAAAAGATAGAGAACTACGCCTAACGGAATCAGTCTAGACTGTTGGGTCTGTTTTCATTGATTTTTCATTGGTTTATAACTGAAATTATAATCATATTCACTAATGTAATGATTATAATAGTGTCACTTCTGTTTTTCGCCATGTTCTTGTTTGTATCAAGACTGTATGGTAACATAAATGAATGAATAGATAAATCAAATTCTTTACATAGTAAACAAAACAACGTACCGTATCTGAAAATTTAATATGAAATCTGGAGACAATTTTTAAAAATCAAATACATGTATAGGTATTTCAAGGCTTTCATCGATCAAGAGAATAGGCGATTTGCATTATAGCTACATATACTACAACTACCAGAATGCTTTGCTTACTTTCTTTTGTAGCGCAATTAGCGCAAATTGTTCTGTTAATCTCCAAAGGGAATAAGAATTTGTATATGAAAGAGAATTCGCAAAGAATGCTGGTAGTTGTAGTAAAATGAATGTTTTTTTAATATATGAATGTTTTGAAGTTTTCTTTCGGAATAAAGCGAGTAAACTTTCATAGCGCGCAAACAGCGAAACTGAGTGAAGACTGAAAAGTTGCGCGCTGTTTTATACTGTGATTACGTCTACGTCACAACTGACGTAGACCTAAGGTTGTGTTCTAATTGGCTGCGTGTTGAATGGCAACCAGTTGATGCCTGTCAAACATTCGTGACATACCAAAGTAAGAAAATGCTTGGCATGGTTGGACGGGGAATTCCCATGTATGCCATGACAGAGCCCAAGTTTTTTTCATATTTTTTTCAAAATCTTTTGTTCCATTTCATGACTGATTCCCACACAAGTTACTAGCTTGGGCTTCCTGTGTAAGTGTAAACATAAACAACATATACTGGTATGTAAAAGATGATGATGAGCAGCATAAAACTCAGGCTCTGTAGATTTTTTATGCCACAAATAAGCACAAGAGTTTTTGATGTATTTTATGTTTAGTTTATTCATTGTGGGAATGAATATCAGATTATTTTACAAGATGAAAGCACACTGACGGAGTGAGCTTGTAAAGTGACTATTTTGGTCACTTCAAATATATATGAATATTCAAAAATAGAGAAATTATAGTTAATTTAGTTTTAATTATAACTTCAATCGAGCAACATCAATTTTTTTCAAGTGCTATTCAGTTAGTTGAGAGTATCTAAAAGTACAAGCAAATGTTATATGGACATTTTTGATCAGCTTCAATCCTTTGGAACCCAGGGCCAAGTTGTACAAAGCTTGAATAGAGTTAATCCTGCATTAGCTATCAAAAAACCTAATAAAGCTTTAAACAAACAGAAATAGGGTAATAGGAGATGGGAGGTGAAAATTCCATACTCACCCTCATCTCCACTAATCCCTTTTATGCCCTGAACTTCCAAGGACCAGTGTCATTGAATAAATATTCAATATTATTTATGCTCATGTGCATGTGTTTCTATCAGAATTCCGTTCAATAAAGAATTCAACTTTAGCTAACAAATTGTCTAGTTTCTTTTCAATTCCTTCAATTCTTTGTTCCATGGTCTTATTGAACTTCACTACATCTTCAGCACTTTTTGCTCTTTCAAGACGTTTTTTCCAACTTCTAAGTCCAGTCATGAGAAAGAGTATCAACACTGTTATGGCAGCTGGAATAGGCTTGTTGGCAATGAGAGAGCTTATCCACATGCATAATCCAATCACAAATGCCAGTTGCCGCATGCACCATACTGGACCAAATATAGAATGAAGTAGAAAGGTACTGGAGATTGAGAGAAAAAACTTATTGTAGGATACTCGCGAGAAGGTAACAATGCCAAAGAATAACCAAAAGACAAGTAGAATAAGAGAGAGAAACTTGTGTCTGTTTAATGGTACTTGCTGTGTCAAGGAATCTAACAAAAGAAAAAAAAATAGAGAAAAAGATGATTCTTTTTAATTTCACGAAATTTATCAATATTTGTATTTTATCTACTTAACAACAGAGACCATGTAATTCAATTTTCACAAATAAAATTTCTCTTACACGTTAAAGAAACCATTAAAAATTTTTCACAAAAGTGATATTTACTTTATGTCAATGGCTTCAATAATACCAATAAAATGAGAATGTTTATCAATTAATTTGCATCACCTTCAACTCCAAGGATCTGATTCAAGCCATCTTCTGTGTAAGACATAGCATTTTCATGAACAGAAATCACAGCAAACATTGCATTATTGACAAAGGCTTTTCCTAATGGAGTCAGTGCTTGAGTTACGGACTTCGAAATCCTCGAAACGTACGATATCAACTTATTAGCATCTTTTGCTAAATCATAAGTGCAGTAGTCACGAATGCTGGTCGATGCAACGCCTATTAAATTCAAAACTTTTGGAAAAATACTATTTACAGCTCGTGAAAGGTTTGTTGACACTTCTTGGAAATTATTCATCGTGTAGTAAATAGAAATGGCTAGAAAAAGATACAAAATGGCCTTCCAAAACTGCATGATTGTTTCAGTCTCGATGACTTCAACTTAGAGAACTTAGATACGACGCAAAGTTTCGTCTTGGCAACTTGAAGAAGCGTTTCATGTCAGTTTTCCATGGACTTAAGACATGAAATACCACTAACAATGTGCAATTTCTTTTCGATTCAGCTTTTCAATTGAACGGTTTAACTTTCCCGCGTAATTTTTCAGCTTTCAAAATTCGTCAGAAATCGTCAAATATCATCTCAGCTTAGACAAAGCTGACAATAATGCGTTCAAGAAATCATATCCATTATGAAGAGTAAGCTTCACTTCATTAAACAGTAAGGTTAAAAACATATAACACCAGTCACAACTTGTAAACAGTAAATGTGCAAAACTTGGAAAATTGTCAATTTCATTTTGGACGTGAAGAGACTAGAACTAATGGGAAACACCGCTCCTGTAAATTCACGGGCGCATAAAGTAATGGTATAATCCGCTGAATGTTATCGTGGGCCTATGTTGACACATTTTCTCCTAAAAGAATGAAAGAATGGTTTTCATTAGATAAATGCCGATATTGATCGCATTTATTCGTAAATGAGTTATTTGGTGAGCTTAAATGTCTGTCTCTCTTGTGGTGCTAAGACTTGAACTCGCCGATGGATGCAAAGAACCTGAAGATCTAGAATTTTGTGGTGAGTTTGCCATTTTGCTATTTTGACATCTGACAAAATTGTTCTTTCGAGGATAGCAATAATAAAACAAGCTTATTAAAAATTTTCGTTGTCTAATGCTATTTCATATGAGGTTTTCATAATCCGTACTCTGAAAGCTGAAAGTGGTTTAGTGTTTTTTTTTAGTTTTTCTTTCTACGTTGCAAAACACCATCATTTTGCATGCAAATAAAATGTGCAAACTGCGTTGTCATCATGACTTTAGAATACTACAAATGTAAAGATATAAAAGATTTTTTTGAACTTATTCCTAATATTGAAACATATGCCAGTTTTAGATTTCACTTAATTTGTTACCAGTAGACGTTTATAATGTTAATCGTATGTGATGGGAAAACATGTTTTATTTCTACATTTAAACTACTATATCCACGTTCATAGAATCAAAAATGCAAGCTAATTCATTTTTCTTATCATTACTTTTTATCCTGTCTTTCGATAGCTCCTGGTTTTCAAATCAGTCAAAAGATGTCATCTCGTTCATCAGATGGAAATGATAGAGCAGCAACTGCTAGTTCCAACACATCAAAAGTACAGAAGAAAAACGACCAACCTGTATCTGAAGAGGAACAAAAGCTTCATAGAGGTCAAAGAGAAATGAACAGCCTGTCAATAGAAACTTTACGAAGAGGTGGGTGCTTTGCCAGATAAATGCATTCATTTTGTTTGATGGACAATGGAATGGCAGTACGTCATTCATCAAGAGTAATGTTTTTTTTTTTAAACAAACAAACAAACAAACAAAAACCAAGGTTCTTTATTGTAAATTCATTTGATGCATTGTGTTTCATTACGAGGATATATTTTCTTGACCTACCCCAAACAGAGTATATGATATCATAAAATGAGTTTGACCTTTTTATATTCTTGTAATGACTATATGCTAGAGATGACAGTTGAACTTAACATGCTGCCTACCATATAATTTTTTGGCGTATTTTTGATGGTGAAATTTGTCAATGATATTGTTTTGATGACCTTGAGGTCATGTAACATGACATTATCCCAGCACATTGACATTTTAATCATTACAAGGGAAATAGTGGAAAAGGTGAATAGTGAATATATGGAAAAGGATAGTGTGTAATAGTATGGCTAAAGATGGAGGGGAGGGGAGAGAGGTTGAGTGGGAGAGGAAGTGGGTGGGGAGGGCAATGATTTTCAACATTAATTTATCAGCATTTTCAAGCCAAATAGACAGCAAGTAAACAGTACATAGAGCATTTTATTTTAAAATTACTATTACCATCAGACTAGAATTAGAGAATCCAGGTCACAAGTATTGAAGGCAAGACAGCTTCTCTTAGTTCCTAAACCTAGCTAGATATGTCGGATTGTTTTCAATCATTACTGACCACTGTCTTATTCTGATCCCTTTCATGTGTTTTAGGTGAGTCAAAAGAGCCACAAAATGAAGAAAAATGTAAAGAATTGAATGATAGTTCTACCATGGACAATTCACAGTGGATGGGAAAAATAGGATTCTTTTCAGGAAATCCAACAGTTGAGACTGTCAAGGGGATCTTACACATTTACAAGAACAAGTAAAGACAAAATTTATTTAATCATACATTATACAACCGACAGTATCAATCAATCAATGAATTAACCATCCATCCAATCAGTCAGTCAGTCAGTCCATCAGTCAGTTAATCAGTCAGTCATTCAGTCAATCAATTAATCATGTAATCAATCAACCAATAAAATATTTAATCTGTCAGTCATTTGATGAATCCATCAATCAATCAATCAGTCAATCAATGAGTCGCTCAACTATTTTTCCATTTATCCATCAGTCAGTCAATCAGTCAGTCAGTCAGTCAATCAATCAATCACATTTTCCAGTGATAATTTCCATTAAAAAACGTTTTTATGCCAGTTCGTTTCTCATCCTTTTATATTTTATAATGTTTTGTCAGCTAGCTATAAAAATCCATGAGTTGTTTAGTAGTAAAGCATGTCATTTCTGTGTTTCAGTGAGATGACATCACTTGCTAAAGGAATCTCCAGAAGTCAGACAATCTGTATGCTAGGAGTACCAGCCAAACTTGCATGTATTGACTTGCTGCAGTTTGTTGCTCCATCTGAGTATGTAACAGTGACACCCATAGCTGACAAATAGAAAGCATGACTAATGAGCAATAAGATTGACATTGGTCATGTACTACTACTGTACTACGATTGTATTATGAAAACCGGGAAAAAAAGTAAACCGGATATCGCACAATGCACATTTTAGGTACCTGCCTGAATGTCATTTCCGTCATTTGGTCGACCATGTAAAAATACAAAAAAATGCTAATTTTTCATAATTGTATTATGAAAACCGGAAAGAAAAGTAAACCAGATATTGCACAATGCACATGTTAGGTACCTGCCTGAAAGTCATTTCCGTCATTCGGTCGACCATGTAAAAATACAAAAAAATTGCTAACTTTCGCATTGAATAATATGGTCGTATTTTATTAAATACCCTTAAGATATACCTCATTCAAAAGCTGACAGTGAGTAGAATTAACTACATAAATTTCATTCAAAGGGTTATAACTACTTTAAACTTACAAACTAATAAAAATCTGAAATTAAATGATTGTCATTCATAAAAATGTGTGAAAATCCAACTCACCCCATGCTGTAACAGCAAGGTCTGGGATTTTTAAGAGTAGAGTTTGAGTTATGATTTTTGTCACATGTACATTTCTTTCTTCTTGACAGAGAGTATATAGAACATATCAAGATTATTCGTGATGCCACTCCTAACCAATATATGGCATTAATTAAGTTTAAAGACCAGGTAATGTTATTACAAACATGGTCAACCATATACTTTGTTCATCAGTTTTCTTCATCTCTGTGACATAATATTCATTGATTTCTAGTCTCTGCATTGTGGGTGGATTTCTGTATATTGATGGACCAGGTGGGCCCTTGCCCTACCCCTTTCTTCACCAAAAAAAAAAAAGAAGCTTGGCCAGCATCCAGTCTCACAGGCACCTATGTTTCAGCTTTTTAAACCTGCTTTTCATCTTTGTTTTGGTTCATTTATTCATTGTATGATTTAGCTAAAGTCTTTTTCACATTTTATTGATAGGAACTTGCTGATGAGTTCTATGATACCTATAATGGACAACCTTACAACTCGTTTGAAGAAGAGGTGTGTTTGTGTGTGCATTTGATATTGTAATAGCTTACAAACAAACAAACAAGCAAACAAACAAACGATCAAACAAAAACAAATGATCAAACAAGCAAACAAACAAACAAGAGACAAAACAGTGAAGAGAATGAGTTATCAAGAAGCAAAGAAATACTTTTTTATTGAACTAACAAAGTAACTAACAAAGGCAATTGAAAGCAATGTGATAAGACATATTGGAATGTGATATTTTTCAGGTTTGTCATCTTGTATATGTTGCAAAAGTAGAAATACTGAAATCGTCAGAGGTAACTACACTGTTATTTAAAGGAAATAAAGTATATTATATTCATTCATTCTTATAGCATTGATTGTTCTCCCATATCCATTATCGTTTGTTTAACTCAAGTGATATTATCTTCTTTTTTTGTTTCAAATGAGGATAGTTTTGATTTTATAAGTGTATTATTCTATGATGCAGTCTTAATAATAGTATCAATTTATTCTGTTAGGGTGCTAGTCTTCCTTGTCCAGGTCTGACAGAGCTTCCAAAGTGCCCAGTTTGTCTAGAACGTATGGTAAGTGTCTCTATTATAAAATCTCTAACTTTTAACTGTTAGAGAAAAAACAATTTGACAAATATACAGTCACATGGCAAAATATTATTTTAAATGTATGTTTGATGTGTAGATATTTTGATGTTTTTTGTAGTTGTTGCTTTAAAGTAGTATGCCACCTAGTGTTTCTTTTCTTGTAGTTAAATGATGAGGTTAAGAAACAGTGAGCTAATTTGATAATCTATGTTTGTTTTGGTACAGGATGAGTCAGTTGAAGGTGTTCTTACTATTTTATGTAATCATTCCTTCCATGGTAGTTGTTTATCAAAATGGTCAGACAGCACGTAAGTAAAACAAGTTAGAAGTTCATTTGTACCACTATTTGTACCATTATCACACTATTTACCGTACATCATGTATATATTTTTTACACTATACTAGTTTACAATAAATCAAAAGCATACAGACTGTCAAATCAAATCAAATTAAATTAAATTAAATTACAACTTAATAGAAATATTTTAGATGCTGTAAAACTGGAGGAACTTAAAAAAATAGCAATCATTTCATTTTTAAAACCCTTAATTTTAGAGTACCTGTGGAAATTATACATGTTTCAGTCCTATAGGCTTCTTTACAAATGGATGGGGAGGGGTGGAGGTGGGCATCACACTCATGACATTGAGCCTCTTATACCATCCTGACATTATTCTGGCTTATGATGTTCACTGATTTTTCAGATGTCCTGTCTGTCGATATATGCAGACTCCAGAACAGTCCAGTGAAAATAAATGTTTTATGTGTGATTCAACTGAGGTATATAATTCTGCTTTATAGTACTGTTGTGAATTATATTTAAGTATTGTAATATGATATGTTTTTTTCCAAAAAGAAATTAATATTGCTCAAGCAAATAAGACAGATGTGAGGAGAGAAAAAAACTTGTAGAGAAACAAACAACAATCAGGGTGGAAGTGCTTGAGCTTCACATGAACATCTGCACAGGCAGAATAATTCCTGATACTGATTTCTGTTCTTTTCTTCATATTTCTAGAGCTTATGGATCTGTCTAATATGCGGACATGTAGGGTGTGGACGATATGCAAGCTGTCATGCCCATAGGTACTATATTTGTCATTTATTTGCTTATTTATTTATTTATTTTATTGATTTTGTGATGCAGTAGATTGATCAGCTCAGTGTGAGTAAGTCTTGAGAAAGACTGTGTAGTCTGCCATTTTGACAATTTGTACAGAAATGAAAACATCTTCAGAGTAAAAGGGTTAAAAAAGACAAATTTCTATATGAAAGTATTTCATTCAGCCATTCTTTAAAAAGTGAATAAAGAAATTCCATCATTATTGGTATGAATTTATACATGATTTGCTTACTATGACTCATCAATGTAGTGTCTTTGTGTGTTTTTTTTTCAGTGCTTTGGACTAAGGGATGAGGCACTAAATAAATCATTATTGTTATCATGTTTGTTTTCTTTACAGACATTATGAAGAAACTCAGCATACATATTCACTTGAGCTAGGAACACAGCGGGTATGGGATTACACTGGAGGTACACGCTCTAGCATTAATTTATAGAGTTGTATGTGCGTACTTGAAGTTACTGAAAATTGTGAAATTTTTACCAATTGTTTTTATTTTTAGAAAAAGACACACCACACCAATACCACCCCACCCCCAAAAACACAGCAGTATTATGGACACCAAACTGATACCACCCCCTCCCCCAAAGACACAACAGTATTATGGACACCAAACTGATACCACCCCCTCCCCCAAAGACACAGCAGTATTGTGGACACCACACTAATACCACCCCACCCCCAAAGACACAGCAGTATTATGGACACCACACTAATACCACCCCACCCCCAAAGACACAGCAGTATTGTGGACACCACACTAATACCACCCCACCCCCAAAGACACAGCAGTATTGTGGACACCACACTAATACCACCCCCTCCCCCAAAGACACAGCAGTAGTATGGACACTAAACTGATACCACCCCCTCCCCCAAAGACACAGCAGTATTATGGACACCAAACTGATACCACCCCCTCCCCCAAAGACACACTAGTATTGTGGACACCACACTAATTCCACCCCAAAAACACAACAGTATTATGGACACCAAGCTAATTCCAGCCCCATCCGAACCCCCACAATGAAGTCCCTGTAATCCTGTGTACAGACTTCTCCTTCCCCTCTCTACGAAGAACAGATTTTCCTTGGTGGGTGACAGGCTATTTTTCCACTCTCGTTTTCCTTGTCCCCATTTCTCCAATCCAGTGAAAGGCAGTTAGTTTCACAAATATGTCATTGTTTGCACAGATAATTATGTACATCGACTGATACAAAACAAGACTGATGGTAAACTGGTTGAGTATGGCCCAGCCAGGAACCAGGTATCTTGCAGCATATACTGTTCTCAGTTATTAGCGCATCCTGATTTGTATTGCAATTCAAATTTTTATCAAAATCATTGATAATTTATAAACCCAAAACAAAACAAAATCACTGCCATGAAGGCATTAGTAAATACTGATACAGAACTCATCCTGATTTGCATCAGGTTTAGCTTGAAATATCTCGGCCAAATTACATCTAACTTCAAAATTGTCAATCTAAAATAACAGCATTAATCGCATTCAGCACAGATCTTTATCATCCCGTCCCGATACAACACCTCTCTTGAACTCTATACATTACATATAACAAATGTAATTATTTATTTATTAACTCAACTTAATTAACCAAACCATGATTAGCGGCGGTGGTGACAATAAAAATGATGATGTTAATGGTGATGATGGTATCGGCCAAAAAATTGATTAAAGATATTTCTAGTTGTAACATGTGCTACATGCAAATGTGGTAAAACAAAAATAAAAAAAGGATAAAATGTTTACACGTCCACATAGTGGTTCAGTATTCTTGAAATGGAAGTTAAAAGTCTAAAAGTTTGAACTATTAAGCTTTAAGATTTTGCGCTTAATGTAATTTCAATTTATTTGTCGCTTAGTGATTTCTTTTTTTAATAGCTATATCAATGGTTAAAAAATACAACTATTTTGTTATAAATTAGTTTGTTTTGTTAGTAGGCATTAATAGTTTGTTTTGTTAATTAGCTAGGCGATGAAGAGAAGCTGGATTCATTGACGCTTGAGGTACTCGCTAAATATTTGCTTGGTGTAACGGGGGAAATAAGAAAATTTGTCTCTGTTTACTTTTATAGAATTACTAATGTTAACATGAGCAGCTAACTCGATATACGTGATATTGAAATGAGGCTTTGAGAGTTGAATATTGAAGGGAAAATAGTGGACTGCCTACATGGAAGAATGAAGAAAGAAGAAATTCAAGAAAATAGAATTCGGATTGAACAAAGGAAAACAAACGAAGAAATAAGGAAAAAAAATTGTTTCTTTTTATTTTATTTTCGAGATTAAAAGTCACCCTCTTTCCCTCATGTTGGATGTTCTGGATGCGCGCCGCCTGGCCAACACTAACAACAAAACCTCTTCCCCTTCCATCCCATCCCCTCTCCTCTCGCTGATAGCCTATACTTACTGGCTATAATACTAAGGTTGAAATGCTTTCTAACATATCGTTTATCGCTGTTAGTACACGTATCTACTGACCAACCAACTGGAAAATCAAAGGTTGTATTTCCAAGAGAAGATAACACGGATAGAAACAGAGGCAGCGGATCAGGTAAAGACCGGGTAAAGAGTTCACACTTGCTAGTGTGACATGGTCGCAAGCATTTGCAGCATCGCAATTTCTCCGTCAACCGAACGAAAATAAGCTTTGTGTTTTATAAACTACTATCTGTTACACGAGACTTGCAATTTGTTTAGCTTTCGATGCGAAAATATTTCTGAATACTTTTTCGTCGATTGTTCAGGTCGATGTTTGATTAACTCAGCGCGCGTGCGATAAACAGTGAAAATTGCTCGTGTGACAGGGTCTCTAGCCTGTGTTACATCCGAAATTTCTTGATAAATACCGTCGGTATTTACGAGAGAAAATTATTTTTTATTTTGGTTTCACTAAAAATTTGACTACATGGGTATTTATTGGATGGCTGCAGCCAACTAATGTCTGAATTAAGAGTTTGAATGCGTGCGCGTGGACAAATGAGAAGAAATACAAAAAACGTGTGAACCGCGCGCGCAATTTATTGTAACGGTAAAACGTTTTTATCCGCGCGCACCCTTGATTAACTTATTACTTTAGAATACATTCCAAGAACAAGTGGAATGAAAAATGGAATGATTAGAATGTAACGTAAATGTGATGTAATACTACCCCACGCGACAGTGTTCTAGTATAGATTCTATCCTGTGCGCGCGTGCTAGCGTGCTCTGTGTTGAGCGCAGCAGCTACCTGGATAACGAGACGTGCGCGCGGTGTGCATGTATCTTTTGAAACATACAGATGTGCGCACGAGCAGCTTGGTGCGAAGAGGACTGTGTAAAAATACATTGAACTAAATATCATACATATGTTTTAGCTGTATTGGAAGATACTTAAATTGATAAGATACGAACCAAAAAAAAAAAAACAAACAAAAAACACGAAGAATTGTAAAATAGACCAACAAACAGATCAACAAATAGTGTAGTCAGATAAACGAACAAAAAACGAAAGAAAAAAATGATTGATAATGAACCGAACATTTTTTTGTTTTGTTTAGGTCAGTTCTATGGAAGCTCGTTCTAAGAAAACTATAGAAGAATTGCAAAAACTTGAAGCAAAACTCTCTGATGTAGAGAAAGAAAAGAAAGCAGTTGAAAAGAAATATTCACAGGTATTACAAGAAAACAGAACTGAACCTTCACTTGGACAACGCAATATTTGATAATATCAAAGACCGCCATAACGGTTTCTTTGAATTGTATTCGGCGCATGTGAAATTCGACTTGTGGGTGATGCTTTGTATTCTTTTCTATGACAGGTTGTATCAAAAGTTGGAAAACTTGTAAATGAACTTAAAGAAGAAAGAGAGGTATTTTTTTTTCATTCTTTAGCGTGGTGCGTAGCGACGCATGGGGAGGGAAGCAAGCTATTCATTCATTCATTTGTTCGTTTATTCATTTAGATTTTAGACACAAATGCACTATAAGCCACACTTTCTAATGGAAGGAGGCTTAGTTCTCACCATGGTTAACGGTTAAATAAATCACATTTTCTCTTCCACACTGTTAATTTTTTTATGACATTAACGGCTAACGGTGAAAAATTGCATTTTCACGCTCGACGCGCTGTTTATTTATGAGACATTCACGGCAAACGGTTTACCCGTTGTCTTTTCTTCCAGCTCAACAAGTGTCTTCGTGAGAATCAGAAACTATGGCACGACAAAGTATCACAGATGGAACAAAAACTACAAGAAACAGAAACTCACTCGAAGCAGGTAAAACTGAATATGCGAAATATGTACAACAGTCGAAAGTTATATGGTCTTGCGCCAGAAAATGTCTATGTATGCAAATCGTGTTTAATGCAATACAGTAACTGTTCTTTTTTTCAGGAAATCCAAGATCTCCAAGAGCAAATCAATGATCTCATGCGACATTTTGAAACACAGCAGGCAATAGCCTGTGCGCCAGAAGAGACAAAAAAGGTATAAACTTAGTCATAGATGAATTCTAGAGTGCACGCACTAAAAGTGTGCAACAGTTGTCACTATTTAGTAGTAAATAGCACTAATAAAACAAAAGAAAACAATAGAATTAGCATAAAATAGCACTATTTAATGGTACTTGTGTTGCACACTTTTAGTGTGCGTACTCTAGTAAGACATATTAGTCTTAATAGTTATAATAATTTCGTATTTTTTATAGGAGTTGCAAGATGGCCACATAGTTCTTGGAGATGCTTCACCAGAAAAACATACCAAAGGACGACGAAAAAAACGATGAGACCTACTAATAACAACCATTACTGAAAAAAAAAGACAAACCAAACAACACACAAACAAACAAACACATAAGAGAACAGACAATTTATTTACAGAACTATTGGTTTAAAAAAAGACAAGTCATTTCTCAATTCATCTACAAATCAATTACCGAATTTGGAAAGCACAAGTTGAAAACAACAAAACATTTAGCAAGTTAAATCGTTCAATCAGTCTAAAAGGAAATATTAATGAACTTGTTATATCTGGCTCATTGTTCCAACGTTATTCAATATTTATAGAGTATATTATGTCAGACTTGGAGCAAATAAACTAGATGAAAGAAAAAAACGGAAAGGGTAAAGCAAATGTGGAGGGGAAAAGAAGAAAATGCAGTAACACATGCAAAATAGCGAGGGAGGGATATAAAGCTAAAAGATGAATCTAAAAAAACGTAAATACTACAAAATGTATGTCTAGTTTATTGGGTAAACAGAGAGTATTACAATTTATTTTTGAGTCAATGAAATAAAGAATGAAACTTCAACACAATACAATGAGTTATTGTTCTATTGAATCTATACTTTTACAGGGCTACTGAAACGAACTGCCTTCAATACACTCATTCGGACAAAATCAAAATCAAAAATAAAAAGCCCTAGGCAGACGTAGTCAAAAAAGTGTTTTTTTTTTAAACAAATTATACTATAAATAAAAGAGAGTAATTACAAGATAAATCTATTTCACAGACTTCCGATTCCTCCTATACATTTGATGAGTGGTTTTCATTCCCAGTGTGACCAGGTATGCGAGGCGATGACGGGACAACAAAATGAACTCATGCGGACTTGAAATTCTGGTAAATTTCATGTGATCAAATAAAGACTCGATGATAGATTATATTGCCTCCACACTAATTTAATAGCGGCATTATTTTCAGTTGAATTTGTTAGTCCTACTGATAAACTTCATTAGATTTTGTATTTGAAAATGTGAAATGAAAATGTCGCACTACAACTATTAGTAGTTGACAACACCGCGTTATACAGTTCACTGTTATTCTTTTCTTATCCAAACATATCCTCTCTGTCGGCACCAACTACTTCTACATCTTCCATGGAGCTGAAGTTCAAGAAGTGAGCTGGTCGATGCACCTCGTGGTAGAAATCCTTAGGGTTGGACAGTTGAAGCTCGTAACGCATGTTGGCCGAGTGACGGACACCTGAAAAACAACGGGAAAAAAACCTTTAGCTAAGTTTGTTATTATCAAATTCATTAATAATTCATGACCCTAGAACCATAAAAAATGACTACCGTGGAGGTTATTTAAATCCTGACTAAGTTTATTAACCATCTCGTTAAGATGGCAGTCATTTAGTGCTGTTTTCTGTTTTATCAAAACAATCGTCAATCAAATATCCGAGCTCCGAAATCATACCGACGTTTGTACGTGATGAGTTTTCATTCAGGAGGTAATCGGAGCTTTGATTGATGGAAGGAAAAACATCAAATCGCGGCAAGCGTTTCTGTCCCTGAGTTTGCAGAAAACTGAAAATTGGAGTAATCCTTATCTTACCCATAAAGTTGAAGTTCCACGATCCTTGAGCAGGGACCATAAAGAATCCAAGGAAGCGATCGGACAGAAGCATCTGGACCTTCTCGTAGTGCGATGGAAGATAACCACGTGGATTGTTACCAGTGTCTTTGTTGTTTCTACCCCAGTCATAACCTGACGGTGTTAGCTTGTAGGCCGTTAAAGAACAAGAACCTGGCGTGAAGCTGAAACAAATAAAAAAATAAATAAATAAACAAATGGATAAATAAATAAATAAATAAAATAAATAAATAAATAAATAAATAAAAAAATAAAAAAATAAATAAACAAATAAATATACAAATAAATAAATAAATAAACAAACAAACAAATCAATGAATAAAGTGGACGAATGAATGAATAAAGTAAATAAATAAATAAATAAATAAATAAATAAATAAATACTCATGTGAAAACGACTTGCGCGCATGTAACATATTCGATTGAAAATAAAGATGTAGATGTTTCTGAGCACATAGTTTGAGTGTACCTGCAAGTAATGATGACGGTCTTCTCACCGTCCCAAGCGGGATTGTCTGCCATGATCTTAGCATGTGTTGTTACGTCTTGTGGAGCTAGTTGAGGCAATTCGTTAGGTTGAGTGTGGATCCATCCTAGTGGTTCCATCTCCTGAAAACACAAAACACAATGACACGTTAAATAAGAGAGCAAACAAACAAAGAAGCAAACAAACAAGTGAACAAACAAGCAAGTGAACAAACAAACAAACAAACAAACAAAAAACAAACAAAGAAACAAGCAAACAAACCAAACTAAGCAAGCAATCAAAGAAGTAAACAAATAAGTAATCAAAATAAAAACGGACAAAAAACAAATAGACAATCTATTACACACAACAACACTTTGAAAAACTATCAATCAACCACAATCAATCTGGCTAGTACTGTACCATACCTTGAGGTAGTCATGTTGGGGAAGCATGTTCGGCAGATGAACAGTCTACAACAAACACAACAAATCAATCAAAAACGTGACTAAATAATTGATGACAAAATGAGAACAACAGTTCACCTCTGGCTAAGGAAATACCAACATTAGGAAAATTATCTCTAATTATTGATTCATTGATAAAAAAGATCTGCTTCAGGTGGGTTAATGTAGGATTCACCTTTTATTTGCAAGATAAGACCTTAACATGTCGGATGTGGAGTTTTGAGAATACAATGTGCTTTTTGTGTGTGTGTGCTCTCAGTTGTGAGCTTACCTGGTGAGTTCCCCACTGTGGTACCATGACAATACATCGAATCTCTTTGACTTGAGGGTTATCAGGTGGGCTGACGCCATACAGATAGCCAGCAATCTACATAATAAACACAAATATAATAGGTTAGCAATACTGCACATATAGCCAGCAATCTATAACAATACATGACAACAATGGGTTAGCAATACTATAAAGATAGCCATCAATCTATAACAAAAACAACCGCAATCAGTCAGCAACACAATTCTGCCTCAGCCTAATGTTTGTTGTGATACCACTGGACAATCCACACTGTGGCATTGTACATTACCTGTGTTCGAAGATCAGAGATGACTATAAACTTCTTGAGTACATTCTTGGGTAATATATACGTAAACCCAGTCTCCTTGATGTCATCAGATGATACATAGATGTGATTGGTTCGTAGATGTAGATTGGTGGCTGATATTGCTCTGACACGCCATTCTGTCTTGGATGAGAATGTTGATGTCTCATAGTTACTGGTAGTTGATACTATAATCTCGTCACCATGTATATTAGTAGTGCGAGTTGTTGTAGCTGTAAGCTGAGATTGTTCCTTGGTTTGTTTTTCTATTTCAGCGATTTGTTGTCGTTGTTGTGATGGTGCAGAGATCTCCATGCCAAGGATAATGTCACGGATTTCTGACTGGGTGAGAGAGGCAACGTTTACACTGAAATTGAAATGGAAAATTACTTTTTAGTGGAAAACATTACAAAATTTTTAATTTTGCAATTTCCAAAAAATTATTGTAAATGCATGAAAATTTATGTCTGAAGTTGTACATCATTAAACCAAAAAAAAAAACAACAACAACAACAAACAAAAAACAACAGCACACAAACAATCAAACAACCCATCAAACAAGACAACACGCATACTCACTTGTTCTTTTTGCCATAATCAGCCAAGATGAGATCTTTCAACTGCACTTCAACACTAACCCATTCTTCATCAGACAGTGATGGCCAGATGTGATGTGGTTCAGTGATAATGGTCTTGTCTGGTTTCAGAATAACCTTAGTTCTATCAGCATTCACATGCAGTGCACGTAGGATGAGGATGAGACGAGAGAATGCAGTGTAGGATGAAATTGTCTTCAACCAGTCATCATACAAGTTGAACAATACCATCTGTGGTTCAGTTGCTTTGAGAATCATGTCACCAAGTTTCTCGACCTGGTAAAGAATAGTAAGCACTGCATGTTAAATCATGTTAAAACTCAAAAGTCACAACAGTGCAATATTAGACTGTGAACTTGTGTCACAGCCACAGATCACTCACATTTTCACATTCTTTCAATCACAGTGGTAAAGAGTCGTTGTATGAGTGGAAAACAATACTGTATCGTACTGTATCTGTAATATTTATGTGTAAAAACCTGACAATTGACTCATCTTACTCACAGGACCATTACAATCATACAATGTTTTAAGCATAAAGTCACCATACCTTGAGACAAGCTTGGAATGGCAGTTGTAGTTCACTACCCTTGATGACAATGTTGGGGAAATCAAGAAGATGAACTTCTAGAGGGTCAAGCATACCCTTTCTTGTAACAATAATCTGTTTAGGCTGTTCCTCAACAGGCAGAGAACGAATCAAGGCAGCAACTTCTTCAGCAGTCTTCCATTTGGCAAGCTGTTAGAGAACAAGATTTAAGGTCATCATTATCATGAAAAGTACCATAGTTAATCATGATTATACACTCAATACCAAAACCATCACTACGACAACCATCACCACCACTACCACCACCACTACCACCACCACCACTATCACCATCACCACTATCACCACCACTACCACCAACTCCACCACTATCACCATCAAGATAATCACTATCACCACAACAACTATCAACATAATCACCATCATCACTTCAGTCATCTTTATCTACACCAACACCACCATTGTTATAACAATCATTACCTACAACCATCACTAACATCACCAACATCACTAACATCACTAACATCTCCAATATCATGTGACTGCATGTGTTACCTGCCCTAGACGTTTCTGTCCAGCCCAGACTGAAGTGTGAATGATCTTCAGGAAAAGTTGTCCAGTACGTGGATTGAAGATAAATATAGCACCATTGATGGGCTTGGTTGTCAAGTTACCTTCAAATGTCTGTATAACAATTGCAAGTCATTAATTATAGTTTATAACAATTTGAAGATATTCTGGATTGCACGAAAACAACAGTTAATATTCTAGCTAGTCATAAAATGACTAAGGGATGCCATAATATTGTCTGGAGAATCACTAACAAATTGATTATTGGAAAGTCTGAACAAGTTCAAAGAAAAATGTGTCTGAAACTGTCTAAGTTTTTCATTGTATAGTGTTCGGGCTAGGGTTATGTAAAACTGAGTGGTGCAAGATGAAGCTGATCACATCCTGTCTAGTACATTATTTCTTAAGTGATTTCAATATGTGAGTTAAATGATGTAAATACAAAATGTGGTCTGTTGTGTGTGCATTTGTGTGTAACATGGTCATAACCTATCTCACCTTATGGATGGTAACACGGTACACATTAGTATCATCCACAAACCAGATGATCTGATTGGAGAACAGTTCTCCATAGTTCTGAGATGACAGATAAGGTTCTGTAGGTTCACTAGAGTAGAGCTGTAGAGCCTTACGGATACGCTCTCTCAACACATAAAGTGCAGGGTTAGCTTTCATAATCTTCGCCATTGCTTGCTGAATTAGAGGCTTGATGCCAGGGAACCAGTTACCAAATGCACTGAAAAATATTGAGAACAAAAGTAATTTTAAAAACAAGTGAGTTGGCAAGAAAACAGTCACAACATAGGGAAGTTACCAAATGAAAAGGAAAAGATATCTAGGAAAAGTGAAAGGCGTATACAATATATATCAATAATAATAAAAGGACAAAATAGGAAATGAAACTTGAGAGAAAACAATGATCAGAAATTCAAGAAAAAGCAAAACAAAATTAAAGCAATTTTGTTCACTTCTAAGTGAAAAAGAGGATCATAACAATTAAAATGAAGCCATTAGTTTTGAGTGAACATACCTGTGGAGATTGTAAGCCAGATCAAGAGCAATCAAAACCCCAGTGGGGGAGGGGTAGATACTCATGTTGTCAGTAGTGTAGTCCAAGAACTTAGCACGTGCATATCGTTCAATATCGTGAGAATCATAGTCACCCCATCTTAGTTGCACATCAACCCAGTACTTCTGACTGACTGAACCATCCATCATGTCACTAGCACAATAAATAACAATAATAGCAGATTAAACACCCTAACATGGATGGGCTTGGTATTACAACTTCCTTATAAATTTCAAGTTCTTCTCAAGCACTTTAAAAACACAAAATAAGGATTTTTTAAGTAGTACCATAACCCTGATTACTATTGACCAAACAACGAGAAATTTCTGGATCATGGCTCTATTACTGGAGTATTCCAGAGGCTTTCAGTATTATTTATATTTCCAAGAGCTTTTCAAGTGCAATTTTAAAAGGTTTTTCAAATCCACAGCTTTTCAAGGATTTTGAAGATTAGCACAAGCTCTAGATGAAACGATCAGTGAGTACCACAAACGAGTGAAATAAATTATCTGAGGTGAGCTATATAATTATAACAATTGCTTCTTGTGTTGCCTTACTTGGAATCAGCAAGGAGTGATGGCTTGAAGATGTTCCACTTGTAGGCAGCAAACAGCAGAATGTCAGCACATGAGCTGTTCATCTTGTAGGATTTACGTGGATGGATGGTTTCTTTCTGCACTGTCTCTATCTCTAAAGCATCAAGTTCTTGATCAAATACCTGCAGAAAAAAATGCAAGAACATTATTATTGATTGCTGTTTTTTATTGTAATTGCCATCTTACTCCAATAAAGCATAATAACATTTATATATGTCTAATGTAATGCATTTATATGACCTAATGTGCTGTTACACATTATCATCAATTATCATCATCATCAACCACCATTATCAATCGTCATTGTCAACCATAATCATCACCATCATTGTCAACCATCATCATCATCATTATCACCATCATGAACCATTAACCATCATCATTATCAAGATCATCAACCATCATTATCAGCATCAAGTGTTGCCATCATCAAGTGACTACTATAAAGCAATAGTTACCTGACAAAGATCCATGACCACACTCTCATGTACTTTCTGCCATAAATGAGCCCTAAATATCTGGATCAAGGAGATCTTGAGGGTGGGTATCTTACCATGCATAAAGATACCAGTTAGATCAAGCTGTACTTGGAAACCAACATAAACCTGTTGAGAGAATAACAACCTCAGTGCTTGGTACTTCCAGGAATATATTAGGTCAATGTAGATTATAACATAGATAGTGTTACAGTTTTTATGAACCATTTTATATTTGAGCAAATTGTTGTCAATATTTTCTTCTAACAAAATCTTTTGATAGTATGGATGCTCTGATTGGGTGATGCGCATGTCTCATGACATGTTAAAACATGTTTCCCCCACGTTACCAATGCCAGGTTGGTGTTCAAACAAGATTGCGAGCACTTCAATCTTCAAATAAGTTGCAATGATTTTGTTTGAAAATATTAATGGAATCAGTTTGAATTTATATCTTACAACGACACTGATTCATTGCAATATGTTGGGGAAGCATGTTCGGCAGATGAACAGTCTACAACAAACACAACAAATCAATCAAAAACGTGACAAATAGTCATTGTCTTTTATAAATTGAGAGAAAATAAGAATCACTAAACCTAGATAATGGAGTCACACAAGATACTTGTATTAATTGTCATTATTTTCTTACATTAGCTCTGTTGATGGTTGGTGACCACCACAAGGTGAAACGTCTGTTAGGAATCTGATTCAAACCAGATCTCTGGGCATTTGTGAGTTTCTTGTACTTCATTGACTCCTCAAATCCACTGGCTTTCTCCCAGAAGAGACCTTCCCAGGTTGGGAAGTAGGTTCCCTTGAATAACGTATGCTCCAGGATTCCTTCAACTCCACCAAGAGCTTGAATCATATCAGTACGGTAATTGTTCAAGTTCCATAGTTTACCGTCGTGTCGTTGATGTGTCCACCAGAATGGATTCTGCTTCAATACCTAAACAAACACAATAAAAAATGAAAAACTTTCACTTTAATTTCTTGATAGAACTAGTGTAAAAAGTGGACCACAAAGACTGGATGTCAAACACAATGAGCTAAATCACAAGGTCTGTTACCAAAGAGGACCTTATGCAGAGAACAATAAAGTAACCTTGACAGACACTAACAATCATGTATCTGGGAAAATAAGAAAGGCCTGCTTTTGAAGGATAAAAACACATTATCTAATGATGTGATACCTGGTACTGCTTGAAGTCTGTTCTTACTCTCCAACCCTTGTCATAGGCAAGAGTATGCCTGTCCTTCTGAAACAAGGTGTTAATACGAGGTATACCACGATCCCATGAATCTTCAAGGTCTTCTAGTGTCAAACGCCTACAAAACAAGAACAACAACAGATATTTGTACATTCAAATGATCTATGAAATTCACTTTGAAGCCCTTGGGCTGAATAAGGTAAAAATATTTTATTGACGATTTTTAAGAAATAAAACTGTAAAAACGTGTTTCTTTCAACTTAACAAACTAAGTTACAACACTGAATTTTTTCAAAAAGTTTTCAATTGCATTTTATCTTGAAAGAAACCAGGAAACTAGTTACAGTATACCACTGATAAACATTGTAATATTTCACTATAACTTAATTCCAAGTCTTTGTCTATGTAAAGGATAGAAAGAAGAGAGAAGAAAGAATGTACTGCATTAATGTTGCAATTCTCACCTGTTCTGTGCATTGGCTTCTTGACGTTTGAGAGCATATTCAGCCCAGACTCTCTGAGAGTCAATGAATTCACTCTCCCAAGGCTGAATGTACCTACAGAAACAAGACAACATCAAAATCAGTTTCTATCCTGTACATCTTCTCAATCCTCATGCATGACTATTTACATCATATTAACATTATACCCATTACAAGCTAATAAATTAATAATAAATACAATAATTAATAATAAAGTCAATATTTGAATCTCTCATGATCCCAATCTCTATAACAGGCAAAAACAAACACCCAAAAGTATGTCTGGCACAAATTCAACCTAAACGCCTAGTTCTCTTGGTTTCGTAGCACCTTACATTATAAATTACAACACATATAAGCCACTCTTATAATGTTACTGCTAATACCTGTACAAGTTTGGAATAAGTTGGTCCTCATCATGACTCATACCGGATCGGAAATGAGTAATGCCAACATCTGTCTGCTGTGACCATCTAAAACAGGAGAAAAACATTACATGAATGGATGAATGGATGGACAAATAGATGGTTGAATGAAGAGATGGCTGGATGAACACATGGATAAGTGAATAAATTAATGTTTATATTATATGAATTAATGAATAAATGCAAGACTGAATAGATGACCAAATAGATGGGTGGCCAAAAACATGAATGAATGAATAAATGAATGGATGAATGAATAAATAACTGGATGAATGAATAAATAAATGGATGAATAACAAATAAGGATGTATGAATGAATACACGAATGAAGGGATGGATCAACCATTAGAGAAGGAGAGCAATAATATTATGGATGAATAACCAGATGAATGACCAAATAAAAGATGTAAAACAGGAGAATTGACTAAGAATGGATAGATAAAAAGTTTGATATTTGACAAACTTCTTGGCTGTTGCATGAACTTACCTAAGATCTGACTGTGGGATGAGAACATGTCCCATGGACAACATACCAAGTCCACCTAACTCTTTAGGTGTATAGAAGACAACAGGAGGGAACCTACTAGGCATTTTGGAGTTGAGACCAATCTTGATACGGGTTTGGATCTAACAACACAACACCAAAAACTAAATCAAACAATTTTTTTTACGAAAAAATATTTTTATTGGCTTTTCAACAATTTTCAAATAATGAAATAAATGCACTCAAGAGAGTTATTGCATAGTAAGGTGTAAGTTAAACTCGTATTTCAAAAGATTTGAATGCAGATAGATCCCAAAACCATTTTCTTATCAGATGCTTGGCCCATTGAGCTACTGGAACTAAAGTATGAGACATGATGTTTGGTAAGCTGGACTTTTTAAACTTAAGCGGCAAAACACCTTCAGAACATTGTAACATAATATAGAATATAAAAGATTTACCTTGTTTTCACACTTGACTAATAAGTCCAGAAGTTCCTGGGTGTTGACAACAGCTTCTCTGAAGTACGTCATTAGACCAATCAAAGCAGTGTTCCACTTGTTGACAATCTTAGTGAATGTAGTAGAACCTGAAGCCATGAGAATCTGACGAACACGGTTATGGAAACGTCCTAAGGACTCATTGTCTACACGCAGGAAACACTGTGCTGTACGTTCCTTTGTCACCTGCAAGATTGAACAAGACAACATTTTAGTCATTAAATGTGTTTATTATCTTTATTGTCATCAGCAATGATGCTGCAGATAAAAAGATGTTCTACAGCCGAAGACAAAGTTATCATAACTTGTAAACAGGCGATCTGCTTTATGGAGATTAACAGAAAAATGTGCTTATTGTGCTGCAAAAGAAAGCAAGCAAAGTATTCTGGTGGTTGTAGTATATGACGCCATGCAAATTCGCCTATTATCGTATAAATTTCCATCAGAAAATGAACTTTAATCAATGGACCAAACTAACATCTGTTCATTTACTTACCTCATTCTGTAGGTTCCATACACCATCTCTATGTGTGAACTCCTCAAAAGTGGTTCGACACTTGGGCAGTATCCGGCACTCAAAACCACCCATGTTAAACAGCAAGTTAGGGTTATCTTTACTGTACACAGACACAAAGCTATTCTCCCACATGAGAGTACTAACAGAACGTGGCAAACGATTCTTGATATCCCAGAATACTGCACGTCCAAGATTAACGTCATGTTTCATGAGTCGCATACGAGCATCACGAGGCCAGCACTTCTTGTTGTTGTATCCAACAATGTTCTCATTGTTAGGGTCAGGGTGTTCAGTGAGGTAACGCTGGATGAGATCACGGGCTTCTTCAGCTGTAAACCTATCAAACAAAGATTATCTTTAGTGAAGGATATAGTTGAATCATTTATTACTCATAACTTATTCTGTTCTAATTATTCCATTCAGGGTTCCCAAGGTGCTTTTTGGATTCTTAAATCTGATAAGGCTGATGAATGTTATTGAATCACTACATTATTCTTACCTAAAGAAGATGTGAGATCTATCAATATATCTGGAGTACAATCTGATAGGATGTCTAGCTTCTGTGTCAACATCTTGGAAGGACAAGAAATCATTAGGTATCTGAGGTGGCCCAGCCATCTCACTAGCACGTTGTAAACCAAGCACTAACAGATCAAGCACAAGACCATAGTACTGGACAATGAAGGAAGCAAACTGCAAACCACGGATGATACCATAGGAATTGGTGTGGTTCATGTCCTAAAATGAAAAGAAAAAAATGAATGAATGAATGAAAAGTGATTTCTCAGTGCTCGTGCAAAAAAAAAAAAAAGTATTATGAGCTTAAACTTCATTTCTTAATTCTATTTTCTACAGTGAGATTGAATGGCTGACAGTGAAAACAGTGCAAGTGACCATTAATAATAATAATCAAATTTTCAAGAAATCACTCAAAAAGACATCTAACAACTTGTTTGAGCTAGAAAACACGTTATTCATTCATTATTTTTAAAGAATGTTACCAACAACACATGAATTATCTTGCCTTGTAGTTAATGACGACGTTGTTCTTTGCTGTCATGTAATCAGCAATATTATGATCCACAATAAGACGCAGCAGTCTGTTTAGAAGGGTCAAATCAATCTTCTCATACAACTTCTCAAACTTTGATTCCATCATAACGTTACACTCTCCTTCAGCAGTCTCCCACACATCTTGGAGGTTGTTGATACCTAAACAAAATGATCATTTCGCAGGTTTTAAATTGACTTCAACATGGAAATGATTAAAATATTTAAAGATGTGCAACATTTTAAATTTGTTTGAAATTAAATTTCATAGCTTTTTGGAGAATTTTGGGTAAAAATATAACTTTCTATTAAATGGATTATTGAAGGAAACCATAACTTTATTTTAGTAATGCACTTCTGTATGCAGTAGAGCACTGACTGGTAGTTTTGCTTCATATGAAGCAGTGCAGTTTAGTCAAGAAGTGGTGCTTGGTGTTCTGCAGTATTTTTTAATTATATTACTTTTATGTCATTTTACAATATGTGGTCCAAATATAGCATGCAAAGACATGAACGACCATCTAATGAGATTTATGTACAGAGTAATGTAGTTTGAAGACAAAAAGCCTGATCTACTTACCTTGGCACCATTTGTAGACCAGTAGTGGAGGTGGTTCAGTATCAGCAGGTTTGATCCATGGTGGAAATAGTCGTCGTTTATCAGCTTCATACCATAGATACTGGTCTAGGTAGGCATCTGTGATCTTCTCCAATGGTTCGACATCATACACAGGGATAAGATGACTGTACAAATCCATGAACTCTATACCAACCTGACAAATAATGTGTACATCTATTTCAAAAAAGGTAATCATACAAGTTCTGAAGCCAATGTGCTTTCAGTTTCATGGGTAGATTCAGATATTAATGCTCTGGGGGATTTTACCTCTTTGAAGGCTCTCTGTGTTAGAAGATGACGTTTGATTCTACTAAGTGCTTCATGAGGGTTGTCGTAAGCTTGTTCAATCAAACCAAGCTCTTCACGCTGGGACTGGTTAAGACGACTCTTTACACTGTAAAAAACAGATGGTAAGCCACAGAGTTAGTACAGCAGTGGATTGATAAAATAATCAAATGAATGAATAAATGAATGAATAAATGAATGAATGAACAAATGAATAAATATGCAACCAAGTAAATAATTAAACAAATCTATATTGAGATGAATATAAAAAAATAGGTCAAGCAATCCGATTTTTTATCAAGAAAATCATTAATAGATACATTTCACTGACAAACTGTTCAACAGTTGTGATCTACATTGTTGTAAGGATAGTGGGATGGGGACAGTTTCTTGATAGTATTTCAGGAGAATGTAACTACTATATGCCCAGTGTGCAACCCACCTGTAAGCTTCCTTTAGTCTCTCTAGAGCCAAGATCAGTAGTTTAGTGTCATGTTTATACGACAGAGGAGGGAAAGGAATAGGAGAGAACCTTCTGCTCTCCAGCCAGTGAACAGTGGTAGTATAGATGGCTACAGCTTCCTCTGCTGAGATGTATGGACCATCCTGCAATGAATAAAACATTAGATATCACAGCTTAGGCCATGGTTGCATTTGTGGACAGAAATTCATGTCCAGTTATATTAAGGTCATAATATGATCTCAGGCGTATTCAAGATCTAGTTATATGAGATAAATTCAGGTATGACCCAAGTCCATGAGAAGATTTATTTATTCCAGATAATTCAGGAGTAAGCATAGCATGGTTGTTTAGTTTGCAGTCTTCAGTGAAGAGGATTTTGAATGTTTATAACATAAATACCCACTAGTAAGTTATGCCTAGTCACTAGACATGGGTTTGTATACTTAGAAACAAGATTGTAACTTCAAAACAACTTCCAGTTGGGTATGTACCTTCAAATAGTTGTGCTGTCTTTCTTGTTCAGCTTTAAGGTACAGTCTAGTCAATCTACCCAAGTTCTTCTTACAGACTGTCTTGTCCACCGTGGCTCCTCTACGGATACGTTCTCTGTTGTAGTGAGCTGTATTAGTCCACCAATCAGCTTTGGCCTTCACATAACGAAGGATCATGTTCTCAATAGGTATTGGTAGACCTGGAACCTATTGGACAAAGGAAAGAGAAAGAATCTGTGTAAGAGACTGTGTTTTTTTGAATTTGCTTGAACTTTGTAACTTCATTGTCTTTTCTTTCTCAACTACAAACCATCTTGTTGAACATAATTTTGTAGTTTTGAATAAAACACCATGTAACAATTAAAGTAAATAACTATGAATCAGAAAATAATAGACCCACACTAAAAAATAGAAATGAAAAGAGTGGACACAGAAATGATACTGAGAGCTATTAATATAACATGTGATTAAGACATTAAAGTACCAGACAATAAACATTAATCCGAGTAAGCTCATTTTGGCTGGTATCCAACCAAAAGATGAACTTCATGATTATTGCAATATTTCGTTGTTTTTTTTGTTTTTGTTTTTTCAAACCATCATCAGGCAAGAAATGACTTTTAAGATTCAAGTTGCATATGTTGTTTATGAATTAACTAAAAAGAGTAGTACCTTCCATGGGATATTAGCCTTCCAGCATCTCCAAGCCTCACTGAGATGCTGTAAGATAGTCCTGGCTTTATTCTGCTTGATACCCTCAGGCATCATATCAAGAATATCATGCATGACTGCAGCACGTAACTCCAGATCAAAATGACTCTCAACACGTTGCTTAGTAACAGTCTTGGCTACACCTTTAGAATGACGTCCTTCAAACTGTCTAGCTAGCAGGTTGCCAAGCCATCGTTCGAGTAATGGTACAATACCACGGAGGAAGAAAAGCCAGACCCTCCAGCCTGGAGCCCAGAAGCCACAGCCAGGTCCTTTACCAACGGCTCCCTATTAGAGATAGATGAATTCTACCATGGTTAAAGTGATTAAAAGTGTAATTAACATGTAAGAAAATATAATGTAAATATATTTGAATAAACTACTTGTTAAAAAATGAAATACAGAGACAAAGTTAGAATAGATAGTTCCAACATTCTCAAACATTATCATCAAGTAATAAGAAGCCAAGAATTAGATTCCTTACATTATGATAGAATACTTACAGTGTTGAATCGGTAGTAGATAAGATGCTTCAAGTCCTTGCACATTCTAATCTGTCTCATTAACTTATACTTGTACCGATACATGCCAGTTAACTGACCAACATGGGCAAATATGTACTGTAAGCCATCAGACAACTGAAACGGAACAAAGCACATATAACAAACTCTGCAATAACAAAGTCATGTAATATCAGTGTAGTGTGAAATCCAAGTAACTTTAGTAAGAAAGTTCAGGTTTATCTGCTGGTGTTGAACAAATTCCTTCTGTACTTTCTCATTGTTTCATCTTAATTTATTGTTTAGTGTGAAAGTTTTTTTGTTTCTGCAATGAATCATATATCTGTGTCACTGTCAGGAATAACATCAAACATGTTCTTATATAGCATACCATAAATTCTCAATGCACTTAATTCAAAAAAGAATGAATACAAAAAGAAAAACATCAAAAAGTAAAAAAAAAATTAAAAAAAATTAAGAATCCTACCTGAAAACAGTCAACATTACCAAGTCTGTACTGAACATGAGAATCCACAATCAGTTTGGTAAGCCTCAAGATTTCACGACAAAGATGGAATGCATTACCAAACCTAGACTTCTTACGTTCCTTGGTGGTCAACGTCTTGATTGGCTTCAAGTTGAAGTTATAGTCAAGATGAAGGTAATTGAGATTCTTACGATGAATCAATAGATTCAACATGTTGTAACCTTGACGACATACTTGCAGACCTGCTTCAACCCAGTCCAATGTTGTGGATTGGAAGAACTTGGTTGATTTGAATGAACGGAACAAGTACCTTGAACAGAAAAAAATAAATTAATAAATTTGACAAGTGATTACAATATTGTAAAATAACCAAAATGGTATATCATGGTGATAGAGTTGTTTTCAAATGAGTGGGAAAAGGTACCCCTATGATACTGTCAGAAAATTTGAATGTTTTCTAAGAAACTATGGCTATGATACGTTTCCCACTCATATGAATAACTTTATTTGCATGTATTGTACTGTGGTAAAAAGCATAGTTGATGTGACTGCTCTTTAGCTTTTAAATGACAATCAAACAACTATACAATATAACAGATGATTCATGATATTTCACCTCTTTTTCTGTGCCTTTGGTGGCCTGTGTTTTAGTGCATTCAGTACATAGCACTTCAATAGCTTCTGATATGACACTCGGACCTTGACAGGATGACCAGATGGGCAATGTTCTCTGTACCTAAACAACACAATTAATAATATCAATCATTAATTAGTAAAACCAATAAATTCATCCACTTGGGTTTTTAAAATTTATTGGGAGATTATAACAACATTTCAATGCACAAAGTCTGGTTAGCACTATTCATTGGTATACGTCCATACCCAGCTAATAAATGCAGTTTAGTGATATCCTCTCAGGAGTAATAACGAAAAAAGTCTACAAACTGAATACAAACAAATCTTACCAAGACTTGACAAGAGGGACATCCATAGCACGTCTAGTTCTACCAGATCTCAAGTTAAAAGGTCTAGGTGCCCATAGCAATGATATACCATTGGCAGTATTATCAGTGTATAATGGCCTGTCTTGTAAGAATGGCTGAATCTCATCTGGTAACTCAAAGCTATCATCATCATCTGGCAATGGTTCATAGGTCTGAAAATGAAACAGTAAAGTAAAGATGCTCTTAGAATTCACTGGACTCTTATGGAGCTGAAAGTATCAACAAACCAATGAACAAGTAAACAAAATAAATAGATAAAAATTCACACACATACAAAGATGTAACAAACAAACAAGCACAAGCACAAATAAACAATGAATAAACAATAACAAAAACAAACAAGTACACAAACAAGTAATTAAACAATCATACAAATAAATAAATGAATAAATAAATGAATAAATAAATAAATAAATAAATAAATAAATAAATAAATAAATAAATAAATAAATAAATAAATAAATAAATAAATAAATAAATAAATAAATAAATAAATAAACAAACAAACAAATAGACAAACAAACAAACACAGTGACAAAACAAACAAACTAGTATGTGAGACAACTTCACATTTTCAGAAAAAAGCCAAAGTTAACATCGGACATATTACTTTAGTTCTAAATTTTGGAGTTAGGATGGGGTAGGTCAGGGAGAGGAGGCAGGATTTACTTTTTATACTCCACAAAGAAATAACACACTACATTCAACTACAATCATACCTTGACAGCATGTCTGTGTGAGATGGGGTTGATAAGTGGATCAAAATAAAATGCTGGTAAATCAGGATCTTCTGTTTTGATGTACACAACACTAACACAGTGGTACCTAGAAAAGAAAATTGAAATATCGGTTAGAAATATTTGGTAAGGATAGTTCTTTTCAGGGACAAATAGTCAAATTTTGAATTCTCTTATTAGCCTAAATTGTGCGTAAAATACTCAAAAATTCAATTGCCTTTTTCACCCAAAAAGGCATTTCTACAGGCTGATACTACATAAAAGAATATATTACATGCTTTCCAAGACATACAAATGTTGATTAATAATGTACTATGGCAAGCTGTCCTAGGAAACCAGGTTAACTTATTCAAGTTTCACACCTCACAACAGTGTTCAATTAAGTTCTACACTTCAAATAGTAAATAGCTTCAAGTAGCTTCAAAAGATAAAAAGTTGTTAAATTGTTCATTATGTCAGGAGGGGCAAGCAGTTACTGATAGTATTTCTACCAATAACCTATAAGCAGTGAGTACCACCTCCTGTATATAGATCAATCTAGCCACTATCCCAAACCAACACTCATCATCTTAAGAATGTTGGCTCCAAAATATGGCAAAATAATATTGTAATCATAGTTAACGCTCAAGTTATGTTGCTACAACTCCTGTGGCTGCTTATCAAGTTATTGACTGCTGTGAGCTGAGTTGAAATCCTGCTTATGCTCAGTTCATCAGTTGCTAAGTTGAAGTGCCCTGTCACTCTTGCTTGTCTCTAAAGCTGCTTTTACTAATGAGTGTAATATTAAAACAACCCAACTTGAACCACAGAAACTGAAACAATGTGTTGGCATATACATGCTCTCTACTCTTGTCGCAGATGCTTTCTTTCTTTCTGACTGCTTTGCAGCTTGTCTCTTCTAAAGAATAACAAAGAAAGCCTCTAGTACTAGGGTAGTAACTCCCACTTACCAAGGTAGATGTACTTTGTATGGCAAACTGTTGTAAAGGTAAGGAAAAGCTATCCTGTATTCTGTTCTGACAGGTTGGCGGATAATAATCTTATTCACATCATTAAACTCATTCCAATCTTCTTCATGAACAGTTACATCTCTCACTAAAGGTTCAAACTTTGGACCACCAGGAATACAGACATTAAGTGCTTTTGCTGTGAAGAAGGCTTTCAGGTCAAATAGATAGAAGTAATTATCGTCAACTAGATCTGTTAGAAGTTGGTTGCCAAGACGATAAAGAGTTGCCATGATAGGAAGGCTAAGATTCCATCTTCTGTATGTAGTACCATTAACATACCTTACACAAAAAAGAAAAAATAATAATTACAGCTTATCAATAGATATATTAATCATATAATTACATCATAAGGTATAAGTGCTGAATCAACTACAATTTTAAGACAGTAAAAAAATTGCAGAATATTATTTGAATTTATTTATATTTATTCCTGAATTTAATTGTATGATTCTATTGTGAAACAAACCTACATTGAAATTTCATAATCATCATTTTTTTGTTGTTGTTATGTTGTTGTTTTTTTCAAGAAAGACTTACGGTGTTTCTGCTAGTGGTTTATGATCATAAAACCATTCGCACACTTCAGTATCTTCCTGATTATCCATCTCCAATTGAATGGATTCCAGAGGTTCAACATCAAGAATGTTATCGGCATAATCTAATGGTGGTTCTTCATCATCAAATGGAGGAAACCTCATCCTCTTGAAATGACGGCGATCTCTCTTCTCACGACGCATCATGATCCACATTGTTCTGAAAACAAAACACATTACCAAGTAAGCTTTTTGAACTGGGTGCAAGATTTTGAAAACTAGCGTGATAAACCAAATGCAAAACACTTTTCAACTTTGATAGTATCAAATTTACTATTCACAGCCCAATTTGCTATGTCACAATATATTGTTTCAAAACATGTTGTAAACTTTTTTGTAAAATGTTTTTTCATTGGTTAATTTGATATTTCATAAACATCTAGACATAACAAACAGTAAAGGAAATAAAAATGGTAAAGAAGCTAGATGTAAAGATACTGGGCAAAAAAAAAAAAGGATGTAAGCTGCACTGTGTTATATAATGTAATTAAATAATGTCAACAACCACTGCAAACATGAACATGTTGAAAGATGATTCATAATTATTGATCTTACCCCCACTGAGCCATATAGATTGGTTCTACAACCCAGGGAATTTCATTGACAAAGGTGATAGCACCAGTGATGTGATACAAGACCTTCACATCACGGATCTGTTCCCAAGGCATTGGCATGTTTTCAAGCAACTTGAGAACTGCATGAGGCATGTATTTTAGAGCCCTGAAAAATAATAATAATACTTTTTGAGGAGAACATTAAAAGTTAGGATGCCCATTCAATTTTTTCATACAGGGGCTGGTTGCACGAAGCCTGAATAAAGTTATCCACTAGATAAAGTTATCCACTCCATAGAATTTTTTTAGAATTGATCAGTTGGATAGCGATTTATCCGGTGGATAGCGCTATTCAAGCTTCGTGCAACCGTCACCAGCATTTTCCAAAAATATCTTCAAAAATAAAAGTAATAATAATAATAAATAAATAAAATAATAAATCATATTACTAATATGGTCATATTTATCATACTATTTAAGTCATTAAAGTGACTAACATGTGAAAACAAACACAAATAGATCTAATGATAATAATTATTGTCTTCTAATAATCTAATCATCGCTGTTTTTAACTTATTAAAAACCTTATGATTATAATTGATATTATATGATAATTAGAACTCACCCCAGATAAACTCTTTTGTCATGTCGATATTTTCTACTTGACATATCACCATGATCACGGATGATCTTCCTGACATGTTCTGGTGGCATGTCTTCCTTCTGGGCTTCCACAAACCCAAACTTACGCTTCTCACTATATCGCTTGGATTGAAGCTGCTGCCATTTCCGAGCTACAAATAGAGAAAACTACGACTCAAAATTCTGGACATTGTGAAGCAATGAATGGTAAAAAATAATGATGATCTGTAATAATATAAAATTCAAGCTTGCTTTACAACAGTAGCAATCAAAGATGATAAGAGTTATTTATGTTTGTGGGGTCATATTTATGCAGCCAAACAAATTGAAAGTTTTCAAAGAAGTTTTGATTTCTTGATCTAACTTTGACCAGACGAAACCGACCAGACCATCTAGCAACCTAACTACCAGATGACTTTATCCGGAATTCTAGCAAACGAAATCACTGCATTTCTCTTCCTATGCTAAGACATTGCATAACCAACTGAACGAAATGAGTAAATTAAAGACAGGGATGGTAAAAGAATGGTCAAAACACGTGCAAATGAATTAGAATTGAAATCATATACATTTCAGTCGGCATAATACTACACACGAACAAATGCAAACCGCCACAAATAACATTACTCGTTTATTCAGTCATTCAAAAAAACCCGTAATTTCATTATCAAGATGTAGCATTTGTGAAGCAAAAGTCTAGATTACCTTTTTCTTGTAGCTTTTCGTTGATATGTGCATTGTGTGCCATGGCGGCGGCCATGTTGGCTGCCGAACTTCCAAACTTGACCTAAAACGATTTCCAATAGTTCAAACTAAACCGAGAAATTTAGAAATAAACGACAGAAGTACTAGATAACAATTTCATGATGAGATTTCGACGCTTACCACCTAAAGTTGGTGAAAATTTGGAGGTTTATAGGCACTTCTTCTGTCCAAATCGTTGTCTGAACGCAACGTGCGTATACTCGTTCCAGTCTTCCGTTCGCTGTCACACAGAATAACATGCGAACGAGGCTAAGTAATGTAGTTTCTAGGGAGGAGAGAGACAGTTATTTTTAAAATTTATGGATTTTGTTTTCTACGAATTTTTTTCCCAGCTAAGAAAAAATGTAATTATATCTCATCAAAACACCATAGATTACCAAAGACATGATGTTGATGCCAATGCTATTCTAAATGTTAAATTTCAATTTTCTTTCGTATGTTAATTTGAGAATGCCGGAACAACAAATCCTACATATCCACAGAAATTTGGCTTCATGATACAAATGAACAATTCAATGCAATTTCTCATTTTTACACAAACTATTGATTCAAGTTTTCAATTATTTACCTTTTTTTGAAACAGCTTGTTTAGTTATTGACCTTTTATCAAACACCTTTGCAGTTTTAGACCCCCTACCCCCTTTAATAGAACTCTTCTCTTTATTTTGGAGAAATCACAGGTAGCCCAAGCAGTTGACTTTTTGAAATTTTCAATCTCGTACCCAGAGTCCGTGTTTTCTTGTGACCTGTGGCAAAGAATGAGGGCTCTGACATAATCCGATACAGGAAGCCATGTTTTCTGGTTGTAGTTTTTTTTGTGTGTGCATTTGTCCAGTAACTTTCATATTATAAAAGATTAAACAATAGATGAAAAAAATACTATCAAAGCACCAATATGTTCATAGACAACCCAAAACAGCTAAAAGCAGAAACCATAAAAAATGCCTTCCAGTATCAGATTATGCCAGAGATCTTGTTTTTTGCTGCAGGCCACAAGAAAATGCAGGCTCTTGTTGCGGGATTGGGAAATTTAAAAAAAAATATAATAAAATGTTAAAACAATAACTTGTTACTAGTGTTCTCATTAATGTCCTGGATGAGTTTTAGGGAATTTTGTAAACCCCAACAAGGTATTGTAAACATTTTATTTTATTTTTTCATAAGTATACAAGTCAAATGCTTGAGCTACCTGTGGTGAAATAATTATGTAGCTGACACAATGGCATGATTTGTTTTATTGCAGAGCTGCCCACCAGTGATTTACAACAATAATTGACAAAAAAACAAACCAATTAGCATCAAGGGTCATATCAAAACCTATCTGACATTTCAGTTTATCACGACATTGAAAAATAAATCACTGTTTTCAAACTCTCTGAACTATTTCCATGAAACATTGTCTACATGATCAGAAATGCAACTGCAGTGTAAAAGACACAGTTCAAAAGAATTCATTGAGTTCATTGAATTTACCTTTGTTGGGTTTGGTATCCCTTTCCTAACAAAGATCCAAAATAAACCTTTGTTGGAGTTAGAAATTAGTTTCTGTGAAAGTTTCCAATATGATTCAAATCAAGAAAAAATGTTTATTTATTTATTAGATGAATAATAAAATAATTGGGAAAGGGAAGTTTTTAGGAAATTTTCTCAAATGAATACCTCTTCAAATAAATTATTTGAGATTCTGTTTTCAATGTTTTGAAAGAAACTAAGAATGAAATCCATTTGAAATGATCAAATCATTGATTTTCTTATAATAATGTCTTTGACAGTATGTGACCAAGTTAAATATAATAAATCTTGATGTTTGAAATAGGCTATACATAGCCAAACAATATAATTCTTCTTTATCATCATGAGCCAATAATATTAAAGAAAAACAATACTATATTAAAGAGCACAAAATAATGCTCCACATTAAAGAAATAAATTCCTTTTCCATATAACAAAAAGCAAGTTCTGGTATATAATACAAACTTAAGGCAGATGTTTACTTATATTCTCTTGCTAAAGAATGTGTTTATCTAAAATATTTTTATCTAATGAAATAATTATAGATTTATAAAGAACACAATGCATTATTTAGTGTATCCTAGCTTTCTCTGCAAATGAGAACAAATTGAAGCCCTACAATGGAATCAACAATTTTGAAGTAGTATAAAATACACAAACACAACAGCAGACAATGTTCATGGAATAGCTTCACAATTTTCCTACATAAGCACAACCTTCTCAACATGTATTTAACAGAGAAAAATATCGGAAAACTGTGCTCACCAAAATAAAATACATGGTAATAATAATCTTGAGTTGCATCAAACTTAGGTACATGTTGTTTAATATTTAGTTAACCTTGCGACAAGGCATAAAAGGTGTTGATAATCTTCATTGATATATATAGAACTAATTCCAACATAATGTCTTCCCTACTACAAGCCAATTCTAGCTCACATTTGTTAACATACAAAATAGTATAGTATAATGTCTCTTTCAGTCATAGCAGGGTAATGACTTTCCCTGTCAACTTCAGTCAAATATATACCCTATAAAGACAGGCCATAATTAAAATAAGATCAAGCAGAGCTGAATGTACCAGGACGGAATTCTGTTCTACATTAATCACAATGAGGCCTGCTTTGAACCATGCTTGTCAACATAAAACAGAATTCAACTAGGAGTTTTGTCTTGGCTTGTTGGCTAGAATTACTGTATTTTTTTTTTTTTTCTTGCTGTTTTTGATGTTGGATAATTTTTCGTTTTTGTGTTTAACGACATTCCCATACTTTGGCTGTCATATCTACGCTACCAGTGATCACAAATGGACTGGACTTGTGAAAATCTGAAATATATATATAAAAAAACATTAAATGTTGCAACAACAACAACAACAACAAAAAAAAAAACAACAACAACAAAAAAACACACAAAAAAAACAGAGCATATGTGGCCAGTGCCATTGGAGCAATATTTTAACAGGGAGGATTTAAGTGGGGGCACAACCAAGGTTGAAAAAAGTGAAAAAGTGTATGGTGTGAACTTGTGTTTGGGAGGAGGAGGGGGGGGATTATAAAACAACTAGACCCCTATCACTGATGCCCTGGTAAATGCTAGTTTAAAAATGCAACCCAGAACAAGCTCCTGTAATATGGTCTAAAACAATACACTGGTATGTGTACCCAAGATGAAATCCTGAGCACATAGTTGTATCTGAGATAGTAACATATCAAATATATTGTAATAATATATTACATTCTCAAGCTTACCTATACAAGTCACAAAATGTTCATGTGCGACCAGTGTTTTAGCACATCTTTTGTTTTTATAATCCCAAATCCTAAGAGTTTTGTCATCTGAACAGCTAACTATGTACTTTCCACCAGGATGGAACATAACACCTCGTACCCAGTTATCATGGCCAACCTGAATCGCAAAACCAAGACATTATAATGAATCAACATAAAAGTGCATAGATTGATAGGCTAAAACCTGAGTAGCTTTGTTGTAGATTTCATTCCTAACAGAGTCAAAGACAAGGATATCGTGGTGTATCCCAAGAATTACATACTAAATTTGAATGTACTGATTATTGTTTTAATAAAGAGTAGTTTCTTACCAAAGTTACAAGACAGACACCAGCACTAATATCCCATATCTTGATTGACTTGTCTCTTGATCCAGAGACTAAAAATGGACCAGGACTTCCACCTTTCTTTCCACCCTGAAAACATCATTAAAAAACAAACAAGTCTAACTTTTGAAGTGTTACATTTTAAATGAACATGATCTTTGGTCTTAAAAAATCACTATACAAAGAAAATTGATGGAAAATATTTTGAAATGTGTTTTTTTTTCTTTGCTCTTTTGCTTTGAAAGGGTCCCTTTCTTCCATCTTTTGATTCAGTATCAGCTTTTTCCCAGATTGCATAGCTGATATATTTTCCCTTTCTTTTGTGTTCATTATACTGTAAAGCATTCACTGGTTACCTCTACTCCTGCAGCCTCATTGATTACATGATGTGCACTTTCTGGAGCCCAATTGATGTCTTCAATCACATGTTCATGATCATGGAAATCACACTTGCACTCTTTGGAAGCAACAATCCAAACTCTTATGGTCTAAAGAGAAGGAATTTAATAAAGTTGTTGTTATTATAGATGGCTATCTCAGGGGCTTCATTCTCCTTTTGAATAAGTCTCCGAGTAATTGTAGGTGTCTGTGCCCCCCATTTTTTTAGGGGGAATTAAAGGCATATTATCAAGTAACACACAAGACAACTGACTGTAAGAGGTACAATAAGTGGCGCTATACCACCAGTAGCTGCCTTCATTTGAAACCCCTATTAGACAATGTTACAGTAGTATTTATAAGAAGGGCATTGTTGGTCAATAGGAAAGTTGGATTGTCTATAGATGTGTTTCAGTTTTAATTACCTGGTCATTAGAACAACTTGCTAAAAGTGTGCCTGAAAATTGAACAAATATTTTAATCACAAAATTTTTCACTCCAACAAATAATGAGATAGCCAGAAACAAACACAAATAAATGAACAAATGAATGAATGAATAGCAGACTGAATGAATGAATAGCCAAAATGAGATATCAATGTTTAATGATAAGGTTCAAAAGACAGACAAATGAATTAATACAAATTACCATCAGCATTTGGCTTGACACGTCTGACCCATTCTCTGTGACCAATTAACGTTTTAACACAATACCTAGCAACAAATCAAAATCATCAGTGACAAACGAATTCAAAATCACCTCAAAAGATAATGTATTGAACAATCCCAATATCTGGGCTAAGGCCATTTCACTCACCCTGTCGATATTTCCCACATTTTGATGGTCTTATCTCGAGACGCTGACACTAAATGATCACCAGAAGGCATAAATGATATAGATGACACATTATGGTCATGTCCTGCAATTAAAATAAACAAGCATTAATAAGGAAATTATTTCATCATTAACTTGACAAACATCAAAATAATGACAAGAATCACATGGTTTGACAGTAATATATGAAAAACTAATGAAGACAGACTGATGTACATACAGAAACTGAACTAGCTGAAACAGAGGCAGACATGCAGACACATTTATAAAATCTTGGAAGACAGCTAGACCAATTAAAAACATAAACATAGACAGGCATGTGAGTAATTACATGTCACTTACCATGCAAGGTTTTTATACATTCATATCCTTGAAAATCCCACAGTTTAATAGTCATATCAGCTGAACATGAAGCTATTGTATAAAAACAATATACTTCCAATGAGTATCATTATAATACTAGACAAGTTAATATGCTAATCTAATCATAAATTTTATTACAAAATAACAAAAAGAATAACAATCTGCATAATAATCATACAAATGTTCATAATCAAGTCAAAACTGTGGTTATACCGATTGAAACTGTTTTGTGATCATGAATAAATTACCTAAATATTTTCCAGTGTGATCAAATGCCACATCTTGAACAGCATCGGTGTGACCTTTTAAGGTCTTTTCAAAGTCACCAGTCTCATAGTCCCATACTTTAACTGTAGCATCTTCTGAAGATGTTACCATAACACTAAAACAATGAACCAAAACAATCAAGCTGGTGTTTTGAACGGAATTTTAATTACTGAAACAGTGACATGCAATGGCTTTAGTTTAACACTATTTATGTAATACATCATTACTGCCCCACCTTACTGCTATATAGGGTGTGCCAATAAGTAGAAGATCTCATTATGTGATTTGGTGGATGCTCTACACTTGCTTCACCATGGAACCAGAAACACTTACTTATTCATTTATTCATTCATTATGTTATTTGAGTACATCATGCTCTGTAATTTGTGTGATTGTTGATGGGGCAGCATTGTTCAAACAATATTTTATAAAAAGGTGAAATACAAATAAAAAAACAAACACACAAATAAATAAATGATTAATCAATAAACTGTTGAAAAAATAAAAAAAACATTGAAATTTTGTGCCATATTTAGATTCACACTCCTTATGCCATAACGCATTCAAACAAAATCTGTTTTGTCTGCTAAACTATGTTTTGATTATAATAAGTTATGTATTAAGTGACTTACCTATATATTGGATGAAATAGAACCTTTGTAACAGGGCTCCTATGACTTGACAATGAATATCTAAACCACAATATTAGATAACAAACATTTTGTTAGTTGTTGGAAACATCAAGACATAGATCTTTCTTGAATGTGCATTGACCATAAGAGAATAGATTCAAATGAGGCTGGAGTAGATAAAGCCATACATTCATTTCATCCCACTCAAATTATTATACTCTAGCCTCAATAGAAATTTATTGTGCTCTGTCAGTCCAATGAAAATACATCACATTTAGATAAACGGAACCCTTGACAAAGTGCTCAATTTCTGCATAAAGAACATCAAAATCACAAACTTCACCACCTAGGTCAATAAATGATTTCAGACAAAAGTCGGACAAATTATTTTTGTTCTCAAGTACTATTCATAGATAATTACATTCACCACAAATGTTTTGATAGGAAATTTAAAGAGAATTATGTATTAGTTGAGAGCCTTCCACATTAAAATGTTGTTGATTCTTTGTCATATTTTCTTATCAATTTTTTTTGTAGTATTACTAGCCATAACTAATGACAGAACATAGAGAGAGTTAAATCACCCTTGTCCTTATGAAATTGATTGATGGTCCAGAATTAGCCATGATTAGTCATTTACTATAGGTGATTACTTTGATTAAAGATAAAGTGCAAGTATCAAAATAACAATTTCAAACTGTGGGTTGCAAAACAAGGAATTTCACCGTCAAAGTAAAATTAGAAAAAATGAACAGGAAAATGTGTGATAGTTTTGTCTGTATACCTTTCAGGTGGCCTAGGTATCCAGTCTTCCGGTGAGCGGCTTTTACTTGGTCCTACATATGATCATAAATACAGCCCTTATTATTATAAATTGCAAATTGACATCTTGAATAGTTTATTTGAATGACTGGGTAGCACTGCAGCTCAGATTAATGGGTGTGCAAACTAGCAGCAAAGTAAATAACTTACCACCACCTGTGCGAACTTCCTTTTCGGCTTCTGATAGCTTTGACTCAAGGTCCATTACCTTAAATAATAAACATGATACAAAATCATAATTTGTATCACTTGAGCAATTGATAAATCATTCAGACAGCTTGTCAATCAATCACTCAAAATTGTAAGTCAACTAATTTTTGATCAACAAAGAGCTAAAAGCTATTAAAGTACTAGTGTTCGCTGCATTGGTGTTTCTATAGAAACAGCTGTAAAATATATTTGTAATTTTGACACCAGAAAGAGAGACATCAGTAGTGTCATCATCTCTTTACATATATATTTTAAAACTAATTTTTGATTAATTTAATCAATCATTTTAATCTCAATTAAATCAGTCAATAGATTAAACAATTAATCAATCCAAAGTCAACTCATTTATCAAGCATTATTTCACAAACTATCATATCAATAGCTCTGCTAACAAACCACAGAAAACTATGAAACCCTTAACCTAATTATAACGAAATCTGAAAAATCTAGATTCATTTTGCTAAACTAGTCAAAGTATTAACACCTGTCAGCTCCAATTCAATGTTTTTGCAACATACAGATTTCAAATAAACCCAAAAAAATCAAGTTGCTTTGATATTGAAATAAAAATAATAAAAAGTATCATGTAAACAAATAGTAAAAGCAATTGTTAAATCTGTAAAAATAATCCAATGCATTAATTCTACATATATCTGTTTTCAACTGTATATATAACCATAACGTCGGTCACATGTGCATTAAATGAAGCTGTGGTATATTACACCATAATGTATGAGTCAAAACCAACACATATAAACATATGTAGAGGTAAAAACCAGTAAGAAATACTAGGTAGAAAAATATATATAAACACAACAAAACCATTCTAGTCCTGAATCATCAAACATAGACATAAAAAACTACTAGAATTACCTTTTTCTGCAGTCGTATAACTGAAGTCCATTTTTTCTCTAATAAACCATTATATTTTGCTTCAAGATCTCCAGGCTGAAAAATATTTCATACAGTGATTTATAAAGGGTTTACTGTTATACAAGTGAATTCACAGCACAAGTGAAATTTCCAAGAAACTTTGAATTGTGGTAATAATCTATTAGAAAACCTATGATTAAATATATGAACATATTTTTTTATAATTTAGAATGGTTGAGTAGAATACAAATTTATTAACTGTAACACAAATATTATAACTCATTGACAACCAAAAAAAACCGGTGTCGTGATTTAAAATATTTTAATAATCACTTTTTATTCAAATCTATTGTTTGAGTACTGTATTTTAACAAAACACATTATTGTAAAACATTAAATTATTGAAAAAAACTAATTATATATTTTAATCAAGAGATAAAACTAATCATTATTAATTCTGAAGTATTTACACATTCATAATTGAATTTTTGTAATTGAGCAACAACAATGAAATAAATAAATATTCACACAAAAAAATAAATAAATAAAGAGCAATAGCAATCATAATTACACTATCATACACCATCATCTAGTGATTACAGCAAACAATTACAGTTAAATAAACAATGGCACAAGCTAGCATTGTGATACGGGATTATACAGTTAGCATGATGACACATTTATCAATTATTCAATGCATAAAGTTGAAACATTGCAGTACAATGATAGGCCTAAATATCTAAACATATTTCAAATAGTAACAAATCAGGAAAAAGTCATAATTAAAGCTATGGTGATATGCCAGGAAAATTCTCAAAGCCCATTAGAGTGTGGTAACCTAGATGATAAATCAATGCAACGTAACCATAGGCAAAACTCACCATTTTTGCATCTTGCTTGAAGGCATTTAGTGAATCCTCGAATCCACATTGTTGTAGATAATCAGCTATTGCTTTGTGTCTACAAAACAGGAAAAGGTAGGGTGTTTAGTAAAAAATCGTAGCATTTCCATAAGCAAAGTATACAAAAATCATTAGTACCTTTACAACTGATCAGTTTGTACTCATAAATGATGCAGTGGAATTTGGTAATGATTGGATAATATCTTATAATTTACTTATAGTATATTGGAAAGTTAACTTTTGCAGATTTTTTTGGAAAAGGACAAACATCTACAGCTGTCCGATTGAGTAATTCAGTGATCAATGAACAACACATGTATCAAAATGTACAAGTTTCGGCAATATGCAATGTACACATTTACTCACAATTCCTCTTTCTGTTTCTGTGTAAGGACCATGGTTTAAGTCACTTTTTGTCCGTAGAACGAGAAATTCTTCAAAGATGATCATTAATGTAGAACAAAAATTCTACAGTTTTCATAGCAGCAATGGTCCAGTCAGCATTCACATTTGGGGACTTCGTAATAAAATAACTCTCATCTAATTGAGAAATCTAAAAGGATGAGAAAATACAACAAGGGTTAAAACTCTAATGTCAGTAATTTATCAAAGTCAACACTGATGCTCAAGCTAGCACAAACAAATATATTTGGTTTATATTTTTCCAATAAATTGATTTACGACGTTAGTTACTGTCTTTGAGGGTTTTCCAGACGTTGGATCAGAACAAACTAAACTGGTAAACGTTACCACCTCAAATTAGACAAGAAAATGCCCTCAAATGTAATGATTGTCGTCCTTAGGATCTGATCCTTCTCCATTCAAAGTTTGAAGCCTTAAATGTCATTATACCTTTCGGTATCACGCATCTTTCACAAGGCGATGGGTCTACCCACCCATCCAAATAGGCTAACATTTTCTCTCCACAATCAGTGGAAGTCCACCGATTCGAGGGTTTCGCAAAGCGAATAAATCGACTTTAACATTACAGTTACCTTGAATACTAACGAAAGATTCTCTTCATGAAAAGGTAAAGTTCAACGATCCAATAAAAGGTATGAAAAAGTCGAAAAAGTGTCGGCCACTAGGCCAGGTTTAACCTCAAACACCGCTCTATATTTCAAGCACTAGGAAAAACGGCCAACCCAGCATGCAGTGCGATCGGGCCTACGCATGCGTACGCGACAACCCTCGCCCTTTGCAAAATTGGGTCGCATAATGCCACATCAGTTGCGCCCCTTACAAATCGTGGTCCATAGTTGTTTTTATAATAATACAAAAATAATCATAACTTACTTTTAAAGGCTACTGAAATATCTATCGATATTAAATGAAGAAGTGTATCATATTATCCAAAACACCCGCAAAAGTAAATTTTCAAAAGGCCACCACAGGAAGCCCAAAATCCTTTTGCTGGTATCAAAATTATATCGACAGTTAAAATGTTTTGAAAAATTATTTTTGATAATATTTCTACCTGATAAATATCTGTATAGATTGATTTCTTTTACGCAAGAAGTATGCTTTCAAATTTAAAAATAAAATGTATTTTAGCCTTTTTAGGGTGTTGAACATATCGATCATTTGGCCTTGCGACAGGCTTATATTTATTGAATGAAATATCCATTTCCGTTTTAGCGTAGGCAGCGTATACGTAGGCAGGGAAAACTGACTGCGAAAAATGTAATTCTAAATTATTATGGGTTTCCTGTGTTGAAAGAGTATGGCGATTATGGGTAATTTTCAAAATGGCGGATAGAACGAAAGTTGTCAACGTTGCGTCACCATGTGATTACGAGCCTTTAAAACTTTGTTTACAACGTAATAATGGAGATAGATCAAAGTGTAAGAAAGAACTGGAAGCTTTTCAACAGTCTTGTGCTGAAAATAAAAGGTAGACTACACATTATAATTAAAATTGTTTGATTCACCTAATAAAGTTTTATATCCCGGTATTTGGCGGTATTTTATATCGGATTTATCCGGACATTTATTTATTTAGTATTTGTGAGTGGATTTCAAGAAGATTACAAAATTACATTAAATTATGCACTTATCAGCGGCTTTCCCAGGGGTCGACCCCGGAGACACCCCCGGGGAATGGAAATTCCATGCAATCAAAACTTTGTGAATACCCGTGGGTAGCTGGCAAGACGTGGATTACAAAGTCCCCACCCCCCGGGGCATTTGTAAAAACATGATTTTTTTAAACACTGTCAAGTGGATAAATAACAAAATATATTTGAAGTTTTTTAATATTCCTTTATTATGTAGAACAGTTTAAAACATATTCTTTCATTCTTTCACAGAAAAAAAGGTGATATACAATTCCATACAAAGTTCTAACTATTTATATGTCAGTGAACAATTAAGCCATTGACCTCTGATTCGACTCTGATGGCCTGCTAAAATCCTGCAAATTATCAGCTTTTACTCTCACCTTTTACTGACAAATTCTTCATAGTTGTCAGCAACAACGGATTTTCTAATTTCTCTGTCCCTAACCCTAACCACAGACTTATATGTAAGGTAAATTTGACTGGAAGTTTTACAAAAATAACTACATCTTCTGGTTTATTTGTGCGTTTCCAGTCCACTTTTGTAAAATCAAAGTTTGAAGTATATGGTTAAGCCATAATTGTTAAAGAAGCAAACATGCTCTTTCTTTCATACAGCGCATGTTTTGGGCCCATAATAATCAATTTTACACAGGAATCCCAAATGCAACAAAACCCCGGGGGTAGTCCCGGGGGTATCAGCATAAAGACTAAATTCGTTCCAATCCCCCCATCCCGAGGGAAGAAAAATCAGCACCAATCCCCTACTAATCCGCTATGTGCCCAAGGAGTGTCCCCGGGGTCGACCCCCGGGAAAGCCACTGATAAGAGCATTAAATTAAGCGGCATGATGGGCAGAGTAGACGAATTCGTAGTCTGAGAAAAATAAAATAAAAACATATTTGACCAAACTAATAATTATCATGAAAAGTGGCATTAGAATCAAAACAAAAATAAAGACAAAGGAGTACAAAGACACAATCTGCAGTGTGGACATTCTATCTGAATTTTCTATTTTCTCGACTATTATGTCTAATAATTGAGATAATATAGCTATATTCCCCATGGGGAAATAATTGAGATGTTTTTGAAACCAATCGGTGTGTGTGTTATAATGTCATTATTTAAATTACATAAAAAGGATGTGCTTACCTTGTATCAATATGTGCAATCATGCCTATGTGTGTGCAGGTTTTTGGCAAATCAGAATGCACATACTAATCTAACTATATCATAAAGTTTGACCAAAAGCTGGAACCATTTATTTTCCAGGAAAAATCAGCAAACAGGCACAAGCAATGGTGAATGTGGCTGTCAACAATAGGCAAACTTCTATCAAGAATGTGGAATGAGAGTGGAGTGGAAGCTGGTACCAGTCAGAAATTGGAAAGTCAGAAGCCTCAAAAATCATTACAGTCCATGAAAACACAAATGAAAATAGAGACAAACAATCATGCAATAAATGAGTTTGTGAATCTTCTGCCAAGAACTGAAAAAAGTATAAAATTTTGATCCAATGACTGCATGGAACCTGGATACATTATTCTTAATAAAAGTATTTTGTTTTCGCACTATTGTATTTTAGACGTCCTTGTAAATGGACCAGCTTGAACAATAAAGTTAACTATCGCTTAGTCTAAGCCTAAAATCCAACATGTTTGCCACAGGATGCTGATCTGCAATATGCAAGGGTAGCCTACTAGTATTGTCTCTACTTGATTTCTGAATTGAAAATAAATTATTAACAGAAGATTCTAGACAAAACAGCTTGTACTATATCGTTTGGATGAAATGAATTTGACTCATGTAACAGGGCTTTTTATGAGCGTTGCAGTCCTTCTTGTGGGAGGGGTTATGTGTAATATATGGATCAAAAACTATTTTACTACTTCATTTGTGAATCATCGAATAAGAAACCTGATTAATAAAAGGATGAACCCTTTGGCGTAGAAGCATACGAAACGAAATCAAGAGGAAGCACATATCAAAAGGACATTGCTTTCCCACCCCGTTTACCGCTAAATATTTTGGGGCAAGGTTCCCAGAAGATGCTTGCCATATATTAGGTTGTATACTCCCCTTTTGTAGTTAACGAAACCAGTATAAAATAATTATTTTCGTTAGTGCGTTTTTTGGGTAAGGTGCCTCGAATCCCCAGTCATATTTTATAATATGCAGCCACTGCAGACAAGCTTGTTTCATCTTTGATGCAATTACGAAGGCGTGACGGTACACACTTCTGCAGAAGATGCGGAGGAAGATGCAACGAAAGGATGACAACCGTAAAACAAAATAGTTGAATTTACAAAAAATGTTACAATTTATTTTTACAAAATACTGATCACTGATATCACCATAACATGAACGTTAATTTTCACTTAAATTTCTATTATGCATTTAAAAAATGTTATCAAACGTATAAAAATATACAAAAAAAACATATATATATATATTATAATTTCTTTGCATTGTATTTTCGAACTCATACGCTGCTCATGTGAAGCCGTAAATTATAAAAAATCTTATTTCAATTGAATTCATTCAGCATAATTCTTTGTTAGTCTTCTGACTTTTCTGTTTTGATTTCGCAGCTCCTGTTTTGCTAGTCTTCGAGTCTTTTGCCATTCCTAATAACATCATACCATTACGTGGCTCTCCTGCCCTGACTACGCCTCTCCAAGGAAGATAGCTCAGCTTGTGCCTTATCCTCCCCGTGTACGAAACATCGACAATTCTCTGCTTCTCGTTGATGCCTCGAATAAGCAGTCTTACCGTAACTCCACACTCTTTGATCTTGCAAATCCCGATGCCTTTGAAAAATGGCGCTAATCTTTTCCTGGAGTTTTCGGTCTTGAGGCGATTGTAGTGGAAGGCAAAACAACAGTGAGGGTTGGATTTCTTGAGGTGTTCAGACAACACGTACGACCATGGACCAGTTAGGAGTCTTCCTCCAGAAGGCATGTTACGTGGTTTGATGGTCTCCCATTCCTCGTCGGATATAACAAACGTTGCAGTTTTGTTTTCGAGTTCAGTTTCGAAGTAACCGTCTTTTTGTGTATCTTGACCGTCGTCATTTTTTGGTAGTGGAAGAGAGGGCTCAAGAACCACCTACGAGACAAAAATAGAAGCAGCCAATGTATACCATGTTATTAAAGTGACGACAGCGCGTTAGCTCGTCATTGCGCCGCTTTCAAGTACGTATATAAAAAACGTTTTTAAAATAAAGTGGCAGTGCATCATATAAGCTCGTTTTCAGTGCGTAAAAAATTTGTATCACTAAAGCAGAATGAATAAGTGTAAAGGATTTTTTGAAAACGACAAAAAGAAAGACAAACAAACAAAAAACAGAGGTGGCTTGAAATTCGCTTGAAATACCGCATTATGCTATAGTTATACCAGCAGGAGTTTTTGTTTCGTGACGCTGTGCGGAAAAAAATTACTTGTAAATTTGCTTTTCATGCGCGATTACAAAAAAATTAGCTATTTTTCGGGTATTAGCAGCACATACGAAATGTCGTGTATTTGCGAATCCCCACCAGCCTTAGTGATATAAACAAGTACAAAATGACAAATTTGGGTAACAGCTCGTGAAGAGCGAGAATAAGGACGTACATGGGATGTTAAGGGGAATAGGAATCAGACTATCCGCCCTTTTCCATTGTCGTGTCTCTAAATCCCCCATGAGCGAATTCAAGGAGGGCGGTGCCCCCTTTCAAAATCTCAGGATCCTATCCTCTTTCATGAATAAGCCGATTGCATGCCACAAAATGAGCTTGATTGTTATGTCATTTGCTTACCTTCTCTGTGTGTTCGCTATACAAGTATTCTTCATCTGGTCGGTCAGTTTCCAGTGTTACTTGGATGCCATTATCTTCTGTAGTAACTACCTTGATACGCTATAATAAAATACATTCAGAATCATGTCAGTATGGTACGTGACTCCGATCGGAATAGGGCGGGGATGTTCGTCGTAATTTTTGAAAATGATGCTAAAAGGTACCAAGGTTCTATCCAGAAGTGCGTGGCAATACATTATTTTTACCCCTAAAAAGTACCAACTCAAATATGAACAATTGATTAAATGGTCGTAAAATCGAGACCTTGTTTCTGAATATCCGTGAATACCTTAAAAGGTACCAACTTTAATTCTGAGATTTTGACCTCTTAGAGGTCCTAAAATTAAGGTACCAGATCTCCGATTTTGACCCCTAAAAGGTACGACGAGCATCCCCACCCTCCGATATATGGCAGTGCCCCCATACCCCGGTGTCGTACATATCGGTATCCCTGTTAACTTAAGCATAACGTCTTTAGGGACATTTTCCAAACTGACTGTCAAGCACTCCTATTTGCTCTTTGAAAGGGCGTCCCTCCCGAAGGTTCAATCGCTTACGATCAAGATCGCAGACCCGGCGATTGATAAGAGATCATGGGATTGGAATGGTTAGTCGTACTTTACAGAGATCGTGAATCACGGATCACAATTGGGAATCGCAGTTTATATGAGAGTTGTGAATTGACTGACACAGCTTAGGATATATAAGGACATGCAGAGTTATAGCCATAGGATCAGGGATCATATATATATACTTGTATAGGATTGGGATTTGCTCGATCCGCATAACCAGCTGTGAGCAAATACAACATATTTTGAGCACAGCTACTGCATCTACTTAATTTTGGTTCCACTGCCACGGAGCCACAAAAGAAAACAAATACATATGAGACTGAACGACCCTGCCATGCAATACACCACACACTGCGGACTGACTCAATAGCATATAAATAAACTGTAAGAAAGATGTACGTCTGCTCTCTTGGTATTTGCATATGTAATGCATTTGCACGAATTGTCTCTCTCTTGTATCAGTGTCGGTCCAGCGGGGGGGGGGGGGGGGGAGGTGGCCGATGGCCTCCACGGAACTCCCCTTGAGCAACGTGCGCCTAAAGAATTATAAAGCGTTTTGAGACTTTGTGAAATGCGCTAAATAACAACATTCACATTACACTACATTTGTTACAGTACGGGCGCTACTGTTTCCTAAGATCAATACTCAAACGACTCTTTCTGAGAAAATGTGAAACAAAAATGGAATCCACTTGAAAAATCCTGGATCCGGTACTGTGTATTGTCGTCTTTCTCATTTTCAAAATACTACGTTTTCTTTCCTCAAATCAAAACCTTTCTTTTTAACTGTGTGTACGCTTTTCCTCAAGCATCAGAATGAAAGTATATCGAAACAAAAGGATAGCAATAAAGTTCGCTCATTTTGTACAAAACATACTGCATCTGCACTACTTTAGATGGAACAAACTGCAACACGTTGTCACTCCCTGTAAAATAAGTTAATTGATAATGAACCGGCACTTTGATATCTATCTATTTCCACGTGAAACACAAATGTTCATATTAAAAGTATCTCTTTTCAGAAAGTTATCGATTTTGAAACAATAAGCAGCTTTTGTCAGTAATCCTTTTTTGATGAACAAATATTAGAATAACGGGATTATTAGTTTTCCGTACATTTTCGGATTTTACGAAGAAGTATCTGCGTATTTTTTATCTCAATGAAATTATTTTCGTTCTCGTTATGTTTTTATGAAACAATCAAAAACTTCGCTTCATGGGAATGCATTATCATTTCATTGTTTCATGTTTCAGCTACATACAGCTAATTTCCATGTGCTGGTAATTTCTGTTTTCATTTCACATGTTATTTTGACCAAAAATTAATCTAAAGTCTGTCGATAAATTTTGTAACCATCCTTACAAGAACATAAAGGGAAAATAATAGCCAAGAAAGTAAAAGGCAAGTTTAAAAACGGAGTCACATTACTCTCAAATGGAGTGAAATCGAAAGTGAATTGCGTTACGTGGTAGCATTAAAGCCAGACCAACACAAAATATGGGTGTCAGATTCCATTCACCTCAGATTTTTATCATCAAATAACTAACCATAAAAGTTCTTCTACTCTTTGAACATGAATACACTTTCATCGGTAACAAATGTATAAATGTAACTCTTAATAATAAGAACATACTCTCTAACTAATCTCTGACGTTAATATTATGATTGTATGACGAAGAATTCCACAACTAGGCTCACCTTGGGTGCTGGATATGGCAAGCTCTTCTCTTGCGGTATCGATCCAGAAGATGCCATAACTGTTAATCTACTGTCGGAACTTAATCGATGAATCTTCAAAATGATTAGATACTGCGTCGAGCACAAATAAAGTGTTAATTCAATGGAAGACGTGTAGCACTCGAATTCGGGACTGCGAATACGAAAGCGGGTTTCTCCTGTCAGCGTAAGACGCGAGGTCATAGAGTTCATCCCTTTATGAAGGTGATTGCTGATTGGTGGATTACCTACAGATCTGTCAGTCATATACAGTTCTTAAATTACTGCAAAACTGAGAGTATACATTCATTAATGATCGACATGAAAGCTCTGTTCTCTATGGGTATTGATGGGTAGGTCTAGGTACTTGGTAAGTGTAGTGAGTGTACACTTTGGATCAGTAAAGTAAACTACAGAATTACACCAATGGATTTGTTGTTTAAAAATCAAAAGAATCAAATTCGTGTTTGACCTCATGACATCAACCGGAAACAAACGTCAAACGAAGCATACCGGAAATGGTTTGGGCTGTACTAGGTTTCAGACACACGCAGTTTATATCCTGATTTGGTTACGGCACTCGGTGCTAAAGAGAAACATTCTTATCAAGCAGACACAGACGGTAAAGACAAGTAAACAGACAGCAAGACAATAAAACAAGCAGGCAGACAGACAGCAAAACAGGTAGACTAGACACATAGTGATGATATTAAAGCAAACAGACAGTACTTAATACTAGACATGTGTTCATAGCAAAGAAGGCAGACAGGCAGGTAAGGCTGAAACTTGAAGTGAGGGAAAGATGCAGTATATCGTTTTGAAACCAGCCGATCAGGGTCTTTCTAGACGACTCCTCTAAGTAATAGCGTCTTTGCAGGCTTATTTCCATTCTTTCCACCCCCGTACAACAGTGCAGTTCTGACAAGGGAACTCTACCATCCATCTAGGATTTTTGTCAGTGAAGTGTCAATCAATGTGAATGCAATGTATCAATATAAACGTCTCAATTGTGTTTTCCATGAATAAAGTTTTATTAAACTTTGGTGTACGACACTTGATAGTGATTTTTAAATTTTGCATAAAAAATTCTTCATATATTTAGCTCATATCAATCAAACTTGAACATTTGACCATTCTGACATTCTTGTCAATCAAATGTCAAATGACTTCATCAGTCATGTGACTTTGTATCTGTAAAAAATTAATATAGTTGATAGGATTTCACTAGCTAGGACTTAACTGCTTCACTTGACATTGTTTAGTGTTGTCAATTGTTTTACTTATGATATCATAAGTCACATGACCTTGAGGAAATTTAACTGATTGGAGTCATATTTGGAGCATCCTGATTTGATTGATTTTTTTACGTTCTTGGCTATGATGTGGCATGTGATATCATCATAGTACTAATTAAACAATAGAAACAATAGCATTTGCATGAAATGACACTAGAGTTTCAGTGTTACATTGTTTGCACTTTACTGTGAATTTCCTTGCACAATTGTCAATAAAGTACATGAAAGTAACTGATTTATTTACTTACTAAAGTTAATATTCCATCAATTATTCACATTCAAAACACCTAAGGTGTTGAAAGTTGACGTGTTTCCCGACTCTTTCATATTCATTAATATTTTTGATTAGCCTTCTCACCACTAAAGTTTATCAAATCATTTATTAGATGGGTGGCCTTTTGTCATATTGATTGAAATAGAAAAGTGCTACCAGCAGGTAGGAGAGACAAATCTCTCATCCATTCATTGTCCATTCATCTTTTTTCTACACGTAATTTTACTCCTTCTTGTCCCACACCCAATGTAGACTTAACTCGTGTAGTTTGGGGAATAGCAGTCTCATTAGTTACTGAGAGAGTGAAATTTTTCATGATGACAGACAAAGCAAGTTTCATCTCAAGCTGTGCAAACCTCATTCCCATGCAGTTTCGAGGACCATGTCCAAATGGCATGTAGGTGTATGGGTCACGTGACTGCTTTGCATCAGATGTAAACCGTTCTGGATTGAAGCATTCAGGGTCTGGGTAAAATTCGGGATCACGGTGAATACTGTACACGGGGATTATGATTGGTGTATTTTCGTTGATTGACAGGCCTTTGATTACACAGTCTTTGGTACATTCTCTTGATAGAAGGAACCCTGAGCCAGGCAAATGATAAAACAAGTCAGTAATAGCATTCATTATACATTGTACTCAAATATTTCAAAACAGCATTATGATATTTTTATTCAACACGAAAAATGGCACACACTTCTCACTTTGCCCACCCCCCCCCCAAAAAAAAAACCATTTGTGATCACAATGATGATGAAGATGTTAGCGATGATTTTGATGATGACAGTGATGATGATAATGACTATGATTGTGGTGACGATGATAATTATGAAGGTGATGGTGATGGTTACGACAGTATGAGCATAAACTTTGTATTTTTCATTTACCTAGCTAGTGGGTATAGCCAGTGTTTTACTAATGACCATATCAGATAACAAATGATGATGATAGTGATGATGGTGATATGACCGGTAATGTATTACACCTATACCTGATGGATATAGTCACAGTGTTTTACTAATGACCATACCAAGATAACAAATGATAATGATAATGATGATGATGATTATGATGATAGTGATGATGATGATATGATCAGTAATGTATTATCCCTTTACCTGGTGGATATAGTCGAAGCGTTTCACTAATGACCATATCAAGATAAGGCAATGACTGGATGACATCATAAGATGGTGGCTCATCATTATCACCCCACGCATCATCAACCTCTTTCTGTAACTTTTTCTGCACATCTGGGTTTGTTATGAGATGGTAACAGGTCATTCCCAATGTGTCACTAGTGGTTTCATAACCAGCAAACATGAAAATCATGCTCTGTGCAATTAGTTCCATTTCAGACAGCCGCTTGTCATCTGGGACACTTTCATCAACATCTGTGTGACTTAGCATTAAATCCATGAAATCCTAGTGCAAAGTATTAAAAAGTAAGCAAATGAATGAATGAATGAATGAGTGAATAAGTGGGGCAAATGAATGTATGAATGAACAGATAAACAAGTGAACAAATAATTTGATAAAATGAGGGAATTAAATTATGAATGCATGAGTGAATGAAAAAATGAAAAAAATCTCCCAATGAATATGTTTATCAACAAATAATAAGTTATTATTACTTAAGGGTCCTGACCACTTTAGAAAAACAACAACGCTTGAAATGTGTGCCTGCGAGCAATTTACCACTGAAAACGCCACGTGTGCGCCAAATCCTGCCAAAAGGCAACATAAGAATAACACCAGGAGTCTTCGAAATTTATGCTTCTACAAGCCAAAACTCTCATTTTTTGCACTGGACTCAAAATAATGTCTGGTTGAGATTCCTGTAAAAATTACGTCAATAGCTTTGTTAGTTTTTGAGTAAAAATTTTTTGTGTGAAAAATGCATTTTTCGCCATTTGTTCTTCAAAAATGTCAAAACATGGTTCCGTTCAAAATTTTTTTTATCTCGAAAACAGAAGTGGGACCATATGGCTTTCTATCCATTTTTCGATCAATCAATAACTTCTCTATAAAATATCTTTCTAAGAAAAAATCGTGATGACTTTTTGCTTAAGTAATCAGGACCCTTAATCAATGTATCACAGCCATTATCAAGACAGAATGCATTGCAACAGAATTAACATTCTAATCACTTGATAAATTTACCTTTCTTTGTGGGTCATCTGAATGCCGTCTCGTTTCAATAACCCTCTGAGCAAGATCTATCAGCTTATGAAAATTCCCAATGAAAAAGCTTGGGAAATAGGCTATTAGATATGAGCCAAATGGGATTATGCTGATCAGGTTTCTGAGTAGAGTTCTTACAGGGCCAGGATCAAGGCTTTCTCTGCCTGCTTTGAATGCTAGGTCATTGTAGTCCAGTTGTGCAGCAGATTCAATCCCAAAAAATGTTCCTAATATCACTTCCATAGTCAGACCCTGAAAGAACCTGCAAAAACATTTTTTTAATCAAAACAATGTCTAATTGGAATAAGCATAGTTTTGCTGTAGTACAAACCAAGCAGAGTGTGGACTAGAGTGAGCTCATTTCTTTGAAAAAACGTTTTGCTTGTAAAGTTTATGAAAACTAAATTCATGACATCTGAGTTGGGGGTATATTCTCTTAAAGCTATGGAGTTATAATTTCTTAGTCATACAATCAATAAACTGTAGCCCCTTTCTTAGAAATGACCCTGGAACTATTTGGAGTACAAAACTATGGAATGATTTAAAAGATACAATGATTCTAAGAAATGAAAAACAAAGTACAAGACAGTATCATAATTTCTATTTCTAATTAGTTATTCTAAATACCTGTAGATATCAATTATTTCTCCAGACTTTGACACAACATCGAGTTTTCTTTTTAACAAGTCACAAGATTTTTTGATCAGAGGGAATGTTAACTTCATTCTATGAGAGCTGAAGTTAGGTGATAGTATCGTTCTCATACGATGCCAAGACTCTCCCTTAGCAAGACTGATCATTTTATCAAATGGTTTGGGTAGAGTGAATGCTATCTATTTTATTGAAAATAAAAAAAAGCTGTTTTAGGCAAAAAATAGTATTGTCAAACATGGAAGGAGTGTGGAACATGTGGAGGGAGTGTAGTTAAGGGGTTTATAGTATTGTGGTATACCACCAAATTGCTAATGAATAAATGAATGATGGCTGAGACAATTCAAGGTTTCAAGGTTTTATTATTTTCCACAGCAGTATATACAAAAGGAGATTAAATTTATAATAAGTCACAGTAAATTGTGGTAGGAGCAGAAAAAAAAACCCGAAAGGGTTAAACGAGATTTCTGCACCTAATACTAAATTTATCTTAATAAAAAGCTGAAGATGACAGTACGCTAGATAGAAAACTAATATTTAGAGTACAAAAAGTTATGAAAATTACTCAGAGAAGAGAAAACAGCTATGAATGCTTGTAATAAATGAATGAATGACAAACAGAATGAATGATAGGTGGACAGTATTATTCAACAAATACATGGATGGATACTGATGGATCTGTCATTCAATCAATCAATCAAATTATCAATCAATTTATTAATCATGCAATGAATCAATAAAACAATCAATAAAACAATCAATCAGTCAATCAAACAATCAATCAGTCAATCAATCAATCAATCAATCAAAACCATACATCACATACAGCTATTGTTGGCCTAAAACATCTTCTCACAAATATCATCTAAAGAATCGATTTCCGTACCAACAAAGTGACTTACCGGTCTATCATGAAAACACTGAAAGTCTTTCACAAGAATATCTTTGATCATTTCAGGGTCACCGATCATCAGCGAGGGCTTCTTACTAAACAACTGAATAGCATACAAACGACCGTATTTCTTGTAGAAGTCATCAAACAACAGATGAAGCTGACCTTTGCATTTGAGAACATCAAGCAAGTGACCAATAAATGGTAACGGAGTAGGGCCGGGGATGTCTCCGACAGCAGCAATAATCGCAGACCTTCGATATGGAGCGACACCCCATACATACAGAACGACAGCAAAGCAAACGAACACAGAAATACCCAACCAGTGGCTTAAAAAGAAACCTAGAATATCGTGGAAGCGCACCATGTTAAGATGTGAAGGTCTGCAGTGTTATTGTTTGGAGAGAAAAATCTTGTCTTTCAAAACTTGAAAAGCGGAGAGATGTTTGTTTTCGATCTGTGGTGCAATCACAGCTCTCCCCAGTACTTTTTTGGAACAAATTGCACGGTTGAAACTCGTGGATTTGTAGAAGTTCCTCAAACAATCGCGCGGTCAGTATTTTTCTGTCTTAAAATTTTTTCCATGAGCTTAATGTGAAATTTACATTTGTTCAATTTAAGGTCACTGATGGCCGGGGCTGTGTGTGTTATGGCAAAAACAACCACCAACGTTTCAAAACATCCTTAAGTTACTGTAAACAGAGCCAGTGAACTCATGTCAATGTTTTTTTTTTCTGATTAAAATTTATATCGTAAATACCTAAGATTTACATTCATTTTATTTTCCGTAATGCACTTTGTTTTCATTATTCCTGCTATGCATTCCCGGTATATAAAGAGATGATTTTATTAGACACTGGATCAGTATCTTTTGTTAATACTATTTCCACGCTATTTTCAGGGTTTGACCTTGAAACAAAATATCAGAATTATCACAAATTCGAAGTTTAATCTTGGGTGGAAATTGCAGTTCTTTTGAAATAAAAGTTGGGTGGCCGATTGGTTAAGCCTCTCACTTATCAATTCTTTGGTCCGGGTACGACTGAGCCCCGGCTCGGCGTTGGATCATTTGTGAGTCAGTAGTTTGTTCAAGTTCATTTATCAAAAACAAGTGTTTGTTTGTCATATCCGAGGACACATAATGTTGTACACATAATGTTAAAAGTAGTAACCATGTTGGATGAATCAAAATCTAACGGAGAACTGGTAATTAGTTCAATTGTTACTCCATTGAAGATGGCTACCGTGACCTCATGTTCAGCCCAAGCAATACGTGTGACAAGGTATGCTTAGGAAGCTTTTGTTATGATCAACTTTGTCACCATTGATCAATGTTATTACTGATATTACTGTGTTTACATTCTTTACTTGTACAAACTTCAGCTTCAGCTAGTTGCCTCAGTTGTGATATATGACATGCCTATATTCTCAGTAGACAGTTCCAAGCATGCAGACAGCCATTTGAACTTGCTCGACCACATAATTTTCGTCATCATCATTACCTAAAGTATATATAAAAGTATCATTTAACTGGGATTCTCAAGGTGATTTGTGATAAAAAATGATGAGATATTTTCTGCTGTGGAACGTCGTTTGGTATATGCTATGCTGGCATACCCCTGTTATTGCGGACAATAGTAAGTATAAAATTAATATTATTTTAATAATATCACACCTGAATTGAGGAAGTATAAAAGAGTTAGTTTAAGTGCAGTTTATTTTGGAGCGAGACCAGCCGATTCGTTCTTCAGAAATTTCACATCCTTGTTTCGATTTTCACCTGGACTGCGCATGCGTAGCCGGCACTCGTTGTGAGACACTACAACAGCATTCGCTTTAGATAATTCCTTTTAGACTATGTATTGCCTCATATTCTCCTATATCCATTTTCCAGCCTTGAAAGTTTCGGGCGCGCGTACCATCAAATCCAACAAATTAGAACATGTCAACCGAATCTACTATCCCCCCGTGCCTAGAGTCGTGACAGTGTAGGGGTTTCTTTTTCGCCTCGTGTGATCCTGGAACAACGTTAACTACCCGAAAAGCAACAATTTGCATGGTCACTGATCCCTGTCAATTTGCGCTAATTCCAACAATTCTTTGTTCTAAAAAAGCCTTAACAATCTGGCTATGACACTAGAAGTGCTCCGCTATTAGTGTTTTTCATTTTTTTTTCTTGGTCTTTCTTGGTCCAACGAGTATTGGTATAAAATAATTTTTCTAATTGAAATAGAGGGTTTTCCGTCTGTCGTTTTGAAAAAGTTTGTTTTCTAGTCTAACACCCATTTTTTTCTGGAAAGTAAAACATATGCAAATATATTTTAAGTCTTAAGAGAAAAACATAACTAAAACAAGCTGTTTGCTCACTTGTTATGACTACAATTTACAATGTTGTTAGATGCCAAAGTGCCCGGGGCTTAACTTCATAAACGTTGACATGTATTTACGCAAGTTGAAAACCTTCCCTTGTACCACGCTCACCACTGTAAATCAAGGGGCCTCCGTATATATTTTTCAATTCGAATAGTATTATCTAATTCATATTTATATATTTTTATTTTTGAAGATTGCCTTGATACCTGGCCCAGCTACTGTAAAAGTTTGACAAAATATTTGAGTTTAGCAGTGTGTCGGACATCCGACGCAAAAATGAGGGAGTTAGTGACAACAAAGTGCATAGAGACATGTGGATTTTGTCGTGAGTAATTGATGCCGTCTACAATAAACTCATATAACTGGATATTTGTCATAAAATTAAAACATACATGTTTGAACACAATTGACTGTTGCTTAATGTTTTAAAAAGCAAAGACTAGCTGGCCAAGTAGCCTCCGTTCGTTCAGCGAACCACATAATTTAATACGTCTGCAACGGAGGCTACTGGCCAAGGGGTGTGGTGTTACAACAAGTATTGATTTCTCCGCTTGCAGCTGGTCGTGTTTAAAATTCAGGAGGGCTGCCAGTTTTTACCAGTTAGCCGGATAGCAGTGTTTTGGTGTATAGTTCATGCATACCAAATTTTCCTTTCCATTTTCTATATCAGGACAATTGTATCCCATACATTGTAAGCATAGTCGATGGGGTTGCTGTTGGGACGGTGTCACACCAAAGGACGATCTCCACGGAAAAACGTGCCCTTGTAAGTTATCTCTCTCATGTATTTTCGTAAATTCTCCTTTGATCACTCCCTCTTTGACAGCTGATATTCACAATACTGACGCATTCTCCGCGCGACCCACCGCAATATATAAAGAAAGAAAGAAGAACGCATGCTTAGCTTCCTCTGAGTGAATGGAGAGCTGAGATAGATAGTAGTCTAGGCTATACGTCAGTGTTGGTCATATCAGACAGATCTATTGTTTCTGTAATGTCAAGTCCCGCCTTAGTGTAAATTTAAAAAAAATCACTAGATCAGTTAATGCATACGTATACATGTCGATCTTTTCTGTTTATTGATCATTTCGTTTTTCTTACGTTTTGTCCGAGGATTAAGCAATGTCAATCCCAAGATGCATGTCAATTTCTTTTCAACTCTATAAATAAATTGAAGTACTCATGCAATTACAAGACAACCCTATTCCCGGGCCCTGATATACAATTAATATGATAGTTCAGACGCTTTGTAATGTTTCTTTTCGTTTTTATTTCAGATTGTAAGGACAAGTTTCCACATGTTTGTCGTCAATTTAAGTATTTATGCTGGCACAACAGGACACACAGAGGCAGTTTCATTAGAATAGCCTGCCCAGTAACTTGCAAAAGATGTAAACCGACCAAGAAATGGACTTATTAGCTTAAACATGGAGAATACAGAGGCCAGAATGTAAAAAATCTTTAGCTGTTATACCTAATAAAGGTACTTATTACATATCTCTGACATCAACTTAACTGCTTGGTCCACTATCGAACAAAACATAAGCAAAACGAGTCCGATTTCTACGACTGAAATTTGCGATGTCATGCACCGAAGAATATCAAGGACAAGTCAGTAAAACGTCAAATTTAGAATAAAATGAAACATTTTTCCAATGGTCATTTGACTTGAATAACATATCGGCAAGCTTTATCAAAGAACTTTGAGCAATGTTGGTTTTAGAATATTTCTTTTGTAGTCATAAGTTGATAGTTATTGCATGGTCTTTCTTTCTCGATACCAGTTGTTACAGTTCTTCGAGGTTTATAGAGATTTGAGCAAGTGTATGTGCAATTAATTTTAGTTTTCCGTGTGTCGTAAAATTCGCAGATGTTTAGAAAACAATTTTCAAGGTCAACTTTTGAGAATTAAACTTTTTCTGAATTTCAATTGCAATCCGCGCAAAACCAACAGCAAATTTCGTGTAAATCGAATGAGAAAATACCAAGACGAAATATATAAAGTGTTATACAAAATCATGTTGACTATGCAAAATGTATCGTACCAGTTCGCCGGGGTATCATCATCATTCGACTTCCCATCAGCTGTCTATATTGGTACTGTCGTGTTTTGTTAAGCACCATCTCAACATAACAAAGTCGGATGTCGGTAACGCTAAGCCGTTGGTAAGTGGTCATGTTGAAATAAATCATTCTAATTGTTCAAGGAAAAAAATCACTTGACATTGGATAACACTGTGCTTTATTACAACGAACATTAAAAACCTCTGTTTAAATAACAAAGGTCCCAAGGATAATCCTTGAGGAACTCCAAATTGCTTCTTGAAATGGAAAATTACTCAAAGCAAGAAAAGTATGAAAACACGTCCAACGTATTCCTTAACGAGTGGCAGTATTTTGTCTGGTTTCTTGATCAACTCTGCTGGTACACCGTACTCCCAATGTGTTTCTCAACTCTCGACGAAAACGGGCCATGCGAAAGATATAGATGAAAACATTACCAAACGAGTTAGAGAACATTAGTACAACAAAGCCCATGTATAGATTAGCAAATGCAACACCCTTTTCTTGCAGTCCTATCCTCCCTGCGATGAAACGTGGTATCCAGGTTATGACGGCCAATATCGTTGCCAGCCGCATGGTCTTCGATAGTTTAATACTGTGCCGTAATGCAATGCTCGACTGGGTAGTGAAAAAGAACTTGGTCTTGATGTGTATGGCAGTATAGGAGATGACCGTGATGAGAATCGCAGTTGTGATAATTGCAATGAAATAAAATTGCCGTAGTTTATCATCACAATCAGTCATGTTTCTGATAATCATGTAAGGGATTGAAAAACACCATGATACTACTATAGCGACGATGTAGTGTTTCTTGCTTGCATTGCGAAAACGGAAAGGTACATATATGGCACACATTCTCTCAAAAGCAATCAGCGCCAGCGACACCAAGGACGCGAACGCTGTAAAAACAGAGAATGTCAGCGAAACCTCATTAATGAGGACTCCACGACAAGGAAGGAAAAGAAACTGATTATATCCAATCACCTCGATGAAGATAAACGAGACGGATACCCCGACAAGAAGATCAGCAATTGTCAGATTGATGAGCAAGTAGGTCGACTTTGGTGTTCCGGCTAATTTCATTCGCATGAAAATCATCATGGCCAAGATATTGCTCACCATGATGACAACAATTTCAATAGTCAAAACTACAGCCCAAAAGATTCTCGTTTGTGTGCCAAAGATAGGAATTTCCATTGCTTTTTTCTCAAGGTGTTACAGCCAAATTTGTTGCTTTCATGCACCATCTGCCGTTTCATTACTTGATTTTTAATGAGTTTGTCTTTTCTGGAAAGTCAATACGTTTCATGGGCGGAGTTTCTTGGGATCATGATGCAGTTCTACAGGAAATATTACATTAAACAAACGGATTTTCCGACTTTTGTGCTTACTCTGCAAGCAGATTGACGAAACTAGCTGATTCTAGACTTCTTTAGAAACAAATCGAAATGTCAGAAGCAAACAAACCGTCTTCAGACAATACCCGCCAATGCAGGTGATCACTTCTCATCTAATCACTTGTAGAGTATAAGTTGTTCATAATCAGATTAACTTCACTTAGCTATCCCCTAGGCGTAAGACTGTCAATTCCGTTGAGACTGGAAGCAGCGAGGCGGTACCCATAAGCATCACAAGCCAGATTTTATGAAAAACTTGTGCACTTTTTTGTAATAGAATGATAGATATTGACAAAAAGTATTGTAATTGAGACTTTTTTTTGTATGTGATAATTAATATGGAGTATTTATGTACATAAATAAGATAGCCGCGTGGAGACTGGTGGCTACTTTGTTATTTCACTGCTCCCTAATATGAATCTCGATTAGCGTAAAATCTACGCCAAAATGTTTGCAGGAAAATATACGTTATATTTCATAAAAATTTAACAGCATACAATCCCTTTTTATTTATTATCTTTAACGAATGGAAGTGATATTACAAAGAAATTCGAAATGGTTGCATGATGTTAAACCAAGTCACGAGACAAAATGTTAAAAATAAGATTCATAGAAACCTCATTTTCTTATTTATCCTTACCAGTGCATACAGGTGTGTATCATACATATCGACGTATAATAGTATCTTTCGATAAAACCTTTAAAAATATCTGTGATATTGCTATATTCACTGGTGTCAGCTATGGGATGTGTGTTGTTACACACAAATTCGCCATGTGCCTAATTCTAATTATTTATTGATATTTAGCTGTATTAAATTACTCAGAATGCTATATTATTGTAGGTATTATTAAAAATAGCCTTATTCATTGCCATTTTTTGAAAAAATGATATTTTAGTATCGCGTTGCTGTCAATACTAAACATCTATTTTGGACAAACGGCCGAATTTGATAGGAAATCCATCTCGCTGCTTCTAGTCTGGAGCAACGTGATATTGCGAAAACAAAATGAATTGATGTACTCCAACTGTTATGAAAACAAATGAAATTGTTTAAAAAGAATTCCGTGGAAGCTGGTATAGTGATCGATCGGAAAAGGAATAACTCTTTTGATAATACAAAACAATATCAAATATAGGATCTGTTCGTCCAAATGAAAGCAATGTTGTCACTGTCTAACGTTTCGATAACTACGCCTTCAGAAGTCATTTTTGCGCACAAACCCCACCCAGGATTCATGAGACTCACTCTTTAGACCAATCCTCACGACCGAGATATACCGAAACCCCGGGGGACTCTCATATATCGGAGGGTGGGGATGCTCGCCGTACCTTCGAGGGGTCAAAATCGTAAATATGGAACGTTTTAGTGTCTCTTAGACGTTTTCAGACTCTGAGAATTAAAGTTGGTATCTTTTAGGGTATTCACGGATATTCGAAAAGGTCTCGATTTTACTACCATTATATCCAGTTGTTCGTATTTGAGTTGGTATATTTTAGGGGTAAAAATCAACCGAGACTAAAACTCGCTCCTGCAATAATCTCCTGGGTTGGTTGTACCAAACCCGGTAAGCCACTATTGATAGAAGGATGCATAGGATTGGATAAAATAACAAGAACAGGCGAGAAAAAAACAAAAGAGGGAATTCACATTATTCGCCGTAATCCAGGTTTTCCGTGTTTTTGTCGTTTTAAACATCCGCAGTTATCTTTTCAACAGTAGTGATCGACCCACTATGCCAGGATTATATCCACTGGAAAAAAGTTATCCACTGTAAATTTCTATAGAATTTCTCCGCTGGATAGGGATTTACCCGGTCAAACAAACAAACAAACAGAGGACAAATAGTCGTTTTCACATGAGCGGGAGACTATACGATTACGATACTGCTACGACATGGCAGACGATTCATCTCTTTTCTTAGAAATTATGATTACGATACGGTACTGTTTCCCCACTCTTAAAAAAAACAACTCAGTCTATTACGATAGCATATAACCTTGTGATAGCATATAATCTAGTACAGTTGGGAGAGTTTGTAAGTGCAAACTGACGTAAAATGAGTACACAAATGAGACATGCGACCACGTTTGACTGAAGAGCACATACAGCGCCATTTTTAATTACATTGATAACCGACCATTATATACGACATTGTACTTTGACGAGGTGCCACCTTAATTCCTCGTTTTCTCTCGTCCACACGAATTGTTGTGCGACGTTATTAAAAATCTTCGTTATGAAAAGTGTATTGCAAAACCGCTTTCGGTGACCGAAGAACACCTTTCACGTTTAGATGGAATGAGAAGGCAGAAAAAAAATATTTAAAAAAGGGCATCACTTCCATCTAAACTTCACGAACAGAATACTTTCTAATCTCACACTTGTGACATAAATGTTCGTCATTATACCTAACAGTAAAAATATTGCCCTAGGTTAGGACTAAATTTAGGGATTTAGATACATAGGAAAACACTAAGCACCGAAACTTGACGATTTCTTTGCCAAATTCCTAGATCCCCAGGGCGGCATATATGCAATCTAATCTAACCATCCTTTCAACAACTTCAACATCCTATATTAGTAATGACGGCGTAGGCTTTTTCCCTGGCCAAGCTTCTTTGGCATATTTCTTCTTTTTGGGTGCTTCAACTTGCATAGTAGGAATAAACGCAGCCGTTTTAGGATGAAATTGTTCAGGAATCATATCAACGTGTTGAACGCCTGGTGAGTCGACGTCTGGTGCTGATGTTATGTTTAACTTCGGTAAAGATCCTGTCGGCGACGTGGGGGAGGTGGGTGATGTTGGTTCGTCTCCTCCAGCATGAGGAAGGTTTGCATAGAGACCTTGAGAATATGGAAAGCTTTGTAGTCTTTTAGTGATACTGTCGGTCATGCTTCCAGCTCCTGACATACGTATTTTCTAGAATAGAGGAGAGTGCTTAGAGATCGAGCTATTTTTTAAAGGGGCTTAGCTTTAAGTTAAAAAAGGTTACTAGTGATTTATGAAAAACAAACAAACAAACAAACAATCCAAAAATGTAAGCAAACAAACAAGGAAATACAATAAATAGACAAACAAACAAGCAAACAAACATACAAACAAAAACAAGCATGCAAAAACACACACAAAAAAACAAGAAACAACAACAACAAACACACATTATAATCCAAGAAATTCAGGAAAACAGCTTGGTCAACTGTTTTATATTTGAATCAATTATAGAATCAAAAAACTACAGAATTTTCTTTGTACTTACTTTTGTTGGTACCACTACTGATGTATGAACCATATTCCTGAATTTTCCAACACTGGGATCAATATCCTCTGTTGGAAGTGAAAACAGCATCAAAATATTATTAATAAAGGTAGCAAAGCAATGACATATTACTCTTATTTATCAAATTTTGATGATTCATGGTTCACCATAATCACCAAAATGAAATAATCACAAAAATACAGAAATTCGAAGTTCAGATTTTACAACCAGATTATAATAATTTGATCAAAATAGTTACAAAACATGACAGAATAATCACACATTTGATAAGTGACAAGCAATGCATGTATGTATGTATGTATGTATCTTTGTGGGTGACAGATAAAGCATATTGCTTTTTTCCAATCTGGCCCTTTGGGGGACTTTTACGGACTGCTATTATGCAGTTTACAAACATGAGTGTGTGTTAGTGATTAGTGCCCCCGATGTTAGTAAGTACAGACACTGAGGATGGTCGTACCTGCGTCCTCAGTGGTTCTTTAACGTCCACAACTGGATTAGAGTAGAGAGTAGACGGGACCTCCGATTTTACGTCGTTATCCGAGAGGACGCGAAGATCTTACCATTTGCAGATAGAGAAACAAAGGCAGCAACTTCTCCTCAATTATTTTAAGACCCTGAGTGTTGGTCCGGCCACAGGGATCGAACCCGTGACCTCCCGCACTGTAGTCCGATGCTCTACCAATTGAGCTATACGGTCGGCGGTTGCATGCATTGGATTCAGCTATATTGTGTACTTTTTAGAAAATGAGCAGTAGTATTTTATCTAACATTTAAACTTGCACATAGCAATAGTTTGTCATGCTTGATAAAGCAGATTCTTCTTAGTCTTAACAGATCTTCAAAAACTCTGTCTCCTATCTTCAATCTTGACAGTTAAAAAAACCGTTGTAAATGTGATGATAAATAAGACGTTGAATGATTGTAGCGAAAACTGACGTTTCGGACGTTAGTCCTTCGTCAGCGTAATACCAAAGGACGAAGACAAAGGACTAACGTCCGAAACGTCAGTGTTCTCTACAATCATTCAACAGTGTCTAATTTATCCTCACATTTACAACTGTTTCTCTAGAAACACCGATGCAGTTCTACCTAGTATTTCTCACTAGTTTTTACCTCTACATCAGTTAATATATGTTATATATTGAGCATATAGTCAAACAAAGGTATGGTTTTCTAGATTTTGACAAATAATACTGTACCTGGGTTTATAACTTCCTCTGAATCATTAAAAGATACATGGTGTGCTTGTTTTCTCTTGCGTGATAGTTTAGCCATTGGTCCTAAATTACTGCCTGATTCATCCAGACCTACTAAAGCCAATCTCTTGTTATGGGCAGTATTAAACTCTGTAAGATCCTGAAATTATAGTGCATGATTGAATAATATTAATAATGATTATTATAATAACAAAAAAAATTCTTTGTGTGAGAATCTAATCAACAACTTGCAAATAGTGTGCAATGAGCAATGATGGTTTAAGATGATTAAGAAGTAGGATGATCTTCTGGATTGAAATAGTACTTGAGAAAATGTGCAGAGGTCATCCTTAGACTTTGCACTGTAACACATGTCAGATATAGAACATCAAAAATTAATTGCAACACAAAGATCTACTGATGATGATAATTTACCAAAGTATATTTTCCTGTTTCTACAGAAACACAGGAGCAATCAGATCCACAATCACCTATTGCAATCCATCATTAATGTAAAAATAACATGATGTAAAAAACAATGTATTTCCTTCCAAATGGATAAGATTGAAGTACTTACATCTAGTTCAGTATCTGTTTCTGGCAATCCAATCAAACTAGTTTGGTTAATATCTTCATTTTCATCAGTATTTTCTTTGTCCCCTTTAGAGGATCCTGTGGGTTTTTCTCTCAAAGTATAACTGCGTGTTGATGCACCAAACCTTATAACACTATCAACTTGAACCTGGGTTGGTTTCTGTTTTTCTAGCCTGATTGTTCCTATGAATGTACCATGAGCTGTAGGCAAACAGCACACCAATAGGTTAGTAAACATTGTACCATTTAAAGCTGTACTTTTGAAATAACATTGTGTGACAGAGATATATCAAAGTTTAGCCAATCAAACACATTCACTCAAACGGTGCACTCTGATTGGCTTAGCTTTGATACATGTATATATTGATATAAGTCTCAAAATCTTTTACAGTTTGTAAAGTACAGTTTGAAATGGTCAAATACAATTAAAATGGTACAATGTTAGTCATCATGATAATTTGTGGACTACAAACACTATAACATGACCATGTAATCTGAAAGGCAAGTGCCAAAGCCAAGCTAATCAGTATTTCTCTTTATTACACAGGGGTTTCGTTATCTTTTTCAATAAGCTTCTGAGTAACTGAAGTAGGCATATGTGTCCTAAACTTTCTCAAGGGGAGTCTGGGGACATATTATTAAGTAAGACACAACATAACTGGCAGTAAGAAATAGGAGTCGTGATACCGCTGCAGGGCTCAAAATAACGGCCAGTCAACGGACAATGACCGGCCAAAATAAGCACTTGACCGGTCAAACGTCCTTTAGGACGGTCATCGTGACCGGTCAGCTCACGAAGATTAACTGAATAAAACTATTGAAAACCTGTTTAAAAAGACTTTTCAAATTTAGGATCAAAATATCCGTTACAAAGTTGTGTTTATCTCTGAAAGATTTCTTTACGTTTTATGAGTGAATTTTATCTTTTTATAGCGTATGAATGTACTGGGAAACCAGCGCGATTATAAATACGTATGCCGGCCATTTTGTACAAATTTATTGACTGAAATACGTATTTTTCGAAAAAAAAAAAACGTTTGAAAGGATGTAGCACCGTAAGTTCAATAAAAATAAATGTGAAAAAATTCCCAAGCCTTAGAGTAAGGACTGTTTTGTGTTGTGAAAGTTGGCATTTTGTAATTACCAACTGGACCGCGACAACGGTAATTGAGACAAATAGTACAGCGGTACTACCGTACCGATCGGCAAATCAAACGAAAAGAAACGTAAATGGTCGTTTATTGACTAGTGAATAAGGCACTAAAACAAGACAAATTTACAGCTGGAAATTCTTCACTTTACATAAGTAATGTTTGATTTACATATTTGATTGCAATACAACTTTTCTCGCGTTTTATTTATGTAGCATTCTAGCGCCTTTGTTTTTATATACAGTACAAATTCCTAGATTGAACTAAAACGTTATAAACCAATTTCCTAGTCAATAAGTGTTTGCTTTAAACCCAAAGTTGTAGTACTTATAAGTTGTTTCGGAAAGATATGATTTTTTAAACTAAGGCTGTATTTTTCAAGCGGTGTAGGAGCGAAAGGGTTAACTGAGCAAGACTCGTTTCAATTGGTTAGTCATTCGTTAGTCATTAGATAATTACTTTGTTGCACATATCTTACCAATAAAGAGAATTTAAAATACAAATACACAAAATTCTCTTTTTTTACATAACTTATATTACATGCACACACAAACATATTATATATATTTTTCACGCTAGTTTGACCGGTCGAAAATTAGGAATGTCCGGTCAAAAATTGTTTTGAACGGTCATCTTGTCCGGCCATTGGCCGGCTGTTATTTTGAGCCCTGCGCTGGTATCTGCCTATCATTGAAAAACCTGATTCATTATTTATTATCTACATTTCATTGAATGACATTTTACACAATATTGGTATACACTTACTGCTCCCTAAGTCAACTAAGAAACATCTCTTGAGATGTCTGTGAAATACCAATGCTGCATGAACTCTAGAACAAGATGTATGTTCAAGTTGGAAGTCGCAAGTATCTTTGTTCCTTCCAAACAAATAACATGACTTCTCATCTATGATCAGTTTCTAGAGAAAATAGAGAAAGTCTTAGATAGTGAACTCAAACAAACAGATGGAAAATAGCAACACAAGCATATGCACAAGGATGAGAGACCTTATGAAAATGACCCAAACACAAGCACAACAATCAACATTTTTACATCTTCTAGGGTTTGTGCTTTAATGTTTGCATTGGCTTTTCTGTTACGTTTTTCAGTCCTGCTCACACATGCCAAATAAAATTTCTTGTGCGATTAAAAAGAAATTTAGCATTAATCCAAAATATGGTCATTCTTGAACTTTTTGTTAAAAAATAACATCATAACATTATATACATTACAAAAATGGGACTATTACCATCCCCTACAGTTCCAAAACAAGCACGGTGACCCCTATTTTTTATTTCATTTATATTTTTCATATGGATCAATCCTTATGTAGAAAAAGGTTTAAAAATTGTATCAGCGGGAAGTGTGGATCCCGAACTACAGTAGTTCGGGACCCTTGCTACTGCACATCCTGCTCGCGCATGTGAAATCAAATAAAATTTCTTGTGTGATTAAAAAGAATTTTTTTGTTAGCCAAAATATGGTCATTCTTGAACTTTTTGTTAAAAAATAATATCATAGCATTGCATATGGGCCTCAAAAGGAACTAGTGTCCATTCCCACGCATCCAAAACATTGAAATCATCTTATTTTCCGCGGGTTTTTTGCTTATAGCTCCAAAATTAGCACGGTGACACCCAATTATTTTTCAATTTTTATATTTGGCATAAACCCAGATTTGAAATTTTGAAATAAAAAATATATGGTCTTCGAGACTAAAACATGGTAATTTTGACTTTTTTTTGGTAAAGTGTGCAAAAAATTAATGAAGCTCTTCATTTAAATCTTCGTAAAATATCTCATTTGATGTCTTTTCCAACGAGTAAATTCATGAGAACTATAGCGAAGGGAGCATTTTGTCAGACTCTTATAGCAGATTTGTTTGCAAGAATATTTTTTTCAACAAATTTGATGTTACTTCTTTTACTTGAAATGGTGCAAAAATGGGCCTATTACCACCCTCCACAGTTCCAAAACAAGCACGGTGACCCCTATTTTTTATTTCATTTTTGTTTTTTATATGTGTCAGTCCTTATTAAGAAAAAGTTTTAGAAAATTCTATCGGCGGGAAGTGTGGATCCCGAACTACATGTACCTTAAATCCCCTGACTGACATAACTTCCTCAACTTATGATCTTCACCCTGAATATTTATCAACAATGATCATGTTTTGATTTATCAAAACTGCGTTTTGTGTTTACAAAAACGAACTTTAGTCCACCAAACAAGAATCGATAATCTAAACTGTTTGGTTCAGACTTTATGATCAGCAATCCTAAAAAAATATATACAGAACTTTGGCGCTAAGCTAACCTCAACAAATTTGTCCGATTTCATGACGTCCAAATGCAGTCCTTGTGGCGGCTTGCCAGCCCTAAAATACACACCAAAGCTGCATCACACTAATGATACATAACATGTTTAGATAACAGAATGATCTTACCATGTGGGGATGTCAAAAGGCCCTTTCTTTTCAGGTGTTATGGTCGTCTTTTCATTCACTATGTCCGCCATTTTGCTTTAGTGGAAGCATGCGTGGCCGGGTGTGTGATTAGGGAGACTGAGGAATAAAATTTTGATTGAAAAGTAAGGTATCGCAAGTATCGGCAGGTATATCCCGGATCATCCCGGATCTAGTTGATCGGATCAAAAAAATAAATACTGAATAAAATTGAAAAATTAATCATCCCTATTATGAAGGATATAAAACGTTTTGGAATGAAAAAAGAAGAATGAAGGAGAACGTATAACAGCGAAAACTGCAGACCTTTTCATGAAATTTGGCTCAACCACCTTAAATGAGAAAAAAAAATTTAAACTGCTGAACAAATAAAAAATGTAGAATAAAATTGTTATCCTATTGAATTGAAAATGGGTTTGAACATACACAATGATCCACCATTATAAAATTATATTTACATTTAATTTACGGTATTCCTGTGGCTTATCTTTCCCATAGGTCTCTGCGCGCATTTCCCGCCACTGCTCGATCGATCGTGTTGTCAAGAACACGAGCGCTGACTGTGAAACGCTTAGCAAAATGTCTGTGAAAGATTCGCATAGATTGTTCCTTAGAACTCTGATGTCAAAGCAATTTATGTCCGAAAGAGAATTAAAAAGACTTCATCGACAATGCTGTGAAGCTTATGAAGGTAATGACTTAATTTGTAAGTGTAAATAATCCTATTCTGAAAGCGGTTTAATATACAAAGTTTAAAATAAGTATATATATAAATTGTTTGCTTTCTAGATGAGTATTCAGAAGATCATTTTCAACCATTCCTTACAAGAGTGAACAAAATGATTCAGCCATTATTCCTTGAAGTGAGACAAGGAATTTCTGAAAATGAAGGCATAAAGAATTATGCTTTGGTAGGTGTGTTAAACTTGTGAATGTTTTTATTTATATTGCCATGTTCATTGTCATTAATATATGGATGTCAAGAGTTTTTTATACTTGGTTTATACTCATTTCTCTATTTATTAAACTATTCATATATAAAAACTTTTCATTCATTTATAATTAATTGATAATTTATATAAATTGCTATCCACTGGATGTATCCTGCACTATCCAGTTTGGTACAACCAACTTGTGTTTACATGTAGCTTTTGTCTGTTTGTTATCTCTATATTATATCCACACAGTCATTTTATAAGTCATCATCAGACTTGAATTTTGCTTTTGAGCTGTAAAAGACACCCTCATTATTATATTGACCATTTACCAGATTAACACAACAGAGGATGAGCACTCCAAAATGGCTACAGACTATGCACCAAATGATATTGCATTCTTCAAAAAAGCAGTAAGTGAAAATGAAATGTTAAAGGAGCTGTCTCAGCCAGGATGCTTTACAGCCCTGTGGTCTATCATATGCTGCAGTAAGGACTCAAAATAATAATAGACGCAGCCCTCGAATAGACGCTGCATTTGCTGGTGCGGCGTTTATTTATAAATTCGTATATATCTATATTATATCACAATTACAAAAAATTATATACAAATTTCTATTCAAAGCAGCAATGGAAATTGAAGATGAAATTTTAAACATTTAATCAAATCTCAGGGTTTGGGCTACTCCTCAAACTCCTTGAAAACCCCTTAAAAATGATGAATCCAAAAAAACTTAAATTTTAACATATGGAATGGGTCAATTTGGTAAAAAGAATGAAATTCAAAAATTTGATCAGTGCAAAAAATATAGAACATTATTTGTCTAAAGATTGGGATCACAAAAAAAAAAATGTTTGATTGGAGACAATATCCGAAATATTACTTGGTGCTTGAAAATACAAATTTTGTGCTTAAAAAGTCCTTGAATTTTGTGCTGAAATTGTAGCATGAACTCTGATATCTGTAATTCTTTTTCTAGATTGAATTAATAATCAATTCAGATAATGGAAGTGTTTCATCACTAGATCTAATGAATTTAGCATCTGATCTGGAGAAGAAAATGTTATGTACATATGCAGAGAAGTTATTAACCCGATTGGTTGAAGATAAGTGGCTTACTGAGGTATGTATCATCTGTCTCTGTAGTAAAAAAAAGCATGAAACTCTGTCAAAATTTGTCCTGGCATAATTTAGAGGGTACTGCCTCTCTATTCATGAAATGGGGAGGGGAGGTGTAGAGGAGAGCATTACTAAAGCAGTGAGTGATCAACTACTAAAAGTGTTTGTTTACCAGTCATCAGGGATGTACTCTCTTAGTGGAAGAACCATGATTGATATAGAGCAGTTCTTAAAGAGAGAATTCAAAGAAGAGATCAGTTTATGTATGATGTGTAATCGGCTTGCCATACAGGTAAGTATTGTGGTTAAAATGAGTTTGTATTGTTGAAATGTATTTTGAAGATTTTTGAAATGTATTTTGCTGTGATTGGATCATTCACTGTCTCTAATCAGACATTGTCTATAAAGAATATATATGCCTATGTTGTATTCAAAAACTCATGAATAATTAATGAGCTCTTAGGCCAATTGGAATAGACATTTTGATCACGTGCATGAGCTTTTAAAACCAATAAAACACTCTCATTAGTATGCTTTATATAAATAATACTAATGAACGTAACATTTTATATAAAGCATACTAATGAGAAAACCCTTATCGGTTGCGTCTAGAGAAGGTCTCAGTTGCATTGTCATCATAGACCTTCACTAGCATTTGAAGATGATTTAAAAGCTAGCAGTCTTTCTACTCTTCAGTGGTCTTTCAATATGGGATCAAAAATATGTACATTTTTACTCAACTGCTCATGCTCAATACATGTTTTCTGACCAAACTTACATTTTTAAAACTTTTTTAAGCATTTGCACATTTAATATAAGTATTTTAGACAGTTTAAACAGTTTAATAAACTCGCAGATCGTGCTCCTGCTTGTTTATTAAACCGTACTTATAACTGATTATATATCATGTCTACTTGGGACAAAATAATGTCCTCAACATTTAATTTGTATTCATTAGTTAAGCAAAATGATTCTACTACCAAATTACCACCAAAATTAATAGACACAAGAAGGCTTTTGATGTAGTAATAGTCATTTTATGTGGTGAGATTCACACTGTGGTCTATATTTCCTATACATTTTTTTTCCATAGAGTCAGATGTGCCAACATTGCCAAGAGAAACTACACAAACATTGTGCTGCAAAGTTGTTTGCTGCAAAGTATGTTGTTTGAATTGTACCCATGTGTATGTGTATTGAAGAAATTACCAGTATCTAAAATCACTGTTCACTTCTGACAGACAGCCGCATCACAACTTTGAGGAAACTAAGGAAACACTTTGAATCAATAAATTCCAATATTCACATAGATAGACATGTATATAATGTGTATGAAGCAGAGTTTTTTGTATATTTGCTCAGGACACAAAGAACCTGTCCTAACCCAAACTGTGGAGCTCAGTGGACTCACCAAGTACCAAATGTACCACAATCAAGTAAGTAGAATCATGCAGTCATGCTTTAGGCCATAGATGCATTGAGTATAGAAATGCACAGTACTAACTAATTTATTATCAATACCAGACAACAGTTGATGTTTAATTTGAAAAAAAATTCAAAAAGCTGTTTATTAGGCCATTTGAGGGTTTTTCACAATCCAGGTGAAAATTATTTTGTACATCTAGCTGTACAAACTCAGGATCCATGTTCTGTGTAAAGGTTCTGTAACAGTCAGAATTTTAAAAGCAGTTAAAAAGTTCTTTGTTTCTGTATAATCTGAAACCTAACTTTCACTTTGTTTAGGCACTAACAGAGCCAATAGTCCTTCTGTTAACCACTCCAATCCTTCTACAAGTCAGGCAAGTTCTTCAAGAAGTAGGTCTAGGAGATCTAGGTAGAATTGATATTAAATATATATGATAAAAGATGATAGCAAACTTTGAAGAGGAAATGTTCAAATCGACCAGATGTTTGAGTTCTTTTCAAGCTATGGAGAAACTAGGGAAAGAATTGACTATCATAAGCAAAGGCACAAGAATCAAACATTCCCATTAGTGGATATACTTAAATCATACTATTTCCCATTGAGGATACAATACTATATGCACTTTAACTAGGGCTATACTAGCGCTACCAGGATCAAGCTATGAAAACAGTTTCAATTTTTACTCAGCACACTGTCTTGTAAATTTACTATGGAAATCACCAGGGGCTGGTTTGTATGAAAACTGGATAGCCTTATCCACCGGATAAATCCCTATCCAGTGGATAAATTCTAAAGAAATTCCATCCAGTGGATAACATCCAGGCTTTGTATAACCGACTGCAGAGTGGTAAATCTGTCTCATCGATTCTCTATCACATGACCATATTTTTATATACCTGAGAATGTCTTGTGAGCTAAAGAAACTCTTGGTAAACCATTTAAAAGGGAAATTGCTTTGTAAAATTCTTCAAGTGCATACAGTAATAACGGACAGTGTAGAAAGCTTAAAGCAACCAAAACATTGTTCAACCCCAAGCATTTGTCAGTCTTTCGTAAATAGCCTTTTTCACTCCAGTTGTCAGGAAAATATCCCGTTGTATTGTTTCCTTTGTTATTTTAGCAAAACTAGGTTCATATTAACATGACCTTAGTTTTATATTCCTTTTACATCTCCATCCAAGGATTTCCCTCACTCCAAATGCCTTCCCAACTCATTGAAACCCATCTTGATCACATGGTACATAAAAATCTGATCAGGTGGTGCAGAATGGATGAGACAGATTTATCACTTTAATGAGTTCTGTATTTTGACATCCAATTCAATAGATTGATATGCCATTATTTTGGAAGTTTAAAACAGGTTTCAAGCACTTTCAGTAATGCATTGGATAAAATCAAAATGGTTGTTGAAATAAAAAATTAAAACCATATGCTCTTTCCATGTAAGAAAAAGAACACCAAGGTTTCAGACAGTAGTCTTTAGAGTAAGGATGTTGGTCTTGGAGAGGCAGTTACAGAGAAAGAAGTGGTGCTCTCATAGAACTTTTGGTAACAATTCATTCCTATAAAAGACAGCTGTGGGAAATAATATTAAACCCTGGCTTTCATGTATACAATTTCATATACCAATATCATTTCTGGCCATGTGACATTCTCTTGAAAGTTTCTCTCTTGTCATTTGGTTAATGAAAAAAAAAAAAAAAAAATTCGAGAGGTATCACAAGGTAAGAAATGAGAAAATAGAAAATATAGGTTAATTTAATGGGGTTGCATCATTTTGAAAACTCAAATATTTTGAGAACTTTTATTGTTACTGTTCAGCATCCCTGTGTCTCTCCATTACGACCCTAATTCCATGAAAATGTCCATGAAACCGTGGCTTAAGAAAAAGACATAAAACTTAAAAAAATATATATACATACAAGTAGAAATTTAAGGTAAAGATGTTGGTAGGACAATTGATCAATATATATGCAAATTTTAAATTGTTACTGTTGAACATTTTTTGTCATGGAATTGTAAAAATGAAATACAGAGTATATTTTGATATGATTTTTTTTAAATTAAATACATCATCAGCATGAAAAAAATGGTATATAATTGATTTTAATGTTGGTGATTAATGAATTAAAAGATGTGGATTGATTGATAACTGGTTGAATGATTAGTCAGTGAATTAAATGATTATGTTGATACGTTGTTGTTTAATTGCCGTAATACCTCTAAGTTCAGACTGTGGATGGTATATTATTTACATCGGTGGTTGACAAAAAAAAAAACAAGCTGAGTGTCTTTTAAAGGGACTACAAGTCCCCATACCTTTTTAAATTCCTATTTGTGTTCCTCTACATTTTCATGGTGTGGTGCACCTCAAGATGGTACATCCCCTCAGACATATTAAAATGTTATTGGGCATTCTCTCCTTCCTATCTAAACTTTACACTGTTTAACAAGGCAATACAATTGCAATGATTAATATTGTACTCAACAACAAGCACATTAAATTTTATTGTTTGATATATATTAATGTTTGATTTATATTAATGTTGAAACTTTTTGAAAATATAATATTTACCTTTTAATTGCTCTAGCAATAAGTACTGCTTTTAATAATTATTACAGCCAAATTCACTGTTTCATGACCAGCTATTACAAAATTTAAAACAGCTGTGTTACAACAATTTTGCCTGTAAAGGTGCTAAATTTTTTCATCTGCAAATGTCTTAATGTAAAAATACCCTTGAAATAACATTTTTTGGGGCATACAATACTATACTATTTAAATTATTCATTTTCTAATAATTTTTAACAATATTGTCTTTATAATTTGCAGTTTTTGACTATAGAGTGCACTATTTGTGTGCAACAGTTGTCACTATTTAATAGTAAATAGCACAAATTAAATAATAGAATAGAATTAACAAATTTAGTGGTATTTTAGTGTGTGCACTCTAGTATTTGTAACAAAGACTTTTTCTATGCTATGGTATGCAAATAACATGAACTTGAGAGAAATATGAAGACCAGGGGCTAGTTGTACGAAGCATCAATAGCGCTTTCTACTAGATAAAGCCTTATCTAGCTGATAAATTCTAAAGAAATCCTGTGGAGTGGATAACATTATCCATGCTTCGTACAACTGACCCTGCTGGATGTTCAAGGGAGCTGGTCTATTCATGTGCTTGAGTTAATACTGATTGGTTTGATGGAACACTGTGACACTCATTCTTCCAATGACCAGTTGAACACTAGAGATGTTCTCCATTTGGAAATAGGTAACACATGATGACATTATTTTTTTTGAGAATTGCCATTCACTTGATGTTGATGGAACACTGTGTGTCTATGCCAGCAATTCTTTCAAAGCTTAACTTGAGCTGCCACTATTTATTGCTGAAATGATTATTGCAATTGTATCAATGAACTTTATGATTAAATTCCTTCAAGAGAAAGGTATCTCATTTCTGTTATTTCCATTATAAGAGACAAAAACAACACCCGTCTCTTCCAGAGTATTCAATAGATTACAATGTATCTTGCTTTGAAAATCTTGCTCAATGATCACTGCATGAAGATCAATTCAGTTCTAATTCTTCCAGAGGATAGGATCTCATTAATGTTATTTCTTACAATGTATCTCGCTTTTAAAATCTTGCTCAATGATCACTGCATGAAGATCAATTCAGTTGTAATTCTTCCAGAGGATAGGATCTCATTAATGTTATTTCTTACAATGTATCTCGCTTTTAAAATCTTGCTCAATGATCACTGCATGAAGATCAATTCAGTTTTAATTCTTCCAGAGAATATGGATCTCATTTCTTTTAGAAGAGATAATGTTTTAAACAATGACTACACCCATTCCTTCCAGTGGATTGGGCAGAGGATGATATATCTCCCATTTATTACTTAAAGGATCATAGCATTCAACAGAGTCTAGTTCAACATTCATAAAAGCGCCCCCTATTGCAAGTAGCTTGTCGTCAACAACAATAGCTCCAGGACTTTCCCTACGGTTGACCAACGAGGGAAGTGCCATCCATCGATTCATTCTTGGATCATAACATTCCACTGAGTTATGATCTTCATCATTGTCACTGCCGCCTACCACCATTATCTTATTCTTAAGAACTGCAGCACCGAAGTATCGCCGTCTGTAACCCATGTTAATGCATGCACTCCATTGACCAATCCTTGGGTCATAACGTTCCATGGAGTTGATGATTGACAAACCACTGTCTCCTCCCATTGCGTATAGAGCCCCATCAATTGTTACCATGGAGAGACCTTCACGCATGCTTGTCATCGGTGTGACTGTGCTCCACATATCCCTGGGAATATAAACAGTTATGTCAAAAATGATTGACAGAACCTGGGATAAAGTACAAGTACATCATTGGAAAATCAAAATTTTTGCAATTGGTGAACGTAGAAGTGTATGTAAGTGGAAAGAAGCTGAAGTTCCACTGTGGAATTGCAATCAATTTTGATCTTTTGCACTAGATGCCATAGACCTGCAAGACCTATACAGGACACTAGCCATTGCATAATTTTGGCAATGATGCACTCTATGGGATTTCTACGATAACAACATACCTGATAGGATCATAACGCTCCACACTGCTGTACTCTGAACCTGAGTAATCACTTCCCCCAGCTGCATACAACCATCCATCCAACTCTACCAGACTGAAGGCATGTCTTCCACATACCATGGGCTGAACAAAAGTCCATTTATTAATGACAGGATCAAAGCATTCCATTGAACTGAGTGCAACATCGCCATCACAACCTGGAAGAGTGAAATAATGTCAACTATGGTACAAAGAGTACAAACACTAAGAGTGTGCAATGGTTGTCAATGATTAGAACATCAAACATGCCGTTTTGACCCCCGGTTAGTATATTGCTTAATTTAGACAGGATTTATTTGATTTTATTATCCAGTATATATGCAATGCTATCAAAAGCTAGCTTCCCTGTGCTGGGTGGTAATATATAAGTGTGGACTGATTCCATAAGTCGGTCCCAGTTTGCTCTCTGTTGAACGGTCTTTTCGCTCTCAGTGTTTGACTTATCAAATTTACTATTGCACTTCAACAATAATGGTAGTAACTGTGTCATATTGAAATTTTCAATAGAACACCATCTGTCTGGTTAGAATTTGCTCAGTTTCATATAGTAAATTTGATAAGTTGGATCCTGAGAGCGAATTTACCATTCAACAAAAGAGTGAACTTGGGCCAACTTATGAAATCAGTATAATATTATTGGACTGTTTGTTTAAAATACAACAGAGAAAAATTTACTTTGAATTCGCTTTTCTTTAGTCTTTTCTCAATGTTGCGCATGTTCGTAGTCTCAACTCTATCATGTCAGATGTTATTTTATTATACAGGATGACTTTGCCTGGCCAAACTGTTGACATGAAAACTGGCAAACTATTACATGATACTTTCTAACATTATATGTTTACCTCCTGCTGCATAAATGATACCAGCATGACAAGCCACACCTAAACCATCCCTCCGCTGATGCATGCATGGCAGGATTTCCCATTTTTCTGTCTCAAAGTTGAATCTCTGTACTGTGTTGAAAACTTGATTATTGATTTCGCCACCGATGACATACATCATAGCACCATGATCCATTTGTCGTGGTAGAGACACAATCTGCATCTTGTCCCGTCTTTCTGGAAGTAGGTGGAAGTTCTTGGCTTCACTGATTATACGCATACAGGAGTCGTTCTCTTGAATGAGGTCATCGCTTTCAATACAGTCAACTAACAATGAAATTTCACAGGATAAGTTTTGTAAATTCAAATGGTTCTCATAGCTGTCATAGAGTTACTAAAGTACCGTACACAGAAGTGAACTCTGATTCTATTGTTTTCATTATTGGTAGTTCTGCTCAGTTTATAGTTTTCATAAGAGTGGGAAATAGTACTGTACTTGTACTGCATCCTACCGTAACCGTAGTTTCCAAGAAAAAAATCGAATTTTTTTTAAAATCATAGCAGTATCATAACCATACTACTTCCCACTCAAGTGAAATTGACTTAATGTTATAAGTTATTTCATGGCTTTATGAAGGAAAAAAATGGGTTTATGAAGGAATCACAACCAAACTCTCATTGATTACTTGTTGAATTTTGAAATTATGATTTTGTAATGTTTAATATTTTATAGCGTGTAGTATATGTTGTGTAAGCAGAACTCATTTTTTCAGGAACACCGCAATCAAAAACTCTGGAATTAATTGAAGTGCTATTTTGTAATTGTGCAGATAAACCTTCATGACTTACTTATAATTTTGTGCAGAAAAAAAGCATTTCTTCATTTGGATTTATAGACAATTGCCATGCCTTGTTGAATTTCTATATTCCTAAGCTCACCAAGTAAATTTCATAGTTTGATGTGTATGTTATTTGGTGATCTCATTTATTAGTTGACAATTCATTTCTCCATTTATGAATAACCTGACAATATGCATGTCATCAATGATTAATATATGCTCAATGACCTTCATTTCCAATCCTCATTGTATTAATTTTCACTTTTCACATTAAATTTCATCAATATCGTAGGATGTGAAATATTCTTAATGTCAGTAGAGAAAACGGGGCAATCGTTTCCTTAATGTTTTTTTATTAGTCTGTAAAAGATCATACAAGTTTGTAGATATTCCATTTTTATTATTTATATTTATATGTTTTATGAAATGTCAACTTCTTTTCTGGTTTTTTTTTTTTTTTTTCTAAAAAAACTTCCGACTAGCAAAACTTGAAATGAAAATTGGGAAAACAGTTTGTCCCATTTTATATCCATTTCTTTCGCATTTCATTTTTGAGGATTCAGAAACTGAATATAATTTCAAAAATGAATTGATTTATCAGATAGCATGATTAGTTCAATTGCAAATTTTCTCGAAAAATAGTGTTGAAAAGTCGTCTTTTTTTATTTATTCACTTTCATGGTCGCAAATTGTAGTGATTGTCGGAATGTCGGTTTGAAATAGTGAGGCGCAATATAAATAATGATGCTGAATATTCACGAAAAATTTCCTGTTTTACTTACCTAAGATTTTGGGCGGTAGAAGAGGTAATCTGATATACTTTAACAGTTCTGGTAAATATTTTTTCCTAACTTCTAAGTTATGCCTTGTCCAAAGAAGAACCGAGTCAAAAACGTCCTTTTCACTCACAACATTTAGCGTGTCGCTTTTTAGCATAGTAGAAATTTGGTCATACGTCGCAAGCAAGAATTCATCCGTTTTTGCTACTTCGAGAAAACGTTTTTCAGCGTAGTTTAATGCCGCTAGTTTGAGTTTCGTACAACCATGATGGTCTGCAAAATTGCCAATACCTAAACAGTTTGAAGGATGGAGTTGATTTTTCAGAAAATCACTACAAGTTTCAATAATAGTTGTAAACTGTAATAAGTTTGCAACCGAGAATAAATTCTGTACGCTTTCTTGGGTGATTTCAATAGTTGAAGTGTAGCAAAACTCCACGAGTTGTTTGACCGCATGTGCGTCGACTTCTTTTAGTGTAACACGAGTTTGGTTTGTTTCACTCATTCCATTTGTAAACATCGAAAAAAAGTAAGAACTATTTGCTGCTAAAACTAGACGGTGCGAAAATATTTCTTCCTTGTCCACTACAATAACCACATCACACATTTTCTTTCTTTGGTATAGACTTCTTAAAGTCGCTAACACGTGGCACGAGTGGAAGGAATCTTTGTACACGAGAACTTGCGACTTTCCACCTTCGTCCGCCATTGTTGCTTTACTTCATTCAAAACTAAAGCTAAATATCCCTCCGCACTAAACTTATCTACATAAAACAATACTATTGATTGTTTTACTACTGATAGAGATTTACAACCAATCATCGTTGAGCTTCTACAATCTTTGATAGTACACGGATACACCTGTTCAGTCTGTCACGTCATATTTTGGTGAGCATTTTTACACTTTCTATTTACCGGCACTGTTTTAAAAGACCGCTAAATAAACCTCTTAACCAATGTGTTATCTCTTCGACAACTAATTTGTGTTTTCGAAAAAAAGATGACGTAAAATGATCGAAAAAATTGTATCTACGATGCGTTTTCCTTTTTTAGGCCTTTTGCTTCGCATCAGCGAATCCAGTTCAAAACACGCGAAAAATCGATCAGGCATGGACTCGTACCTCACCAGCTGTGAAAACCTTTTATCGTTTTTCTTTTGGGAAATTTTTCCAATTGGAATTGAAAATTATTTGCTGTTTTCGATCAATAAATTGTGTGATTACAACATTAATAAATTGCGCATTACAACATGCTAAGACCACTAATTAATTGAATAAACAAACTTGAAACTGTAAGCTCTTTATAAATGTACGTAATAGCGATACTTTATGTTTACAAACAAATGAATTGTTATGCTAATGTGCCAACCAAAACTACAATAAGCTCTATTGAAATAACGGCCAATCACTGTCTGGTTGGCACATGAATAACAAAGGATTACGTCAGCTCAAGTATCGCTATACTGGTTTTAATTTATCACCAGAAGTTTGTTACAAATTGCAACTTTTCGTTTAAAATTACTCTTCTGAAACACTACAGCATTTGAATGGCTTCCGAATGGTGGCCACGTGCAGCGCTGTGAATCAAATTTTGTTTAAAAACTAAATGATATTTGAGAAGATCAATAAATAATTGTAAGTTGTGCAAAAAATAACTACATAAATTTTAAACATGTTTAAGGAATATGCCAAAAGAAATATGCAACCATATCCAACAGATAAATAATGAAGCCATAAAACAAACTAACAAAAAATGACTTAGAAAACTGTTTCAGTGAAGTTATCAAGTGAAAATGAATAAAGGAATGAATAACACCCCATATGTCTGAACCCCCACTGGTGGGATGTTTTAAAACCATGCTGAAGAGAGCAAATTTAGCCTGTGTACATACGGATGAGAAACGGATGTACACAGGCTAAGCAAATTGGGTTCAGCTTATGAATCAGTCTTCAAAATAGAAATATTATACACATCTCATTCAAATAATGTTAATATTGATATGTATAATACACACTCACATTTTCATAGAGTACAAATACTAAAAGTGTGCCGTAGTTCTCTTTATCAATATTTATCTTGCTTAGTTTTAGTATTTGTGCTCTACTGCAATATAATGACTTATTTCTCTCAATGCTACTCACATAATGATTTTTACCATAAATAAATGAATAAACATTGGACTGTATCATACATAGTTTTATTAAAAAGATAATGAACATTTTACAAAAATAGTGATTGCTTATATTACCCATCATACAGTTCATGATGACAAATCATCTTCTAACAAATTCTAATATTTATCACTAGTAACAATAAAACCATGCAATATAATACCCCTAAATAAGAGTAACTCTACAATATGAAATAAAAATTAAAATAAACTGTGAATCACCACCCTTCTTGCAAAGCTTGCCCTACTTGGGGAGGGGTAAAGTGACAGAATACAAGTATTTATTGCCACAATCCTAGAGTACAAATATTAAAAGTATGCAACAGTTCTTGACTATTTAATAGTAAATACCACTAATTTATTAAACAAAAGAGAAAAATAGAATTAGCATAAAATTGCACACTTTTATGGACAAATTGCACACTTTTATGGACTATATTCAACAGCCCTGCTAAGTTTTATTGCATGTTTCTAGTGTTTCTAAGCAGCTCACACCCACTAGTGGATATGAAATAGCGGTGAAAAATATTATTGACAAATGAAATGAAAATTTAACACATGAAAGTGGTGAGTGACTCTCAAAAGTTTGACCAGTGAAATGTATTCCCATACAAGTACATCTACCTTTTAACCCATAACAATTGATGTGCAGTTCCAAAAAAATAACCATACCCCAACCATGAAAGACATTTTTTTCTGACACCACCCCCTGTTGAATTTCCAAAATTCAGTACACAGCTGAAATGTCCTCCTGTGGTGGGGGAATGCATATATTTTGAAACTTCACATTTGAGCTGCACTACTGTATTGATGAAATTAATGTAGATGTAAAAGTATGAAAACACAAACTTTTGAGTGTGCAGCTGTACAAGATCATTCTCAACGCATGAAAACCCAGGAACAAAAGTCCCATTTTCACATGTTACAAATTATCAATATTCAGTTTTCTAGCCACACTTGTTGCATCACAACCTAACATTTTAAAACATAGTTGCAATTATCTGTTGCATCAATCAATTTCCTTTGGCAAAGTTGACGTACTTAAATTTTATCCAATCATTAGATAATATAAAATAAACTGTGCTGCTACAATATCATTGACTGATGCTTCAGAAAACAACAAATGTGACTGTTTTTTTCTTCTTCTTAGATATGGTGCAAATAATCTAGTTGTTATATATATTAGTTCAATAAAGCCACTTAAACTTCACTGCTGCATAAGTGTTAAATTGAGCATATCCCACAGCTAACTCCTGAAGATATCAACTTTGATTTGATAGTGGTAATGATATTTATCTTTGTGAATCAAATGTCTATAATAAAATATTGTTCAATATTATTATTATTACTATTATCATGGTCTGTTAACTATATAGTTTGAAAATGAATGCTAACATACCTAACACGTTTCATAACTGATTTTAATCAGTGAAATGCCAAAACTGTTACCATTATCATCATAAATACCACTACAGTCTTCACCATTTTTACCATTTTGTCTGGTACTGAGGCCAAATATTTATCTTTATTTCTGTCATCATCATCATCATTTATATCATCGTCCTCAACATCATCATTTCTACTTGAAAACAAAACCCAGTCAAGCACTTTTGTAAATTCAAAGTAACACTTGTGAAGCAATAAACACATTGCAATTATGGTAGCACAAGTTAATGGTACACTACTTGTGTGTGTTTGTATGAGTGGGAAACAGTATGTACTGTATTGTAGCCATAGTTTCTAAGAAAACATTAGAATAGTTTCTAAGAAAACATTAGAATTTCCTGCTGTAGTGGTATCATACTGTTTCTCAATCATATGAAAATGACTCTAAGCTTTTCATCTGCTTGTGCAATCAATACTGTAGAAATCAACTCCTTTTACTTATTGAAAATAAAAAATATACTAAAACATTAAAATACTACAAAACAAATCAAATTTACATCAAAACTCTCTTTAACAAAATAAATGCCATGTTTAGAATTATTGTTGCAGCAGCAGCATTCAAGACCCTATGCTGACAAGATAACTAGAAAATCCATTTAATTACAGAAAAAGCATGAACAGCAGCCAAAATATTTTTTAAAGCCAAGATTCTTGTACATCGAAGTGTAAACTGGCAAAAAATATTATTGCTAGCTATTGGAACGTTAGTTATTTTGTAATATGATGACAATTATTGTCAAAAAATTATTTTCAAGAGAAACTACACAATGCAATGTTTTCATCGATACTTGTGACATATTTCCAAGTGGCATACCTTATGTAATTTCAATTTAGTTTTCAAGATTTCTTCTTTTTTTAAATCCTGACAAAATAAATTACAACCGAAATGTTGACAGGAATCAATAAAAACATTTGGTATAAGTTACTTATTATTAGTGTCCATGATAAGTATGCCTATTTGTGTTAAAGAGTTGGATTTATATTATAGTTTGAATCTAACTATCTTAGTATTTACACTAAAAGGAAATAGTCAACAGTTTCATGGGATATTATTTCCAAAATGCAAGTTTTCTGGGGAAAACGTTTCAACATACCTCTTCATCTCAAATGGTTTCTGACCAACCGTGGGAAATTCTTTTTAGGAGTAATAATTGTCTTTCATTGAAGGATTTAATGATAGAGTGTCATTTTGTCTGAAATGGGCAATTTAAATAGATAAAAAGGTATTTTTCTGGTTCATTTAAGTTAATTGTTTGCCAATGTTCCCAATTGAACTTTTAACTGTTAACAATAAGTACAATCATCATATTACAAAAAATAACTCTTCCATAAATTGCTGATCTTTGCAATTAACATAAGTAGTGTAAATGTAATGGAAATGTTTTGAAGAAATTATCAAATGATTTTATGTTCCCTTGAAAAAAAAAAAATAAATGCACATACACATGGTCCAACTTTGAGCTTGTTTAAATTTCCAGTATTGTTAAGTAATATGTCTAATAATTCTATTGCTGCTTCAACAATTTTATTGACAGCCAGAGTGGTTCTGGTCTGTTAGTAACAGTATTTATGAAATTCAAGGCAAATATCTGTCCTCAAGATCAATAAATTATCAGGAGTAACAACATTTATCACGGTTATTAGCAGATCAATACTTCAGAGAAAATGGAAAAGCTATCTTATACCAGTATTTTATCTAATTATGTGACAAAGATATTAAAATACAATGTGAAAATTAAAATTCTCAAAACATAGGCCACACTAAAGGTCTTGGCTGACCTCATCAGATATACTAAGCTAGGTATTTGATATTATCTATTATAATTTGCGATAAAATTATGGCTCAATATTTGCAAATAAAAACACAATAATGCTATTGATGATAAAATAATTACACACATAATTTAAAAGTAACAATGTATACATTAAAATGGTTGAATAGCATCAATTATTTCTAACACTGTAACTAGTACAGTGTACTGTTGTGGTTTTTGGAGTGTAATGGCATATTGTGAGGAGGAATTATCAGGCGGCATGCTTCCTGGCCCCTGAATGACTGCATAAGATGTGCCAGTTCTAAAATATCAATTCAAATAGCATGTTAAAATACAAGGTATGTCCATATCATCACTGTGTACATATTACTCACTATGCAACATGAAATAATATTAGAAATAATATTTTGTTGCCCTAATTTATTATGACATTACTGCTTCTTTACATTGGATAGAATTGCCAAATCCATTTTGAGAAAATGTGCTCCTATTGAAATAGTATAATCTAAAATAGCCTGGTTTTCAGTTTCAATATATATATCTTATTAGACAGTTGGATGTGGAATATGGCTGGATATTTTTACGAGTCACGCTGTATTTTGACGAGCCTTCAGGCGAGTCAAAATGCACATTGACGAGTAAAATATCCAGCCATATTCCACATCCAACTGTCTAATAAGTTATTTATTATCCAACTATCTCGCAAAAATGAAAAAAGGGTCGAAAAAATAGTAATTTTCATTTCCTTAAGAAAATTAGTTGGACATTGCGTGACGTACGTATTGCATTCTGATTGGCTCGCCTGAAGGCTCGTCAAAATACAGCGTGACTCGTAAAAATATCCAGCCATATTCCACATCCAACTGTCTAATAAGTTATTTATTATCCAACTATCTCACAAAAATGAAAAAAGGGTCGAAAAAATAGTAGTTTTCATTTCCTTAAGAAAATTAGTTGGACATTGCGTGACGTACGTATTGCATTCTGATTGGCTCATTTTTCATACAGGTCAAACCGGTTTTAGCAGCTCACACAAACACGCCATTTTAGCCGATTATCAGTGAAATTTTGTTCGACTGTTTTTGCACATCATTTTGGCTGTATTTTGAGAAAAAAGAGGGAGAACGTCAACAAGACAAATGAAAAAATGGCTACAGTTCGGAAACTTTGATAAAGTCAAATGAAAATGCAGTAACAAAGGAAATGTTGTGTTCAAGAACTTGCAGCGATTGTAGTGCTTTCGTTTCCATTCGTGGATCTAAGTTGCTTGCTTCAATTAGCTTTACATTTCTGCTATAAAGGACATTTTTGCAGCTGTTCCACTGAAGGATTACATTTTGTTGTATTAAGGTAAAATTTCATTTTTTTCTTTTCCTTATACGAGCTGGTCAGTCAGCTTATATGTCAATAAACTTGTGAGCTTACAAAGCATTTTCTGTTCTCTGTGTTTACATGTTCACTTTGATTCTGTTTTCAATTTTAATTTTTGACATTTTCGTTATCTTATTAACAGAAGAATCAAAAGCGTTTCTGTAGAAAACAATCAAAACTAATTCAGTTTGCCTTGCAGACATTTTAGCTGTAAATGCTGTAGATGAAAACCTGTTAAACTGGTTTAGACAGCGAAAAATATTGCTGTACATTTTTACTCGATCCAGTCTTACTCACGCTTTATTTTTTACAAGTTGGATAATAAATAGTAATATCTGCTAAATAACAATCAGGGCGTTTCATGGCTATTCTACTTAATACAGTTTTGATAACAATTTTCAGCAAATTGGAGTTGACTTGACCTCATCTGATGATCACAATCCTTTGTGTTTAAACAATAGATTGTTTTGATATGACATCACAGTGAATTAGGGCAGTTCATGGGTGTTTTTTTATCCAGTTTTAGTTCATTAGTGCCAGTGCTATCTGTGATGGGCCAAGGATCAATAATAATTATAACTGTACAAATATTAGATGAAGCACATAAAATTACTAAAAAACATTTGGAATAGTCATGGTGTCTATAGTATGGTAGAGTACAAACACTAAATGCATCCAGTAGTTATCACTAGAATCAACAGAACAGAAATATTACTTGCAGACAATAGTATGTACTATTAAAATTTATTAGTGTTTGTACTCTATTACAAATTAATATACTTTTTTACCCTATGTTATATTTATTATCTTGCTATGAGCTGACTGTCATACATGTAGCGTGTGTTTTATTGCAACGCATTTTAAATGTGTAAGACAGTATAAATATTTCAAGTACCTTATAGTACCTTATAAGAATTAAATGTAGTGAGCTAGAAGACATACCTTCATTATAGGTGTGATAACTCTAATTTGTCACATCTCTGTAACTTGGTTCTGTTGCCACCAGGTAGTCCTCCAATACTGACTGCAAGTATTCAAATGTGGGACGATCAAGTTCATTTTTATTCCAACAAGACATCATGATTTCATACAGAGAATCAGTAGCTTGTGGAGGCTTGGGCATTCGATAACCTCTTTCAACTTGGGCTAGAACTTCAGCATTGGTCATACCAGGGTACGGTATTCGACCATAAGTAACCAGCTCAGTAAGCAGTACACCAAACGACCATACGTCAGATTTGATTGTGAAACGATTGTACAGGGCTGCTTCTGGTGCTGTCCACTTGATGGGGAACTTTGCACCTTGATGTGGATTATATTCATCATCTTCTATTAACCTTGCAAGACCAAAATCTGCAACTTTACAAATATTGTTATCTCCTACCAAAATATTACGAGCAGCAAGATCTCTGTGGATATAATTCATCTTTTCCAGGTATGCCATGCCAGCAGCAATTTGAGCGGCCATGTCAATCAGCTGTGGGAGCTTTAGGTGTTGACCATCACCCTTTACCAGATAATCCAGTAAGCTACCATGTTTCATCAGCTCGGTTACAATGTATATAGGTTCTTCATTGGTGCATACAGCATATAACTTTGAAGAAAAAATGTCAGTTGATAAAGACAGAGAAGAAATTAATTCTAACATTTTTCCACACACTCGCACAACTGTTTTTATAATATTTTGGAATATTGTTGCATTGAGGTGTGAAAAAAAATTACATTATTGTGAATAATTTCCATTCTAATGCTCAACAGCTATCTTGTTCACATTTAAAATTTTTTTCTTTACTTTTGCAAACACTATATTATAATACATTAATAATAATATTATGTATGAATTATTACTGCCATCATCATTATTCATTTATTTTTTTAACTTAAAGGACCATTCTGTTTTTTTTTATTGTATGAATATTGATAAGTCTATGTCAAAGAAACTTACTTGGATTAAATTAGCATGTCTGAGTTTTTTCATGATTTGTGCTTCGGCAAGGAACGCTTGTGGTGACATTGTGCCAAGTCGCAGTGTCTTAACAGCAACTGGTGTAGTGTTGTTCCAGATTCCTGCCCAGACCTCTCCAAACTGACCCTGGCCAAGTTTTCTTTCTAGTCTCAAGGATTCCCTGGCTATTTCCCATGCATCCTTAGTACTGTGAGACAGACCTGATGTAGTTGGCTTCTCACCAGGGCAGGGAAGAGTCAGCATACAACACAAACCATCAGCATCCTGCATATAATGCTCAACTAATTCATTCAATGTTCTAAATGGTGCACGAGTTGTGATATAGAATCCACCCGAGTCAAGCTTACGAATTCTATAATGCTTGACATTATCTCCATCTCGGACAGACAGTGAGAAATTTCCAGGTTGTGTTTCTGAGTCACGAATCAAGAACGTTCCCTTTGGATTCCCAGCTGCAAGGAGCCACTTCTCTGCATCAACACGCTTTATTTTTCCAAAAAACCACCTGAAGACAGAAAAGCAATAGAATTGGTGGAAAGTTGAAATCGATATGACAGTTCTATGTTTATGAGGTCAAAACATCAACTGTTTTTCAATGCTATGTGACTTAAAATTTTCAACACATATCAATCAAAAATTAATTTAAAATTTTTGAAACAATATTAATTGGTAACTGATTTCAAATCAATATTTGTTTAAATCTAAAATGTATTTTTTTTTACTTTAAAGATTTATATCGTAGGTACAAAAATTTGTACGAAATGGAAAACTCGGCCCGGAAGTAAAACATGATGAATTCATTAATGATTCAAAACGATTGGCATAATATTTTATAAACGAAGTTCAAAATACCATGATCGAAAAAAAAAATCAAAACAAACATCTTTATTATGAAAACCAAGGTCGCTTGGCTGTTTTAAGATTCATGAGCGCATAATAATGATTACATCAAAGATGTATAAAGATTGTTAGCTCACACGCTATTTGATCACATCGTCAATCAAGAATGTAGTACCGATTTTCTTGAAAGTGAAAATCCTGTCAAACCCTTCAAACTGTGTTTTCTCTTCATTTACGAAAGTTCATTCTCTTTTCGTACGAGAGAACCAAATACTAAGTTATATTAACTTCAATAAAAGGTTTTGCGTGTCTAGATAGCAATATTATTGTACTTTATTGAAGACCTATTACTGAGTAAGGAATGCCGAAAACAGACAAAAGTCCAAACGTTTCATAAGCGGAAATCAAAAACTTTGACGACAAAAGGAACGTTCAACAGTTTACTTACTCTTGGGATTTTATGCTTTGCTCTTGGGCAACGTAATTACTGGGAATATAGCCTTCTCGTTGAGTTGTCAAAGATTTAGCAAGCCACCAATCTCCATCAGTATTGTCAAGAACTTGTAGTCTTTCACCTTTTTTAAAACTCAAATCTTCGTTGGTTCTTGCGTCGTAGTCGTAAAGAGCAACATAAATAAGTGCTGGTTTGCCTTGTTGCATTATTCCTGGATATCCCGGTTGCATTATTCCTGTGGTTGAAGTAAAGTGCATGCCGTTTGGCGAAGTAACTTTTTGTAAACCTTGGTCGCTGTTGACTCCTGATACAGCGCCTCCATCCACCGTACCACTGGATTTTTGACGGTCGCTTTTATCAACATATTTAGACTGCGTCTTTCCACAGCAGCAACCCATGGCTGCTTCAAATCACAAGGACTCACTTGGGAGACCTTATTTACGTTCTGTTTGTGGTTTCGAGAGACCCTAACACTTAAACATGAAGTCTAAAATATCGGCATTGAGAACTTTTGGGAGGAGGAAGCGAGTTACGGGAGGGACTGGACCCAATCTTCTCTCTGAAAATTATATCCGTGATGACTGTTACCGAATAAAGCATTCCACAATATTTTGATTACTAATCTTTTATAGAACGAGAAAGATGATTGGTCATTGTATTTGTAACAAATCCTTACATGTGGCGTATTTCTATATTTATATTGATTTGACCAATCACAAGACGTTTTCTTATTAGGTATAAGATAAAAATCAGGTCAGCGCCATCCCGGAAGGTGCAGTGGACCAGAAAGTCAAATACAAGCTTCTGATGATACCGAAAGAGAGCTTTCATATTATAGAAAAATTAACACGATACAAATAATATTGACCCTGGCGATTTTCACGTTATACTGTTTTACTCATGGGGAAGTGTCTGTCCAAAAAGAATAATACTGCAAATACAGAAGACAACGGAAATGGAACCAAGAAGCCCGTTGATGAAAATGATGTCAAGCTAGAAGATGCTAAACCTAAAGATAGGTACACTCCAAATCCTCAGCCAGTCCCGACGTCTCCCGTAGTACCTGATACTCCAGCTTTACCGCCACCAAAAACAGCTCATTACCTTGCACTTTACGACTATGACAAAAGAACTGAGGAAGATTTGTCCTTCCAAAAAGGCGAAATACTTGAAGTGAACACTGAAGACCTTCAAGCAGATTGGTGGAGAGCTAAGTCGAAAGAAACGGGAGCAGAAGGTTTTATTCCAAGTAATTATGTGGCTCCATTGGAAGCATTGGAAGCTGAAGCGTAAGTTTGAAAGTTTTTTATATAGATTTGTTCTAAAAAAAACGCAAGCATTAGCTCAATATGAGTTAAACAAGCTTGAACACATGAAGACAACTAGGCTGTTGTCATAAATTCCCATAGAGCAAAAGCAATTCATAAGTTCCCATAGATTGTTTACTATTAGAAGTTGTACAGGTCTCACCTAGTTATACTTCTAAGTTATTTTGTACTCCATTTTGGTAAGCAGTACTTTGATTTATGCTATAAATCTGAAGAAAAGTATACTCTATTGCATTCCTAGCATAATCCCTCGAATTCGAACCCGGAAATAATTTAATCACGGCGATGATTGCCCAATGCAATATTTTTTTTCGTTCCAGCGTTGTTATTTCGTTTTAGAGAACAATTTAGTTTTTTCCCATTAAGTTAAAAAATTCTGTAATATCGAAGAATTCTTTCAGCTATGTTATTTTCATTGTTGCAAATTCTTCAAGTGTACAATTTTGTTGAAACATTCCATTTTTACTTTCATTTATCTGTTTTCTGTTTTATTTTTTGCAAGTTCATAGTGTTTCAACATTTTTTTAACCTTCTATTAGCTGAATTATTTATTTTTTGGTACAATTAATGTCAGTTGCACATGCTTCAGTTTTGCATGAATAATAAATTATTACTGCCTGATATTTTAGCAATAATTAGCTATTTAAAAGGAGTATTCTTATTTGAATTAAGCCAAACTATAATAATAATAATAATCAATTTATGCAATGTTTTCTGTACAGTTTAAAATACTGTTTTGTTATTAGAAAATCGACGATTCAAAAATGTCATTTTGTTTTTTTAATGATCTCATGCAGTGTGGGTGTTCAAAATCACCAGTGGGAATAAATACATACTTGACATACACAATGATTTCCTGACTCATCCAAAATTATTACTATTTTTAGTGTGATATTTCACTGTTAATTGGTGTGAAAAGCCTTTTTCTAAACTTTGTAAGGAGAAATAGAAATCCAAACACTTCACCCTTCTTGCAAAATATTCCAGAATTTGTATTTGTCACCAAAAAAATCTTAATTGCTCTTATTGTCAAATTCCTTATCGTGGACTATTATTTTATTTTATTATTTTTATGCCGATGCTACTAATTGTTATTTTTAGATGGTACTTTGGTGAAATAAAGAGACCAGAAGCCGAGAAGATTCTGCTGGCTCCTCCTAACGAAGATGGTGCATTTTTAATCAGAGATAGTAGTAAAGGTCTTTTTGCCTTGTCCATGCGTGATGGAAATCAAATCAAGCATTATCGTATCCGCAAGAGTGATGAGGGTGGTTTCTTTATTGCACGTGCCAATGTGTTCAGTTCTCTTAAGGAACTGGTTGCACACTATGGTGAAAAGTCTGATGGCCTCTGTGGATTACTGAAGAAACCTTGTGAAAGAGTAAGTGTGGTATATTTTAGTGTAGTGTGATTCATGTACTGGTATAGTATAGTGGAGTGGACTGACCACGAGTGCAGGGTAGTCTATTGTGGTGTGGTATGGTGTGGGGTGGTGGTGTAATGTTGTGTGGTGTGGTGTGAGGTGGTGTGTTGTGATGTGGTGTGGTGTGCAGGAAAGCAATATGGTATGGATTGAAAAGGAGTGCAGTGTAATGTATTATGGTGTGTGGTATAAGGTGGTGTAGGCAATGTGGTGTACTGAAATGCAATATGGTATAGTAGAGGCAAGTGTACTCATGTATATTTTGCTGTTAAATGTATTGTATAGATAAGTATGATCACCTAAATTGATTTTCATAACTGCACATTCACAAAATCAAATCATCCACCATTTTGCTGTTTATTTGAAACCAAAGATGTAAAATGGATGTTTAGTTGTATGCCAGTATTATGTAGTAGATAATCTCTGACAGCACATTCTTATCACTTGAGTCAAAACCATTTACCTTGTTGTTTCAAATTGATATTTTATAGACTGAGAAACCACAGACTGTGGGTCTTTCATACAACACAGCTGACCAATGGGAAGTTTCTAGAGATTCTTTGCAGTTACAAACAAGGCTTGGTGCTGGTAACTTTGGTGAAGTATGGAAGGGTTTGTGGAATGGAACCACACCAGTAGCTATCAAGACCCTTAAAGAAGGTACAATGAAACCAGAAGCATTCTTAGCTGAAGCTGAACTCATGAAAAAGCTCATTCATGCAAAGCTTGTCCAACTATATGCAGTATGCTCTCGTGATGAACCCATCTATATCGTTACTGAGCTTATGAGCAAAGGAAGTCTGTTGGAGCATTTAAGAAGTGAAGAAGGTCGCTTACTGCAAATACCTACTCTAGTCGATATGGGTGGTCAGATTGCTGATGGCATGGCTTTCCTGGAGCGATTTGGTTTTGTACACAGAGATCTTGCTGCCAGAAATATTCTTGTGGGAGATAACAATAATGTCAAAGTAGCAGATTTTGGTCTTTCTCGATTGATTGATGAAGACATCTACTGTGCTCATGAAGGAGCAAGATTCCCTATCAAGTGGACAGCACCTGAAGCTTGTCTTAAAGGACAGTTTTCTATCAAGTCTGATGTCTGGTCATTTGGTATTTTGCTGACAGAGTTGGTGACTTATGGTCGTATACCTTATCCTGGAATGGCCAATCGAGAAGTAAGATGATGTTGCATCTACTCCTGCAGCTGTTCATTGATTTATACATCCATTTATTCATTAATTCATCCCTTTTTTATCCAGTTAATTAATCCATTCATGTGTAATAACTATTAATTAATCATCCCATCTCTCTCTTTCTTTTTCTTTTTTTCATTCTCATTTTATCAATATTCCTCTATCACTTGTAAATTTTTTTAATTGTTTTAAATTTTCTAATTTTGTCATCCAATTATTCGTCTCTTTTTTATTCATTCATTCACAGGGTTCATGCTACTCCTTGAAATCCTTGAAAAGCCCTGGAATTGAAAAGCATTTTTGAGATCACTTCAAAAGCCCTTCAAAATAATATAGATAATAATATTGAAAACTCCTGGAATACTACTTGAATTAAACTACTTTAAAACAAGATAAAGATGTTGTTAGGTCATTGGTAATTGAAGTAATGAAAAACTGATACTCCTTGAAATTCCAAATTTTGTGCTTGAAAAGTGCTTGAAAAGTTCCTGAAATTTGTGCTGAGATATGTAGCATGAACCATGACTTGTGCATTTCATCATTTGTTCGAGCAATGGTTCATCTTTAAGTATTCATTCACTCATACAGTTCAATCTTTATCCATCCAGTTATTTACCTGATTTATTTTTCCAGGTGGTGGAACAAGTAGAGAGAGGTTACAGAATGCCCAAACCAACAAATTGTCCAGACAGGCTGTATGATATCATGAAAGATTGCTGGAAAAGAGACCCATCCACTAGACCAACCTTTGAAACATTGCAGTGGCAACTGGAAGAATTTTACCAGAGTGATCCATCTCAGTATAAAGAGCTTGACAAGTAATGTACAGTCAAAATCGGAAAACAGGGTGGTTTATGATTTCATAGACTTGTGAAGCAATTGATATTTTGTTTTTGTTTTATTGTTTTCACTTACTAATGAAATGAATCAAATTATTATTGAAAGGTTGTTAGAATGATAGTACATTTTTTGAGTAATAATTTCCACTAACTTTCGACTTTCCATCAAATTGCTTAAAAACATTTCTTTTGTATAGAATGTATACTGGAACATCATTTAACCATTGTGACCAAAATGGGGTGGAAATACATACCAGGGATATCATAACTTTCAAAGCTGTACTAAGGTTTGCAGTGGACAAAATCAAGGTGTCTTTTTGAAAGTCACATGCTAAGGTTTTGATGTTAACCCTATAAATGTATATTTTTTTAAAGCTAAAATAGCAAATAACGTGTTTGTGTAGGTTGCATGATTTTTTTTCTTTATTGAACAAATCCATTTTATTGAACGTTTTTATGTTATCTCTTGAACAAAAGACCATCATACAAAAGTGAGACACTTTTGATTTAGTAAAGTTTGAAATGTTTTGGAATTAAATGCTCATTTTTGTTATGTTACTTAATATTTGGTGTTTTTTTTAAAGCTTTTAGAAAATATATACTTTTCTGTGGTTAACTTATCAACCTTACCATTATGTGATTTTCAAAAAGCCAGCTTGATTTTGTCACCTGATGCCTTGAACTCTTGAAATTAAAACCATATTACAGCTGAACTTGTATGAAATATATATATAATAACTGTTGTAATTATGTTGAAAACATAACATATTTGATATATATCTGTGTCAGATAACATTTTAATTTACAAGTATTTGCTTCACAGGTCTATGAATATTATTATTATCATGTTAGCATTTCTGCTGTCTTTCTACTATGAATTTTATAAATGTTTAATAGTGCTACTTCATAATGTGCATCTTGAAAACTTAATTTTTCTTGATATTATCGCATACCAGAAAGATTTTGTTTGTTTTTGAGCGCAAACAAATATTGTCAAGAATTGGCTGGATAGTACGTCAGTTGACTGAATTTAAATACTTTTAGATGAAAAAAAAAATCAAATAGAATTGAAATCTTTTGGCAATGGAGACTAATATTCAGTGGCCAGCCTTTACATGACATTTTTTAGTATATGGCGCCTTTTGGAGTCAATCTGAGAGAAATGTATGCATCCATGATTTTGTGTTTTCTAAAGTGTTAAAAGATATGTGGTTACTAATAATTTTCACCATGAATGTGTTTTGGACATTTTCTTGAATATATATAAACACCATTTTCACTTGTGTCCTTAGTTTAACTGGAACAAACATTTTATTTTTATGTCAACAGACTTCGAATAGTTTCACTAATGATCTATTATTAATTTTGAATCCAGACATTTATCAGGGATTGTCTCAATTGAAGAAAAGTATAATATGTATATAAATGTTGTAATAAACCTTTATTATGTAAGGATGGTGAATATTTTAAGGGATGACAGTTTGATAGGACTATCATTGAGACACCCCCTGGATTTACTATTGATATCAATGTCTTTCAAATGATTTAAAAAGTAAATTTAGAGAGAAATGCCATTTAATATTGTGACAAAAATATCCAAAGCTTAGCCAACCAGAATGCATCATTCTCTTGAAAAAATGTAATTGATGGGCAACTAGAATGGAATATCACACAATCATTTTCAAAAGTGCAAATTTAAATGCTACAAAAAGCATATAGTTTTTTATCAACACATTTTCATATCAGAAGAAAATAGCATATATTTTTCATTTCATATTTTGTCCACCCTTGATACTGTTTTTTCAAAACAACAAAAAATATTTTTCACCACAATATTGCTAGCCAGACACACCAGTTAGTTCTCTATTTATACAAACACTAACCTGTTTTCTCAATCATCAACAATGTGTGTTAACATTGGATCTATGCATGACTGATGTGTTAAATGCTAACCAACGTACTATATTTTGTGAAACATTTACAGTGAGGACACTCAAACCATGACATTTTTATGAAATTGTTTTGTTTTGTACATGATTTGTGCTGATTCAAACCCTTTAAAAAGTAGTGTTTAACTAAAATACACCAAGTGATCACAAATAAAGCATATTTCCCAAAGATTCACTCAAAGGAGGCATGATAAAAAAGTATTGAAACAAAAATAGTCCAGTAAGAGTGTCCTCACTGTAAAACTTATTTTTCATGCAATATTTGTCAACTGTCAACTACAATAATTACTGCTCAAAATGGATTAGCATAGTTCTCAAGATATATATTAGGGGTGGATCTAGGATTGTTTTAGGAGGGAGTGTACTATCTCCAGGAGGGGGTGCACTATGCAGTAAGCATGAAATACTGAGGATATTTTGGAAAAATATTGAAGAGTACAAAGACATGAAATCCTTTCAGGACAGAGTGTGCACCCTTCCCCTGGATCTGCATATAGTTTGAATTCCATAATGAAATTTAGTCAGATAAAGTTTGGTTTGAGATCCTTTCATTTCTGACAAGATGAGACTTGGCCATTCTGAAATAGCATCAAGTCATCAATCTATATATATCACTTTATAATCTCCGTTCTATAATGAATTTTACTAATTATTAATTGCTCCAAAGAGATATGATGCTTAGTTCAAATGTCACATTTATCATGTGTGTCAAATTCAATGTACTGGTAAATGAGAGGATAGAAACAATGGATTTACTTTATTTCATTACATTTGGCAAAATTAAGGGTCTACATTATGAACTGAGTATACATTGTACAATACCACAAATCTACATTATTCTCTTGTACTGATTTTACCAAAGTTACTCTCTTTATAGTTGTTAGCAGACTTAAAGATGAATCCACCTTCAGGACATCTGACACAGAGTTCTCAAAAATTTGCATTTTCTCATTCAAAGTATATATAGATGTTTTAAAAAAAACTATAGATAACAATTAAAATTGCTTTAGTAGATTACTTTACAAAAAATTCAGTAGATAAAAACCATTTAAAAACTTTTTTATAGCAGATGCAAATGTAGACTGATTCCACAAGTCATCTTAAGCTTTTTTTCAAGGTTGAAAATTTTGACAGCAAAAAAACTTAACAGATGGAGTCAGTCTAGTATACAAGTTAATGAAGCAATTTTCTAATATTTCATATTTCAAAATAGTGTTAGTTTGTGGCTATAGTTTCATTGCTGGTAAATGATGGTGTAGCATTGTAAACTTTAGCCAGGAAATATTTTTATATCAAAATTTTAGAATTGTAAATAAAGCATTGGTATTGGAAAAATTAAATGATTGTGTTGTATGTCTCATTGTGGTTGTTACTACTTAGATAACACAAAAACCCTCGATCCTAAATTTCTTACACTAGTGCTCATCCAGTGACTGGGAGGAGAGGCAGGGATGGATTAGTGGGTAGGTATACAGATACCAGCGAGTATGTTGATATTGAGGGTAACCAAACGCACCAGGGGAAAAACTATATCCAACACAAACAAGTGTCTGTGGAAACTGCAGTGTTTTATCACTTGCTGATTGGCTCTTCCCAACTTGACTATGGTTCAGTTGTGCCAGGTTTGGATATCCACTGTATCAAATTTTATAGTATCCTATGGATAGAGATTTATCCTTTGGATAGTGCTATTTCAGGCTTCATGCAACTAGCCCCAGCAGTTGAAAATATTACTTGCAAATGGAGAAAGGATCTCAGCAAGTAACTTGCACTAACCCTGGATAAAGCTATCCAGCATAGAGCAAACACAGGAAATCCAAGACATAAAAAACTAAATACTAACAAATAGTAGCTATTAAGTAACTATTTGTCACTCAACCAGAATATCACTATTTCTTTTGTTTCTGCATCGTGTTCTTGCTGAGTGCTAGTGTCCGACTAATAAATAGTAAATAGCTACTTAGTATTAGTTAGTACTTAGTTTCTTTTTTTTTTCGTGGTTTTCCTGCGTTTGCTCTACTCTTTAGAATTTTATCTAATGAATAGCCAGTCAGTGTACAGCCAGTTAAAATTACTTCCTTAAGATGTATACCAGATGTTACGCAGGCTAGTGGGTAGCTCTATCCAGGCTTTGTGCTTATGAGAACTAAAATCACAGCTTACTAAAATAGATTGGTTTCACTTTACTGTTCAGCATTCTTCCACCTGAGGTGTGCATATGTACTTGATACCTACCTTTTTTAATTAATGTTTGATATTGTGGTTAGCAACCTTATGAAGTATTGCTCAATATCTTGAGTTCTTTGAAAGTGATTTGAATTTGAGAGTAATTCAACACTCGTTTTTAACAGAAACTGGACAATTAAGCATTTATTTCACAAAGGTAAACATTGTTGATATAAAACAAACTATTTGTGCTTTTTGTGAACAATAATTTGGTGATTCTAAAAAGATTCTATCTCTTGACCTCAGTAATTAAGAAATCTTTTTTATCTAACATTACAAAACGATTTGTACTTCTACTCTATGATGTATCTAATTCTAGTATTAATTCCTTTCTGCATTGAAAATATAAAAAAAACTAGCAATATTTACAATGTACATATTTGAGACAACTATCTTATTTAAAAGTCTTTGTTTTTTTCTACACATATACAATCAAATAAAAATTGTTCTTTGTAATAAATAATAGCACATTATTAACTAATTTCCATCTTTATACTCTGCATAATTTGTTGGATCCATAGTGAAAAAGTCTTCAAGCTTCCATTGAAGAGTTTCAAAGGTAGGTCTATCATCAGGATTGTGTTTCCAGCAGTCCTGCATTATCTGGTAAAGTTGAGATGGACAGTTGATCGGACAGGGCATTCTATACCCTCTTTCTACCTGGGCAAGCACCTCTGCATTGCTCATCCCAGGATAAGGTATACGTCCATACGTAACCAGCTCTGTAAGTAGTACTCCAAATGACCATACATCTGATTTGATTGTAAATTTATTGTACAATGCTGCCTCTGGTGCTGTCCATTTTATAGGAAACTTAGCCCCAGCTCTTGCAGTATATTCTCCTTCATCAATTAATCTAGACAGCCCAAAGTCTGCAATTTTTACAATGTTTTTATCTCCAACTAATATGTTTCTAGTTGCAAGGTCTCTGTGAATATAGTTATTTATTTCCAGGTAGGCCATTCCAGCTGCTATTTGTGCACCCATGTCAATAAGCTGTGGTAGTTGTAGAGCTCGTCCAGGGCCCTTTAAATAGTCTAATAAACTACCACAAGCCATAAGTTCAGTAACAATGTATATTGGTTCTTCTTGTGTACAGACAGCATAGAGCTGTACAAGTTTTGGATGTCTTAATTTTTTCATGATTTGAGCTTCAGCAAGGAATGCAGAAGGTGACATAGTGCCAGGGCGTAAAGTTTTAACAGCTACTGGTGTTGTGTTGTTCCACAAACCTTCCCAAACTTCACCAAACTGTCCCTGACCAAGTTTAGACATTAAACGAATTGTATATCTTGGGATTTCCCATTGATCTTTGGTACTGTAAGACAGATCAGGAATCGTTGGCATTTCTGCTGGTTGACAAGGATTCTTCAATCGAATTACAAGACCATCAGCATCTTTCTTGTAATGTTCAACTAATTCTGATAAAGTTGCAAATTGGGAACGATGTGCAATGAAAAAACCACCTCTGTCTAATGTACGAATACGGTAATGTTTGATATTGTCTCCATCTCTTATTGACATTGAATAATCTCCTGGTTTACTCTCACTCTCACGGATCAGAAATGAACCACTTTCTCCATTCATAAGTAACAGTTTTTCTGCATCCATTCTTCTAATTGGACCAAAGAACCAGCTGGAAAAAAAAAGAAAAGAAAATGTTATGACATTAACAAATACAAAATTGAGGTCAATAGTTATCATGCTTAAAAATGCAAACCCTTGAGGTATAGAAACTTTCTTTAAATTTGAAAATCTCTAAAAAATTTGTTCAAATAATAAATCAATTTTTGATGCTTGTTTTCTTAAAAGTTGATGCAAAGCACTGTTTTTTCATATCATAAGATTACTGAAAAAAAGCTTTTTTGTACTAAGCTAGTTGAAGGAGACATGACATAAATTATTTACCCATCACCAACATTAATATTTCAAATCACTATTTTAAAACAAAAATCTTATCTTATGCATCTGTGAGGCTTTTTTTTCCAGGCAGTCTTAATGACCAGAACAAATATTTTGGGGTTAATCCCTTTATATTGGACAGCGAGACTGAAAGCCAATAAAGTGTTCTATGGTAGAAAATGCTTATTGGTTCCAAAATTTCTTTTTCACCTTTTTATGCAAATGATCAACATAAAGTCTACACTAATTCAATAACAACGCGCTTATTGAAGATTGACGTTGAAAAGATACATTCCTTCAATGCTTGAATACAAGTTGTCATTAACCGTGGCGACACGTTTCCTCACATTCCTATGCATCAACAATCTACTTCACACACATAAACACAGCCTACAGCAATCCATATCACGAAAACCTAAAACTTTTTGACAAGTAATCGGTTCACTCTTTTGGTGTGGATATTAAGTGATATGATGAGAGTAATGCGGATAAAGTAATAGGAATTGTGTAAATATTGAACAAGCTGTCTTGTTCGTCTTGTTTTCCTTGGAGTCCGAATGTCAAAAAAAATTGACAACAAAATTATAAAGTCAAGGCCACTCCATTTACAATCAAAACATCGGTTATGACATTGTACCTTAATATTTTACTAATATCGATGACTACTAGCGTGTTGAAAGATTACTCGTGCCAGAAGTGTGCTTGATACAAAATATTGAATTAAAATGTACAGAAATATCAAAATAAAGAACACAAAAAATGAAGTGAACTTACTCTTCTTTTCTCAATGATGACTGTGGCGCAACGTAATTACTGGGAATGTATCCTACACTATTTGTAGCTAGAGATCTCGCCTGCCACCAATCCCCACCATCAATATCATTCACTATCTCGAGCTTTTCTCCTTTCTTGAAACTCAAATCCTCGTTCGTCCGTGCATCGTAGTCGTACAAAGCGATAAAGATTTTTCGTTCTTGTGTTGATAGAGAAGTTGGTATTGGGGGCAGTACTTGGGAGCGTTTGCGTTCTTTCTCTCCTTCATGCCTGGATCCTTCCTCTTGGCCTCGTACTTGGATATCATCTAACTTAACAGGCGGTTTTCCCTCTGTCCACTTGTATCTTTTCGTGCTTTGAATACAACCCATTTTCGAAAGAGTTTGTATCACAACAACGCCAAGGGCTTCCCTGCGTTCTAACTCATGGCTATTTTCTTGTCTAATGAATAACTAGTGATTTCCGTTTGAAGTTCCTAGGACAACCACGCTTTGGTCAACTGGTTCACGGTCTTTCACTTTTCAAATCTAAACAAAGTAAAAGTTGCTGTTTGCTAAGTTGAAAGCATTTTTCAAGATCAAAGAAGCGTTTCACTTTCTCTCGGCGCTAAAGTCGTTCTGTTCACTGAGGCGTCGCCCATGACGTGACCATTCCGAACAGTCGCCGAAATGTTACTCGAATGAGTATTGAATGGAATCTTGTGGAGAACTATTTACCTGACGTCATTCGCGTTTTATTATCGATTGCAATCCGAGTGTTAACCGAATAGTTTCTTGAGAACATATTTTCAAGATGGCGGACATGAGACAAGGAAAGGCGACAAATCAAATCGATCTTGTACTTGTAGAGGGCTTGGTAAGTTTATTTCTTACTTTTTAATGTGATAAGAAAATCATCTTTTTTTTCAATGGTTGTATTAAGCTTGTTTTCAGTCGAAGTTAGGCGTAAATTTCCTCTATAGCCGTTTTTCGCCTCTCACAAAGTGCACGTGTACTTTTATAAGGTTATATGTATTGTCGTTTTAAATTCAATTTTCAAACATACAGTGTACGATAGTTATTTGGATGTGTGTCTTTGATATTGAAAACCAAAATTTAGAGATAAAATATGTTCTCAAGCCGTCTGTTTGGATACAATTAAAAATGCAGCATCGAATCATTTTTTTTTTTTTTTTTGCGTATCATAATTTTTTAATTTTATCATAGATTTGTAATCAAAAATCTTATGAATTATTTTCTGAATCAAATATATGCATTCATTGATTAATAATTGTTTCAGGCGGTATTGAAGATCATCAAACATTGTGAAGAAGAAGGATCAAGTGGGGATGTTGTCCAGGGAGTACTTCTTGGCCTAATCCAGGACAATCGTCTGGAAATAACAAACTGTTTTCCATTTCCTTCCTCTAAACCTGGAGACGATGAAGAGGAAGATGAAGGTAAATTATGGCTTGACAGACAAAATCTGTTCTAATTTATAGAGTTTGATACTAATATTATTATAAAATAATTAGAATATTACGTGCACTACAATGAAAACTGAATTGTGTTGTATCAAATGTCTGACATCACAAAAACCGAATTTTGAGATTTAATTAAAATCCTGAGATAGTTACTACAAAAATATCAATGATGGCAAAAATGTGACAAAAATCTAATCTAATCTGAAGCTCAAGCACTTGAATGTACAAATGTCACCATACATTTCCTGTTAAATTTTCAATGTTCATGAAGTGTGAACCAGCGCTAAAATAAGAAAAAATGTATGGCAACAATTTTCGGTTCAATTGTCCATATCTCAGTTAATATTCACTCGATTTTGGTCATTAATTTGAGAAGTTGGAAACCACTCCGCTACAACATTCCTCTGTGTTTTGATCAGCATGACGAGCTAGAGAGCCCTAGCTTTTTACGGTAAACAGCAGGGATTCCTGGTTACTATGGATTTAATTTAATCTCTTTAAGTTTAGCACTGTAATGTCATTGATGTCATTTTTTATAGATAGCAGATCTCTAGTTATTATGATAAAGCAAGATAGGATGACGTAATTTTTATTATATAACGAGATAACACAACACTTTCAGTGAAAATTTATAACAAATTATAAGATAAATTTTCTCAATGTTTTTCAATACGGATTGACCAATCTGCCTATCTCAGTCTACTTCAACTCTCTTACCTTATTTCTCATTCACTGACAGTGAATCAATTCGTTTGTAATTTAGCAATGTCGAAACTAAATTGATTAATTGCCGTTAATGCAAGATGAGCATACAATTTTTTCCCGAAAAATAACAACTTAAATAATAAAAAAACGCAATTGCTCAATTGAACTGACACGTATATCAAAGGATATCTCGAAACTGACGTAAAAAAGTAATATTACCTAGTTGCAAAAACATAATTTACAAAGAATATATTACAAAACAAAGACAGTGATCTAAGCAAGCATACAAATTATACAGGCATACGAGTGCCTCGGCATAAATGCAGCCTACAGATCTATTACAAAACACAGTGATCTAAGCAAGCATACAAATTATACAGGCATACGAGTGCCTCGACATAAATGCAGCCTACAGATCTATTACAAAACACAGTGATCTAAGCAAGCATACAAATTATACAGGCATACGAGTGCCTCGGCATAAATGCAGCCTACAGATCTATTACAAAACACAGTTGATCTAAGCAAGCATACAAATTATACAGGCATACGAGTGCCTCGGCATAAATGCAGCCTACAGATCTATTACAAAACACAGTTGATCTAAGCAAGCATACAAATTATACAGGCATACGAGTGCCTCGGCATAAATGCAGCCTACAGATCTATTACAAAACACAGTTGATCTAAGCAAGCATACAAATTATACAGGCATACGAGTGCCTCGGCATAAATGCAGCCTACAGATCTATTACAAAACACAGTGATCTAAGCAAGCATACAAATTATACAGGCATACGAGTGCCTCGGCATAAATGCAGCCTACAGATCTATTACAAAACACAGTGATCTAAGCAAGCATACAAATTATACAGGCATACGAGTGCCTCGGCATAAATGCAGCCTACAGATCTATTACAAAACACAGTGATCTAAGCAAGCATACAAATTATACAGTCATACGAGTGCCTTGGCATAAATGCAGCCTACAGATCTATTACAAAACACAGTGATCTAAGCAAGCATACAAATTATACAGGCATACGAGTGCCTCGGCATAAATGCAGCCTACAGATCTTTTACAATTACAAAGACAGTCAATACAAAATAGCAGAAATTGTAATCGATTCACAAACTTCAATTTATCAGAAGGCAATAAAGCATCCGAATGATACCATAAAAATTGTTAAGAATTTTTTCTCTCTAGGCTGTTTACTGAAATATATAAACAACCAAAATGAATATAAAATGAATAAATCACCAAAATGAAGACTTGGCGCAAAAAGCGAGTTCTCGTCAAACATATCATAGTAGCTAAGTTTCTTGTATTTATCATCAAATATTACACAACTTACTAGGTAAACATCAACAGATTGAAGAATTTACTGACACCAAGTTTGATTTCTGTCGAGCTTACTGGAGTGTACATTGTCTCAAAGTAACAAATCGGCCTCTGTGAATCGAGCGGTAGCGACTTCTACATATAAATTTGCTCAAAGACTTTTCAACATTTGACGCGATTTTCATGGAATCAAAAATTCTTTTGAAATTGGCGCCATCTTATATAAATGATGATCTTGTGAAACAAATCCTCAATCGAGTGCGTGATGTACAATGAATAATCAATGATTGACTATTCATTGTACATAAAGATCATTTTGGTTGTGAACTAAAAGGCTCTGGTCAAGGCAAGGTTCCTGCTGCGTTAATCCTTACGCTGACATACGTTACGCAAGTATTCCTTATACATTGAATAGAACCGAAATTTGAGACGGGTACTTTGAAAGTACTCGTTCACGCCGGTAACTAGGCTCTCTAGCTCGTCATGGTATCAAACATGGAAAACTGCTTTTGATTAGCTAAACATACAGGTTTTGAGATTAATTCAAATTTGCAGCCTGTCATCGGCCTAATGACTGGCACACTGAATACTTGACAGTCCAAAACGATCATGGAAAACCAAAACATAATGTAAAGTGGCAGGTGAAAATGTAGTCCACATGTCAATTCCAAAACTTTGGCAGGGCATTTTGTTCTTATTTCAAGCTCTGTGCATTTCAACAAAATGTTCATTGCAATGTAATTAATGATTAATTTGATAATTACATGTAATTTTGGATGTCATGATGTAATGATGTGAATAAATTATTTGTTTTCAGTGAACTATCAAATGGAGATGATGCGACGTCTCAGGGCAGTCAATATTGACCATTTACATGTTGGATGGTATCAGAGCACATATTTAGGATCCTACATCAATAAAACATTACTGGATTCACAGTACAGCTATCAGAAGTCTATAGAAGAATCTGTTGTTCTTATTTATGGTACGTCTGTACTGAGTAACCATCATTGTGCGTGTGCATTTAGCTTTCAGAAGGACAATACACATGCAAATTTTGTAGACTTTTGGAATAAAATGTGCCAAAGACTTTGTTTAGTGGAAGGAGTTTATATTTAAAAGCAATCAGGGTCAGAGAATTTCTTTTCTGGTTAAGTTGCATATTGTAATGAATGGTTATTATGATTTCAGATCCACTGCGTACATCACAAGGAATGCTTACTTTGAAAGCCTTTAGACTGTCTAATGAAATGATGAAATTGTACAAAGAGGGAGAATTTACTCCAGAGAAGTAAGATACTGTGGTCTAGGTTATTTTATGTTTATTATGTTTCTCTCAGTATGTGGTATTATAAATATTAGAAAATAGATTTTTCAACCGTGATTGCAAAATTATCAAACAGTAATTCCATATGATATCAAATGCCTGTGGTTATTTTGTTCTCTCAGGTTGTCAAAACAAGGTATTAGTTACCACTCAATGTTCGAAGAGATCCCTCTTGTTGTAAAGAATTCAAGTTTAGTCAATGTCCTCTTGTCTGAAATCTGTGATGAGTCAAGGGCACAACCATCTGATCAGTTCTTGTCATTGTCTACAGGGTGAGTAGGAACAACAAGTTTTCAAGAACCATAGGTTTAAATCATCATATCACACAATCAACTACCCTGCTTGGTAAAGATTTAACTGTGTGCATGTGCTGATGTCATCAAGTATCACATTACATCATTTTTGAAATGCTAAAAGTTTTGGTGTGCTAGCTATGTTGCCAAATTTTGAATAAATTAACTTACATACGAGTTGGAAACTATAACTGATATTTGAGTTTATTTATTCTTTCAAACTTTTGGAGGGTGCAAAACATGTTCTTGCAGAGGTTTCTTTTGAGAATGTTCTACCAAACAGGATAACTATCAACTGTTCCCCTAATTGAATAAAAATTGTCATTCATTAAGGTGTCGTTACACTGCGCAATTTTCTCAGCAACTTGTCTCGCAACGCCATTGCAAAACAAGTTGCCAGAAAAATAGGGCCCTGTTACACTGTGCAATCGTTCTCAGCAACTTTCAACAGTTTTGGCCGAGGTAAGCTGGGAAGATGTTCAATTGAAGATGGCAGACAGGCTTCAGAGCATTTTGTGCATGCGTTTGTAGAGTATGTGGTTCAAAAATTGTGAGGAAAGTTGCTGGAGGGGTGATACACTGTGCAATGGCGCTACAAGTTGCTGCAATGTGTTGCGGAAAGTAGACTTTAATTCTACTTCGTGCAATGCTGTGCTCAACATTGCGCATCGAAAAACATTGTGAGACAACCCCTGTTACACTCTGCAATTCTCTAGCAATTTGTTTCACAACGGCGTTGTGAGACAAGTTGCTGAAAAAAATGCGCACTGTAACGGCACCTTTAGTCTATTATTTCTTTTATTGTTTATTTCTTTATATAAACTATACCAACTCTTTACTATGAAAAACACATTAGGATTATTTATTGTTCATAACACTCCAATTTCAATGTGATCTTTTTAGGTATCTTGGAATGAATTGATATTGAATATAGATGTATTGTTGTTTCTGATAATTCTTTTGTCCTAACTGCTTCAGGTCGTATCTTGAGAAGAATGTACGTTTGTTGATGGAAGGTGTTGATGAGTTATGTCAAGATGCAAACAAATTTCACAACTATCAGCGCAGCGTATCACGTCAACAACAACAAAAAGAAAACTACATTCAAAGACGGGTAAGATGCTAAATACATCTAGTAAAAAATGCAACATAACTACCTCAACATTATTAGAACAATTATTAATTGTGGAAAAAGTATACAATATATTATTGGGTGAGGGTTAGATTATATAATATATATGTAATGTTGTTTTCTTGTCTATAGCAACAAGAAAACACTGCAAGACAGAACCGTGGTGAGCCTCCTTTACCAGAAGAAGATATTAACAAAATATTCAAGCCTCTTCCTGTGCCATCACGTCTTGACAACTTGATTCTCTCCCAACAAGTCAACACATACTCCCAACATGTTAATCAGTTTACAACTCAGAGCTTTGGGAAGTTATTCCTTGCACAAGGCTTACAAGAAGATCAAAAATCATGAACTATTTTCACTGTTTGATGATGCAATGTTTTCTTAGTAGCACATTAACAAGGATGTTGTTGATTTTGAGTGAGGAAGGAAGTTTTGCTGTAGTGTTTCACCAGTTCTCCGTTGAAAGTTGTTTAAATGAGCAGTCTTAGCCAGGATGTTTTGCGCACCTGTGGTCTATCATATGGTTAGAGTGGACATTTTCAGGGTGACTGAAAATGGCCGCTAGAGAAATAAAATCTCCTCAAATTCTCCACATTGTCTCACAAATGCCATGCAAGTGAATTGTTGAGAGTTCTGCATTGGTTATTGATTGATTTTTGAATATTTTTTGTAGAGTAAACAATAACCGAGATGTGCAAAGCATCTTGATTGAGACATGCTTTAAACAAGCAAAATATGTGTAGAAATTAAAAATGTGATGTTTTCTGAATTTTTCCTCTTTTGTTGAGACCCATAGCCAATGACCTAAACACAGATCTTACACAGTACAATTCATCATTTATTTTAACATTTTTTTTAAATTATGGATATCAAAAGAAGTATCGTCATTCATGCTATTTAGAAAACATTGTTATCAACCATTGAAAGAAAATAAAAAACAATATGGAAATGGATTTAGTAGCATTTAATTTTGTAAGCACATAAAATCATTGCTCCCTCCCTCTCTCTCTCTGTTTCTGTTCCACTCCATCCCTTTAATGCTTAGATACAGGAAGTGGTTAAATAACTGGACATAGACTCAGTCTTTTACGGTCAAAACATCTGAAGCCCAAAAGTTCATTGTTGATTTCATTTTTTGAATCTTGATTTGATTATTTCATTTGAATATTCAATTTTGAAATAGACAAGTCTAATGCATTTGAAACAAGAAGTCACCACTTGAGACAGAAAAAAACTTTGAAAATCTTTAACTTAAAGATTAAACTGTCTAAAAACTCACTGAAGTATTTTCTTGACAAAAGAAAGACATTCTTTTGCTTATTTAGGATTTTTTTGTAAATACGTTATTTTGAATTTTGTAGACTTGTTTTCAAATTTGATTACTGGAATCCAATAATCAATTCAATATTCAATGAAATCAATAATGAAGTTTTGATGGGTACAATTGGTGTGTTGACTGTAAGAGTTAGGTAATCACCTTGGATAAGAAGTAGACAATCTTGATAGCATACTTCTACAATCAACTCCTGGCCTTCCTTCAGAACTGGAGAGATTCCAGAGGAAGCCCAAAGGACAGAAAACAAACAAAAAGTTGACTAAAAAGTAGGAAGATCAACCTTACTATCATTTTGAACCCTCCTATGCACCAATAAATGAAATGCCTTGTGGGCTTTGTTTTAAAGCAAACGCAGGAAAACCATGAAATAACAGTAAAGAGAGACGTGGTGGCCTAGTGGTTAAGGCATCGGACTTCTGGTCCACTGACCTGAGTTCGATTCCCAGACCGGGCGATCACGTTACGTCCTTAGGCAAGATACTTTACTCTCTCAGTGCCTCGACTTTTTGGATAAGGACGTAAAGCCGGAGGTCCCCTCTGCTTTCACTCTATGTTATAAGGTGGAAGTAAAAGAACCGCTGAGGACGTAAACAAATGTCTGGCAGTGACCACCCTCGGTGTCTGTCTCAGCAACCATAGCATTGAGCCGCACAGTTACTGGAGCCTAGCTCTGTTGTGTGGTCTCACACGTACGTGTAAAAGCTTTATAAATAAATAAACAAATAAATAAATAAAATAAATAAATAAACTAAATACCAACAAATAGTTGCTATTTAGTAACTGTCACTCAACCAGACCATGACTATTTCTTTTGTCTGGGTGTTGTGTAATGTTCTGGTTGAGTGATAGCACCAAATAGTTACTAAATAACTACAATTTGTTAGTATTAAAATTCATTTAATTATCATGTTATCATGTGTTACAATGAGCTCTGTTTTGTGCCATTCAGTGAAATGACTTGGGATTTACAATCAAAACACCTCAAGCATACCCACCAAAAGTTCATTATTGATTTCATTCTTTGAATATTGATTGGATTATTCAATTTGAATGTGCAATTTTGAAATAGACCAGTCTAACATTTGAGACAAGAAGTCACTGTTTGAGACAGAACAAAACTTTAAAAATCTGAAACTGAAAGATTAAACTGTCTAGAAAGCTCTCACTAAAGTATTTTCTTGACAAAAGAAAGATGTTATTTTTGTTCCTTTTAATTTTGTACACTTGTTTTCAAATTTGATTGCTGTAATCGAATAATCAATTCAGTATTCAAATAAAGAATTCAATAATGTTTTGTTGGGTACACTTGAGGTATTTTGACTGTAACTGCCCATTTATTCTGAGTACAACATGGACCTGAAGCATACATGACACCAGTGAAGGTGACTACAAGTTCCAACTTATTTGAATAGCATATAGTGCAATAAGTTATTTTTTGAAGATGAAATTAAATGTGTACAGTCTGTCTGAATGACACTGAACTCTTTGTTACCATGCCAAATAATTGGAGTCATTTTCATATGAGTTGGAAACAGTACTGTATCATATCTTCTAGGAAAATATATGCACTTCAAGCCGTATCATAGCTGTATTGTAACCATACGGTTTCCCACTCATTTGAAAACTCTAATACCCTCTAATACAGGAGCTTGTCATTGGTATTATGGCATTTAACCAAATTTCTCTCTGTATTTTTGGGAAAAAAGTAATTTAATTTAGATTCCACTAGTTACACAGGATTTGGCATTTGAATACACATTATGTGAAAAAGATTTTTAAGCTTGCATTGCTGCCCTGTTATGGGCCAAGAATTTTAAATGATAGTAGTCCAGTATTGTTAACAGGTTCTGAAAATAAGAAAATGGAATTCAAGGACCATCTTCTGTTTATTTTCATGGTATTTGTAATTTTTCAGACTCGATGTCATGGTAATTTTTATGATCATTATTACTCTATTTGGGGTTCCCCTTAATCCCCCCTTCATTATAGTTGGCCTTTTACCAAATTTAATTACAACTCTTCCATGTTATCATTAGTATACAACATTTGAATATTTCTAATAAATCTCATGTTATTTATCTTGATAGTTGTCCTTTTACCAAATTTAATTACAACTCTTCCATGTTATCATTAGTATACATTTGAATATTTCTAATAAATCTCATGTTATAAGGTGTCAATACATATCACTATATGCTTCTTTGCAAGCTTTATCATAAGCTTCATGTTCTTCTGATGTCATTGATTCGATCATTTCTGCTGTGACATCATGTAAACCAACCATTTTACCACCAATCTTGACTTTAACCTCATCATCATCATCATCACTATCTGCATCATCCATTGCTTCAGTAACCTTCTCCCCCTGTGGTGCAGAAACTGTTTTCATGATTTCATCATCGGAATCATCACTGGATTCAGATTCATCCTTTCCTAAAGCCTGTGCAACATCCAACCTTGGCTTCTTACTAACACTCTCATGTGCCAACAAGTCGGCCAAGATCTCATCATTTTTCTGTGCAAATGGTTGAGAAGATGTTGCAGTAGTTGACGATGTAATTTCTCTCTTTGATTCTGTGGTTTTGGGTGCAACAGTGCTCTGTTGCATCCAAATAGGTGCATCCTTTGCTAGCTTTGCTGTTTCACTTGTATCTTCATCTTCAGGACCCATGCTTATCTTAATGCCAAGATCACCACTATCAAGTCCTTTACGATCTTGGGCCCATCCAGTTCGGCTGACATGTGAACTGTGACTTCCCTTTGATGCTAGAATGTTGATTGATGACAAGTCTGGTTCTGGCTCGAGTATCTGTGGAGCTAAGTTAATATTCTCAGATTCTTTTAACAGTATAAATATTTGCTCTAACTGTTCATTGAATTTAGCTAATGAAGTCCTATAGTTGTTTCCCTGCTGTATGTCAGTTGTGTCCTCTTCAACTGCCCCATTGCAAAAAGTACATATCAATAGTCCAGACGCAAAATTAAGTAACCGATTGACTTCAAGATCGGAGTATTTACTAGCGCACTGTGTACATAGAAATGACGGTCGATTCTTGGCTTGTTTCTCGTCACTTTCTATTTTCTTTCTGATATGATCAAGCTTATATCTCACTACGTTAACGAAAAGTTTATAGTTGATAAAATAGTAGTTGAATGTGAGCATTGTTCCGGTGTCAGGCTGTTTTTCTTTATGTACTCGTTGCTTTATAAGTTTGTCGTTTTTAAGTCGCACCAAAACTTGTCGTAGTTGTCGTTTGTCGAATTTCAACAACTCCATAAGATCTTCTTCTTTGACACAAGGATGCTTTGCGTTTGTAAGGACATTCATCATTGCAACGTGCTCGTCCTCGTAAAATCCACGAATTACTAGCTTAGCCAGCCTTTTCAGCACAGGAGGCACTTCCATCAACAACGCTGGTTCGTCTAAAGCGCCGTTCATTTTGTAATTGAAGAGAAGAGATCAAAAATCTACAGTAAACTTTATAGACAGTCACAGCAATATATATACCGGCGAAGCACGAACAAAGATGGCCGAACTGTGACCCAGGCTAACTCCATGGGCAATACCGCGGACACTAACTTGGAGAATGGACGTTTTAAAGACGTTTAGAATGACAGGAGCCCGAATCGAAAAGAAATAAAAATATGATGTTAAGTGAGATATGACGAATTACGTTTCAAAGATTTTTTCCCTCGAAATATGGCTAGTCTTCAGCTTAATTACTGACCATTTACAGACAGCGTTACTCGCTTTTACCTACAAAGGATTATGGGTAAAAATCACCGCGCGATTGACTCTATTGAAAGAGTACGAGCCTAGCTGGTAGGACCACCAACCAATGTTTTAACATATATGATGGAAATTGGAAATTAAATGGTCAGAATTTCGCGTCTTCACAAGTGAGATTTGCAGTGTTTCAAGGATCTGGTTGAGACCGGCTACCTCACAATCCTCCCCTCCTCCCCCGTCCACTCACCCACACATACGCACGCACACACACTATATTTTTTCGTCAAACATGTCTAACTTGAATTACGTCAAGTGAAACTATAAAAAACACGTACGTTAGTACCGTAGAAAAGGTACGTACATTGTCGACGTTTCATATATAAAGATGAATTGGTCACCCGTAACTCTTGGCTCCAATCTACACACGGCCACATGCAATTTTAATCAGTCAGACAAAAATAAATAGAAAGTGATCAAATCTCGTCAGAAAACGATTTTCTTTGTGGATTTTGTAAGAAGGGAATTTAGCCTGTTTTATGGCTTTTGGGGAGTTCGTATAAGGTGAGTTTATAAGTAGTTGAACTCCTGAAGTTCAGTACTAACTCTATCCAGTTTCGAAAGAGAAGCGTCTTGTGATCGAGAGAGTAACTAAACTTCATTATCGTTTCTGATTACGATGCTTTTTGATCGATTTCGCGTGTTATTAATTATCGCATTTGAAATGATAACTATTTAAATGTAAATCCGCCAAATTGTTATGTTGACGAACTTCCATATTTTACTTTTCATCTTCATTCTAACGAATATTTACAACATATAGACAAGAACAAGCAATTAACAAAAAAGAGTTATTCCGTTTGATCCACACATTACTGGTCTCATTTTATTAACGAATACGCATGAGACAGAGGAACTATACATTTGCGTTTTCGAACTAAATGTATTTTTTTACTTAATAACCTATAATTTGTCATGCGTTGAAATGGGGAAATTTAACGCATTATCAGTTAGATGATTGTTGTTTATCCACTATTTTGCTTGGACCAGCGACCTATTTACTAACACATGACTTCACTGTTTTGAATGAAAATCTTTTACAGTTACTCAATACAATAACAAAGTACTTCTAAACAACGAAAAGAATTTGCAACATGTAATCTCGAATCCTATTCAATTGCGCGCGGAATCATGGCTAGTTTGCACATTGTGAAATTCATTGTTATACACTTCAAAAAGGCATCTACCTGCATAAGTCCACTTGTTTTGACTTCTTTTAAATCTGGTTAATTTAAGGGGCTGGTTTTTTCTCTGTTCAAAGTCAAAACAAATGTAATCAGAGTTGAACAAATTTCTGCCAGAAATGTTTCTTATACCGATCCAAACGTAAATGAATCAATATTATCACCTGGTAAAAACATAATAACTAGCTATAGTTAAGAACAGTTTTCCTTTTGATTTTGCAATATTTATATTTCTTCGAATAACATTTTGAATGTTGACTTACGTCATTCACAGTTAAAGTGCATTTTAGAATGCATGAAATTCAGATTAGCATTTTTGGAACATAGCAAAGTAAAAATCAACACCGTGAGTAGCATTGTATGAAATGAAAAATGAATGTTGAGGTTGTGAGAGTCTGCAAACGAAAAACCACTATGTGGATAAGCTGTAGTAGTAAAACGTTTATGATATGTTTGTGATTATTGTCATTGACAAATCCAAAATAAGACTGTACATCCAGTTGTTTATATTTTGGCTTGCATCAGATTTCTTGGTATGGTTCATTTGTGAGTGCGCGTAAAAAAATAAAAACGCCCAACAAAAGATAGGACAATGCAACGTAACTTTCCTTTCCAAGAAATCCTGATCTTGTGCTTATATTGTTATTTTTTAAGCTCGCAATACAATCCATCGATTCAAAAACACAGGAATTATGCAGAGCAGGAAATAGAATACTGACATCATTAACAAACGTTTTTTTTAATATTTTAATACAATACAAAACACAAGATGAAATTACATATAATACTACATTTAATTACATATTACATATATAATGAAAGGAAATATTAATAAAAGTTGTTAAATTTTTGTTTGATAACAGAAGTAATGGTTGTCAATATATAAGCAGACAAACACGTTAAACAATCAGCAAATACCATCCATGGAATACCTATCGTTATTGCCCTCCTTCGTTCTTCTTCTACTATCAAGCTATCAGATAAGCGCTCAGAAGTACAGTCTAAAGCCCAATTCTGATGGCTCATTTCTCCTGGTTCCTGCAAACGCAAGCGTTGCTGGAGATAACCTTTTAGTTGACTTGAGAAACCTGCAATCTCCTATTCCTGTGACAGGCGGGAATTCTCAAGAACCGCCTGGGATCAACTCACAGACTCCACAGATGATAATATCAAAACTGGTAAGAATGGATATACTTACACTGGAAATCTAGTCTATGTGCATCCGTTCTAATCCCTCCCCCTACGGGGAAAATATTTCTCCACGATGCGTAGGTTGGGGGGAGGGAGAACGGATGTACAGCTCACTGGAAATCATGGGCACATGTCCTCTAGGGACAGATGAAGTGAGAGACAAACACTCAAAGGAAAGAGAATGATTAATGAATATTGCCTTTTGAAACAAAATAACAATTGTACTTATTTAAGGAGAGAAGAGAGCAAATAGGTGAAATGCAGAGAAAAGGAAAAGACCAAGCGTACCTAAGATGCCTATCAAGGAATTTAATGTAATAGAAAAATTATATATATACACAAAATAAACATGTCTTTGGTACAATTATACATAAATGACTCTTTTTTATTGTTTATAGCCCAAACCAGCCCCAAAACCAGCACAGCCGGCTGGGCCAGCCACTGCAGCACCAACCACTGGACAGACACCTCCACCAGCTCCACAGGTGAGTTCTCGTTACTATACAACAACACATTGAATGTCAAGGTTTACACGGTGGGATTGCGTCGCGTGTGCGATTTGTAGTACACGATGAAAAAGCTTCAAAAGTCCTGTCCACATGTATAGGACTATTTTTGAAAACGGATATACTTTTCTTTGTTTTAACCTTCTCTTCACATCTAAACGGCGTTTTTGGTCACTGAATACTGAAATTTTTGAAAACACGACTTGAAAGCGGAAATTCTTGAAAACGCTCGCTCATTGTGTTGTAGGTGCGGAAAGATCAAGAACAGCGTTTTTTTAATACGATGACACAATCTCTGATATTTCTGTTGGACATAGCATATTTGAGTGGACGGGTGAAATATCATTGCTTAAAATGTTCAATATCTGAAATATCCTTTACTGCAGACTAAGCCACCGCAGCAGCCACAACAACAGCAGCAACAGAATCAACAACAACAGCAACAACAACAACAACAACAGCAACAGCAACAAAAACAACCAAATCCCACAGCAGCTGGTGCAACCACTCCGTGTACAGGTCCTGCGTGCAATCCAAAACAGGTAAGAGAAAACACAAGTTGGTTGCATACTCTGTCATGCGTTTGCAAGTCATTGGAACGGATATGTAAGTGAATGCACCGTCCAACTATTTGCTGCAACAGCAAAGGAGTTAGTATTGTATAATAAAGCAGATATTTTGTATAATGACAGACACTTCAGACACTTTTCCTTTCACCTTCGATGCTATATATCGTACATGATAAAAATGATCGTTGCATGACCTGAACATGTCTGAACATTGAACAACGCACGCATAATGACACATCTTTGGTTCAAAACCGACCCTTGCATACAAAGGCATGTTGCTGAACATCTTGCAAAGCAAAATTTATCGTCCTTTGCAATTACTGATATGTAGAAGTAGAAGCATGAGCAAATTAAAATTCAAGGTTGGCCAAGGCAGTTTTTCGCTTCGCTCTGCAATTCAATGTATAGCTCCAAATGGCCTTATCCTACCCTACTGCATGAGCTTGCATGTTGGAACGAAAGGGCTATGGAGGAGAAACTTTGTTTTTTATAATCGTAAGCTAAAGCAAAAAAAAACACTTGTAGAATTGCATGAGCATGTATTTTTTGTTTAGAACACGATGACTCTTGCATTAAAAGGCAAAGATGGCAAAAAGGGACAACCAGGCATGAAGGTACAGCTTACTGCATGGGCATATAGCTCAATCATGACGTATGTTCTTTTAATTGTAAAGTATGTAGTGCCTGTGGTTCATATCGGACATTTTTCTTGTCATTCACAGGGACCTCCTGGACCCCAAGGACCACCAGGCGAGCCGGGGAAAAAGGTAACCAAAAGGTGGACAAATCAAGGAGCACACAGAATGAAACAAACAAACAAACAAAGAAAAAAAAAGCGTTCAGCAAAAAAGAATAACTAACGACCATGAACAAAACAATCACAATCTCTAACATAATTTTTTTTTAAATAGTTAATAACTCGATCTATATGAAATATATATAAGTGGTTTATTAATATTTTTGCATGCAGGGTCCATCTGGCGAGCCTGGTATTTGTCAGCCTACACCGGTAAGTATATACCTCACGCCAACATATACAACTTAGGGGGTTTCATGCCAACCTTACTTAAAAACGCAACTTAATCGCAACGCAATCAATAATAAAGATAATAAGATCCTTATAAGAAAGCTAGAAAGCGTCCCCAGACACACGTACAGACACAAAAGACTCCTTCCTTTTAGTCTGGGCCGAACATGTCCAATCGGGAACTGTAGGTCCCGATTCTCAACAACTATAGATGCAAATTTTGATGTTTAATGTTCTTTGTCGCGGTTTCATAAAAAGTTGCGCGTTTTCAAATTTAGTCCTAAAAAATGACCCCTTAAAAATAGAATGCTAAACTGATTAAGTTCTCACGAAACACAATATACATTGTAATGTTCACTCGGTACAAGCGTTCCCGTTACATTCTCAGCTTTGTAAAATAGCATATATTTGTATATATATTTGTAAATTCTATTGACTAAATAATTAAACTTGAAGCTTTTCTGCGAATAACCATTCTACATTTCTATTTAACTAATCAACGTTCTTTGTTTGTTTGTTTGTTTCTTTTTTTTAGTTCCAGTGTTCCCCTGCTATATTACAAAAACTTCAAGCCAAGATTGACGCTCTGGAAAACCAATGCAAGGTAAGAAAACAGATTTGCAGAATATCTTTCTGGTGATGATGCTAATGAGATGTTTAGAGAAGCTTAAAGTAAAAATGATAATTAACGTAGGGTGAGGTGTTAATGATAATTGTGATGATGATGATCAATATGATGATGATGAGAATAGTGATGGTTGCGATGATAATTAAGATACGGTTGTTGCGGGTAATGATACATGATATTCATAACACTTACTATTGATAAAAAATCAGATGTTGACCAAATAATTTGGAAAGATAATGTAATCTATCTACCACCGAAATGTTATTCGTAGTTTTATGACACTTTTTTTATTTTTTTATTCAAGAATCTTGGAGGTGGAGGCGGTAGTACTGGTGCTGCACCAACAACAACACCTAGTCCACCTACAACAAAACCTAAACAAACTGGACCACCATGTAATATAGGTTTATGGTAAGTTAATCTCAACAGAAGGGAGGGAGGAGGGGGAGATACCGTCAATCAATCAATCAATCAATCAATCAATCAATCAATCAATCAATCAATCAATCAATCAACCAACCAACCAACCAACCAACCAACCAACCAATCAATCAATATATGCGTATACGTACGTCGGCAATAACCTAAACTGAACCAATCAAAATACATATGATGGAATACGAGGAAATCAAATTACAATCCGTACTTGTTTGATTTTCAGTAAAGAGAACCCTGCCGCCAACTGTCAGGTTATTTACATTCAATTACCAAACTCTTCCAGCGGAGCATACTGGATACGAGGCTCCAAGGAACCATTCAAGGTGAGCCTGAAATTTTGTCAGCGCCCTTAACCATTGGCTCCAAAATGAACGAGTGCAAATATCATATCACGAACATTTTACGAGCGTTACACGAATACTACTGCAAATTATGCAAACAGTGAGTATGAAAAGCTAGGGTGCGAGCACTCTACGATTTCATTACGAACTGTGTACGAAGTAGGAGTAAGAGTAACGAATGAGACAAAGGAACAAAGAAATTAAGTAATGTAATGTTGGCATTTTTATGCAGTAGTTTTTTCACATGGAAATATTATAAATATCCAGAGTAGCTATACTTCACAATATAGTGCACGCAATAAAAGTGTGCAACATAAATACCACCAAATAGTGATATATTATGCTAATTCTATTGTTTTCGTTTCTTTAATTAGTGCTATTTATTATTAAATAGTGACAATTGTTGTACACATTCAGTGCGTGCATGCACTTTAACGTCACCTGTATTCCAGAATCTTGAGACCAGTCGGACTAGCTACGTTGTATCATCATCTTTTGATAGTACTTGTATGACATATGCATCCATTGCAACTTTTCGTTTGTTCTATAAAATCTCATAAAAACGACATTTATACCCCCCGGGGGGGGGGGGGGACTCCGTGAATAAACGATCGGGGATGCTCGTCGGAATTTTTCAAAAATACCCATAAAAGATACCAGACGTTTTTCAAAAGGGCGCGGCTTCACAAATTTTTCATTCCTAAAAGATACCAAAATCATGAGTTTCAGTGGCTTCCAACCCCTAAAAGATACCAAAAAGTGAGAATTTGGCAAATTTCATATTTTCAAACCCTAAAAGAGACCAAATCGCCGATTTTTACCCCTAAAAAAATACGACGAGCATCCCCAATCGTTTACCATTGGAGTCCCCCCCCCCGCATTTGCAATTAACATGTGCAAATAAAATGTAACTATAACATTAACATAAAAACATTGTTATCTGTATCATGTAGCTCATGGCCAATGAGATGTAATACGCATTTTTTGTCTTCACTAATTAAAACAAATTCACGATCCCAGTAGCTATTAATATTAAAATGACTAATGATTAATAATGAATAATAGATAATAGTGATAATCTGTAACCGGTGCCACAAAAACTGGATAAAGTTATCCAACAAGTAAAGTAATTAACAGAATAGAAATTGTAAAGAATTTATCCATTCAGGGGCGGCGGAACAATAACAGTCATGGGGGGAGGGGGGCACTATAAACCCCCGCCCCTTCCCCACCCCATAATCAGAAAACATTTTTTTTAACTGTGTAAACTAATGCATTAATGTCTTTTTACCAATATTTTGTGTGTGTGTGTGTGCCATTGGATATTTAAGGTTTTATCGTTGCATGGATAGCGCTATCTAGGCTTTATGTAACCCGACCACAAATGAATTGTAAATTAATAAGTGATAATAAATATATAAAAATGAATAACAATTCATGATAATGAGTAATCATTTCACTGATAATAACAGAAAAAAAACATATTGCTCCATTTCACTATGACGTCACAGGTGGGTATATTATATTTAATCTGTACACTGGAATTGTACTAGCGCGATAGACTATGCGTTTCACTCAAGAGAAAATGAGCTAAGAGAACCTATCCCCCATAATGGGCTTTGCACACGTTATAAGCCCCGTTAAGTCTATTTATAACCGTCGAGTTATTTTAAGAACGAGACGTGATTGGTCAGATTGACCAGAGTGGAAATAGAGGAATTTTATGCTGGCTTCGAAGACAAAAATGAAAAGAAAAACTTAACAATGGTGGATATATCAACATGTTCCCCAGTGATCTTTCTCTTAAGAACAAGGTCTTAGCTGGACTGGTAACTGACTGGAAGTTAATTGCCTGGTTTCTAAAAATAGCACTAGCGGGGTTCCTGATGGGGTCTGGGGATGGGTTCTCTTAGCTCATTTTCTCTTGTTACGCTGTAATGGTTATATATTTTTATCTCAGTCCATCTCAGTATCGTATGATATGAAGCATGTAATCATTGCCTTGTGTCATCAGCACTACTGTTATTGTAGGCCAACAGGTTTGATTGCCGGTGTAGCTTATCTAAAGGAAAGGTTTATAAAGGGAAGAATGAGGGATCACAATTCTCTCCGCCTGTCTCTCTTCCTCGTCCCTCTTCAACTAAGTAGGTTTTTACCTAAAAATAACAATCGAATTGAATTGACAGAAACGTGATCTAGGTTTTGAGCATTTTGTAAAACTGTTTAGAACTGGCTTTTGTTAGTATTGGTATGATATAACTGTAACAGTGCTTGTGACGTCATAATGCATGGAGCGATTTGTTGATGCTGAATCACGTCATTTGAATTATTCTCTAGACATTCTGCCAATTCGAGCCCATGACTGCTCGAGGCTATACACTCGTGGCTCGAATACAAGGGACTGGTATCGAATTCTCTCCTGTCAGCAACACATGGGCCGACACGTCTACGATTAATGAATATACAGCAGCAGATAAAACTGCTCGAACTACTATGAAAAACCGAGGCTGGTCCGAATTGAAACAAAACGTGCTTCGCGTGTGCTACGATGGACCTGAAACAAACTGTGCAGATTTCTCACATAACAAAGGAATTACACTAACTGAACTATTTAACAACCAATTTGGAGTAGAAGTCGATGAGAAATACACGTTTAACTCTCTTCTAAGGGCGTTCGGTAAAAAGTGTGAAACTGGTCGCATGTTGCGGCAATGGTGTGGTCTAAACGTAGCTAGTATATGCCACCCTCAAGATATTAACCCCAATCTTAATCCTACCAATCATATTGCACGAATTGGTTGTGTTGGGGACATCCTGTTTACATGTGGACCAGATGATTATGCCTTGGGTATTGGTGTATCTAGTTGCTACGATCAATACGGGTGTGCCAAAGTCGGTCCTCTTACAGCTAATTTACACTGGGCATGCGTACCACAGTATGGAGCATTCAATCAAACCAGTTTTCTCTACGTTAACTAAAAAAGACAAAACTTTTGACATTTTTATAACAATTTTAGCAAAATCAAGATGAAGTGCATGGACATTTTGTAACAATGATGAATCACATCGTTGATATTTTGTACCACTTTTACAATATGAACTAACAAAGAGCTGAATCGTTATTGAACTAAACAAATAGAGTTATTATTCATCTGACATCGAAACAGCTCGGAAGAAAAAGAGCAACTTCATGACGACGACCCGTCTTATTCCATGACAGAAACAACGCAACAGCTACGATTAATGTACCACATCTACTTCAAATTTGTCAATGGTTCGGAGTTGTAGGAGTTCCTGTAAGAATACAGTACTGGAGAAAATGAAATGAAATAAAGTCACGCATGCTCGCCCAGTTGTTGCTGACGGAGAGAACATCGTGCCATTGTCCCACATGGTGAAGTAGTGTACTGTCTAATATATTGATTCGCTATTCTGTTTTACAGACTCACTGTGCAATGATCCGAGATGTACCACAAGACATCCATAACCCCGATAATGTTGAGCCACCTAAAGGAGGGTGGACATTAGTGGCGCGTATTAACGGTGCCGGCACGGAATTCTCTCCGATCAGTGACAACTGGATAAATAACGTAACATTTAACGCCAACACATCTACTGACACAAGTGAGAGTACATCAATGAAGAATGATGGCTGGATGAGTCTTAAAGGCAATGCGATATTGCTCTGCTTTACCAGCGCAACAACAGGATGCGCCAAATTTACACACAAACGCGGCATGTCGTTGCAAGAATTGTATAAAACACAGTTTGGTGTTGTTCCAGAAGAGCAGTATTCGTTTGCTACTCTGCTGAAATCGTTCGATAAAAGTTGTGACATGTCTGTGCTACGACAGGGTTGGTGTGGATTGAATATGGCAAATACGTGTAATCCAAGCAAGGACAATCCTAATGCTAAACCTGTCCGTACGACTCACATCGTACGAATAGGATGTATCGGAGATAAACAAGCGACTTGCTTCCCTGACGATTATGCACTGGGGGTGGGAGTGAGTAGTTGTAAAGATGGATATGGGTGCAGTGCTGTGGGGATGTCTAAGAATATGCACTATCGATGTGACTATATCCATGGTACGTTTATGCAAACGGGATATCTCTATGTGCTATAATAGGCATTAAAAATCGGACTAGATTAATCAAACATTAACAGAAACGTATGCACCTCAGCGTGTATGGCCTACTATCAGCAGCCAGAGAAACATCTATAATGAATTTAAAAATAAAAACTAAACCTTCTCCAAGGTGAACAACATTCAGGCTTGGCTAAAAGTATGATTATATGAACATTTATTCATGCTAGTTTTTTAGTTCTCGTCAAATGGTTTCTCTAAAAAAACAGCAATAGGAAACTTCGATATGGATTACGGCCGCTCCAGTGATCCATGCAAACTATTTCAATGTAGTATGATTACATCTTAAAAGAATGGTAACGCTGTTTGGTGTTACTGTTATTTGAGTAAATAAACATGATATTTTAAAATATTAAAGTTGTGTTCTATTCGCATGTATCATCTAATTTCCCTCGTTTTGCGTTAACAAGACAATCATTTCTCCACCAAACTAGCGAACCAACGTACCAGCTAACCAACCAGTCCCACGCCCGAATTAACCAACCAACCACGCAACAAACCCACTAACCAGTCAACCAACCAACAAACAAACTGAAACAAAAGTAAACAACTTAAAACAGACACACAAACAAACCTTCAGAAAGACAAATTAATCCGGCAAGGCAGGAATGAATAAAAATAGAATGCAAAATATGTTATTACGCACCAACGACGGGAGTAAGAGAATAAAAGAGTAAAACTAACAACATACAAAAAGATTTATTGTATTCTAAAATTCAAATTAATTAATATAATAAGAAAAAAATCCAGAACCGTTGGTTACGTCATCCTCTAGACAGCCTGAGGATAACAGCTTCCAATATACTCATTGTTTCGTCCATAACAATGTATTTTAAGAATGACGTCATAGTCATCCATGTCTAGGTGGACGTCATGGCCGCCGCCTGCCAGGAAACATACTGTGTACATGGCCATCTCAAACTCTGGGCTTGTACCAATGAACGAGCTACCGAGTGGTTTACAACCATCTTTCCAAGTAAACTTGATTGTCATTAATTGGCACTCTCTCATCTCATTACTAGACATACGTTTCTACCAAAAAGAATAATTACAAAGGTGAGTGGATGCAGGTAATTTGTTGAGATTGCAGTCTATTTAGTTTTCTTGTCAGGAATCACAAACGAGGTAGAAATTGTGCATTGTATTTAAGGTTGTGCTCTTGCATTATTTTCCTCATCAAAAATCTAAAACGGTATTATAGTCTAGCTACCCTTAATGAGGTACTTGTCAGAGATATAGATCCAGGAATCAAAGAAATGGGAGGTTTAAATATTTCTCAGAAACAAAACCTTCTAATAATAAGTTCATAGTAAGGCCAAACATTCATTTCCACTTTTTTAGCAAGGGGGATGGCGACCCCTGAGAGGTCTGGTAAGATTACCAAACTAATGTCTATTTGAGATGATAAATAAATATGTACCATTAAAAATTGCTTACATTTCTGTTAGGAAAGTATCCTTTGTAATCAACCAATCCTTGTTTTTCTTGGAGATAGAACTGAATCCAGTTATGGAAACCAAGAATATTGGTCTTATCTCTTGTCTCTCCAACAAAGACATGCTCAAATCCTGAAGAATCCCTAAAAAAATAACCAAAACCATTATTGAAAAAAATATTATCAAGTCAAACCTCGATTATTTCTAAAGACATTCTACTTTGTACTTTTTTCTATTCTTTTGACAACCGATAAATGATTGATGAAAAGACTGGGAGAAAGTACGAAAGCAGCCAGGTTTCCCAGGCATATCTAGGGCAGGGTCACAGGTGCTCATGACCCTTCATTACAAAGCCAGATATTTAAAAAAAATCTGAAAATTGATGATGTCATATAATATGGTACATTAGCCCCCTCCCTCCAATGACAAATCCTCATGGATACATGTTTGTTTCCTGGCTCAGCAAATGAACAGAATGAATGTAAAAAAATAAGTACTTAATGTACATACTTACTTAACACCTCTTGTACGGCTATACAAGTCAAACCATAAGGAATACAGTCTCTTCTTAAATCCTGGTCTGTCAGCAGGTACAAGGCCTTTAGATGCAAGGTATTTATGTGCTATCTGTATAGGGCCAGTCTCATAGATCTGGTCAATAAAGATACGATTCTCAATTATTTCTTCTTGTGTCACTACTTCACCTTTGCCAGTGTCTGAAGTATAGTTATCAAGCAGCTTAATAAAGGCTGAAAATATCAAATGAAATAAAATCAATAAGGAACATTTTGGTTGGAGAACTGTAATTCATTATTTAACAGAAACATGTTTGGGGGTGGTGTGGGGGTTGGGCAATTTGCTTTAAAGAAAGTTTATCTCTCATAAACAACTATTTCCATGATGCAGCTTACATCATTTTTTTTTTTTTTTTTTTTTTTTTTTGACAATAGGCATGTACTTAAACCTATTAAAAATATATTTGGAGGAATGCCAGATCCCCAGATGCTGATTCCAGGTGATCTGATTAGTTTTAGTTCAAATAAAATGCAAGAAACTAAAATGCGGCAATCAAACTATTATGTACACATGAAGGGACATGATTAAGGTATAGTCCTCACTGACCTCCATAAGTTCCACTCTTGAGTTTATCAGGATTAACATATGCAAACAAAGGATTCCTTGCACTATCATTGGTTGCATGGTATCTTGTTCTTCCCTGTGGATCTATCTGATAGTCAACCTCAGGTGTGAGACGGTTCTTGTCTGCCTTCCACATCTGATCACAGACTTTAGACAGCTCCAAATTAGGAGTAAATTGACTGAAATGGAAACATTTGAATGAGGGAAAGAATCAATAAAAAGTAACTAAATGAGTTCAAATAAATGAATGAATGAATAAATGAAAGAATAAATAATTAAAAATGAAATAATATCCAATGAATGAGTGAACAAATAATCGTTAATGATAATTCTTCATGAGCATTACATAATATAGATAACCATAACATACATTCCCACATTGATTGATAAATTCAGAAGTCAACATTCATCATTCAAGACCTGACTATGTTTTGCTAAAAACAATTCCAAGCCTCCCATTATCACAACCACCTTATTTCCTCCCATTATGACTTAAATAGTTACCAGTCCCCAGTGTTCAAAGGTGCAAGTGAATCATGGACTACAAGGAACATGGTGGTTCTTTTAGTTTGTTTTTGTCATCAATTTTTTGTTTCGAATTCTGTCTTATTTCCAATATTATTAGACCTGTTGACTTGCTTGCTAGAGATTCCAATAATATGCACTGGAATCAATATCTAGAGCTAACCCTCAAATAGTTCAGTGGCAGACTATTTAGTTTGCGAGGGAAGGGTGGGTGATTTTGAACCCTGCACAAAACGAAGCAAGCCCATGTTAGTTATCTAAATCTTTGAATTTTTACTGAACAAATTCGTGCACATTTAAGTGGGCTAAAAAACTGCTTGCATGGACCAAGTCACCCACCCACCCCTCCCCCTAAACAGTCAAATCGTTCGCCATTAGTTTATTAATTATATGTCTGTCTTTCATACCACAGACATTCAAATTAAAACTAACTTTCCCTCGTTCATTAAAAACGAAGAAGCCAGACTATTAAGCACGAATAGAATTATTAGAGCCGGCAAATTAGTGACGTGGCGGTGTAAAGTATATTTCTATAATTAAGCACCGTTAATAATACAAGCTACAGCTGCTGTAAATACAAATACTGCACAAAAATTCAATATTAATTCACACTAGTGGAGTTATATATTTCATAGCAGAAGCACAAATATGCAAAGAATCAAAAATTGTAACATTCAATCGAATCTGCTGCATGATCACGATTCAAAAGTATATGAAAGCGCCGGCTCGACAAATATATATTTACATAATTAAAAATAAAAACATCAAATAACATTCTACTTACAATCCTTTAGACATATTGCAGGTATTGAGTAGTCTATTTTGCTAGAAACTCGAAAACTTGAAGTAGTTTGGTTCGATGGTACGAGAATTTGTTCTTCGTTTTCAACACAAGCCAGGGACAAAAGCCTGAGTTTATATCCTTCCACAGGAAGCCCAACTTTAAAATTGCTAAAATGGAAAAAAATTGACTTCAAAAAGCTTGTTAATCCTAATCCTAACACGTTTTAAGGCTTTTTGAATATGTGTTTTCAAATAATACCATGTACTTAGGAGAATTTTTGAAATATTTTCTTACATTTTCGTTTGGGTTTCCTGTGTAGTGAAGACCTTTTGAAGCCCGGGTCCAAAAAAACATAAATATGGCGGGAAACGTCGAACAGCAAAGGTACATATGTTATTGAGAAAATTCTTTCTTTTATGTCATTTAATGCTAAACTACGGAGCTCTGGACGTTCAATATTTGTGCTATATTGTCAAATATTTCTTTGAGCGTATAAAACTCTGTTATTTATACACAATTTCTGAAAAATGTAACAAAAAATCTCGATGTCAAAAGAGAGTCAATAGTGTCCTGAAGGGGAAAATTGGGAACAAAGAAACTTTTGATCTGTTTTAATGGTTTTAAGGGAACATAATTTGAAATGAAATTATGTTATTAATGGGGAAAAATTAAGGGATGTTGTCCATAAATATATTAGGATCAAGGGTACTTGGACCCCTCTGGGAAGGGAGCATTATTGGGGGTGCTCCCCTATTTTCTCTAGTGCTATCCTTTTGTTTTAATACAAGTATGTACATACTAGACTATACTATAGTGTCTTTAAATTTCCATATTCTAGATCACTAGAGGATGTCAACATATCAGCCAATGCAGCTGGTCTTACATCTTGCATTGGACCTGTCCAGCTACTGCAGTTTTCAGACAGTTGTATATCACAGGACTATAAACTGCTTGAACTCAATACAACTTTACTTGAGAGGCTGCAACAGGGTGAAAGGTAAGATTCATTAACTATATGTTTGCATACTTGTTTGTTGAATTCATTCTTTAAAGGTTTGTTGTGTGTGTGTGTGTGTCTCTCTCTCTCTCTTTTTTAAAGGTTTGTCAGTTTATATTAGAATTTATTCATTTAATTAATTTCAGGGTTCAAAATAAGGGCAGATCAATGACAATGTCTCTCTAAAGCTACTACTTAACGTCCCATATTGGAATTTGAAGAGACAACTTGACTGGCCATATTTTAGAGGGATGAAACTTATCTTGTAGATTTGCTTTTTTATTTTTTATTTTATAAAGTTTTAAAACTTGCATACCTTTTCAAAAATGGGTAATGACTGGACAAAATGTTCTCTTGACCTTCTTAAACCTGGCCATTATTTCAAGTCCTGAATTAAGATGAACAACTTTCAAAAGTGTCCATTGATTTATGCCAATTATGTAATTACAGATTTATAATTACTGTTTCAGTCTTGTGATACGAGGTGACAACCAAGATGATGCTGTTCTGTGCACTCAAGATAAAACATATGATATCAAACTTGCTGACACTTCAAATGCAATGCTCTTAACACCTGAATGCCAAGTACTGAAAGATGATGGTATGCCCTCCGTAGCAGTTACTATGTCTTGTGTCTAAATGATGTATATCATATATTTCAATATGATTATATAATTAAAGGGTTCAAGAGCTTCTTACCTGGTTCTTCCAGCAAAAAAAGGGGGAAAAAACTGTGTAGAAATTGTTGCTAGGATACTGAAATTTGCTTCTGACCATATCATTAAGTATGGACTGGCACATCCAAAATCTGTTTAGTCCTGTGTCAAACGTCAAATATAAATTATAATTATTATACATGAAATCATCCATAACTTTGGCTATTGGTAAAACAAAGAAACTACACTTCTTTACTGTTTTTGCTGGAAGAAGGTAAAAGACAACTCCACTTGCTGAGCAATAATAGTTATTTAATCCATTAAAGTTTTTAACCTACAAAGCCCTGTTTGAGCTAGATTGCAAACAAAAGTCCACAAGTTAATCATTCTTTTAAAAGAAAACATTGTTTGTAAAGTCCTTGTCATAATACTGCACAATTCGATATTGGATCTCTGCAAGAGGCATCTTAGGATTTGACTTGCAAAGACTTAATTGTCAGATTTTTCAGTGTGTTAAAAATTCCCCAGGTCTGTAAGTTGGTAAATGCAAGAAGGTGCTTGATGACCATAATAAAGTTTTAACTTCCCAAACATTAAACATGGGGTACAGTAGTCTTATCATCGCCATTCTTTAAAACTGACTAAGATGTTAAGGATAAATAACGAATCTAGAAATAACAACATTTGTTGATTTGCACAGGATTTAAAGAACAGAAAAGAGAACTGGTAACACGTAAGGTACAATCTAGATAGTGAATGCTTCTTTTACTAATAATTTAAGGTTCACTTCACCTTTTTCTTTTACAAGGTATGGCGAAAAATTGCAAATTTTGAATTGAAAACGAAGCTAGGGGAATGTGCACCATCAATTGAGACTGGTGAATCTGCAGTGTCTAGACAGATGATTCAAGTACAACCAATAGCATGCCACCAATATTTGGTCTTGTTATGATGAACTAAAATTGTAATTCCTACTTACTCCAACAAAGGATTGACATCTGAAATGACATTTTTCAATAAATCTTCACGGCGATTGAGATTAAACACTGATATTCAACTGTTTCTTCAGAAACACTGATGCATGGATGTGTTACACATGTCATCTACAATGTAATATTATTTTATGTTAATGAATAATAATATGTCATGTATATGTTTCTGTCAACAGATATGCAGCTGTCATTCAGAATACTACGAAGTCAGACCATCCAGACCTAAGCTGTACAAAATACAAAGATTATTGGATGAGTTTCCTTACAAGGGACAAGAACACAATAGCACAAAATCTAAGGTATCAGACATTTTTTACAATTTAAAAGATCTCAGAAGTCATCTCTTTATTACTTGGAAGATGTCTTTGACATGTACATAACCATCATTTTCGAGAATGTATAGGCGAGTTATTAATCAACCAAAAATGTTACTCCAGCCTTCTGTGTGTGAGCTCCAAGATTAATTTCACATCTAGTTTGTTATTTCACAAGTTAATATATAATATAATATGCAACCTAGTGTAGTTCGTAGCTTCAAGTTCCTGCAAAAGGAATCATTGGAAAGATATTGGGAAAGTGTAGATTGTCAGCTTTGATTTCTTGAAGACCAAGGAACTATCTTTTCATATTAAATTCTAGCAACAAAATTCACACTGATTATAACTCACTTCATCATAAATGCCCATGATCTTGGTTAATGGGCATGTTTCTCATGAAGGTGCATGGTTAAGAAAATGATTGTCTGTTCATGGCGTGTGACAATTCAAGGTGCATAATAAATAATAATAATAATAAACTTTATTATACACAGAATTCAAAAAGTTAACACTAATTTACATTGAAGCTGTGGATATTATAATATATATGTGGATAATATAATATTGGGATTTATTTGATAATGTACTACTGACAATGCATCTGTTTGTCTGTTTAGTACACATTGCAAGATATACTTGATGTTGTACAAGGCAGTGAAAAGGAAATCAAAGGGAGCTTGGATAAATTGGGGGCAATTGAAATGGATGGTAAGCATTTTCATTCGTTTATTCACTTGTTTATATTGCGAGTGCTCTACTTCCATTCCTGTGTTAAAACCTATAAATCAGCCCTACTCATGGGTGCATGGATTTAGGGGGGGGGGGGGGGGGGGGGATGGAAGGTTAGGATTTGTTAGTGAACAATTTAAAAAATGTTTGGCTTTAATTATGGACTGAATGGAAGGTTTTATCTCTGCAAAATGTTCCAGCCTTCCCCCCTTCTTTGATTCCTGTATCTCCCCTTGCTATTATATAGAGCTTTGAGCAACTGGGACAGCACTATAATTTGAGTATCACCGACAATGCTCCCCCTGGCCTCTACCTGTGATGTTTGATGTACCAGTATTTGTTATTTTGAAGGATTCTGGAGGCTGCTTGATGTTGAATACAAAGAAAAAGTTGTTATCAGTACTCTGACATTACTGGAAGAGAAAGACTGGGATTGGAAAAGAATACCACTTGAAGATTGTTGTGATGTCCTGGAGGAGCTTGAACCACGGTAAAACTCAGCCCCTATCCTTAATAAAATATTTGATGTCTGATAATCCACATATCATGACGGATGTTATTACATCAGTCACTTGCTCAGAGCTAAAACTGCTTGTCAAAATCTTGACTTATTAAATCTTTCATTGATGGAGTTTTTTGCATCAAGTCCGATCTTCCAGCACATATATCCATAGATAATCACATTAATTTCATTTGATTTCTCTGTCTGATTGCTCTGTAGACAAATTATTGAACACTGCCTTAATCTTTATGGAGAGACATCCTCTATGGAAGGAGGTAAAAGCAAACTGCCATCATCTTTAAACTTCAATCAATCAATGATGTCACTTGAGCAACACACAATGTTCTCATGGTTTGTCAAACAATGGTCTATTTAATGAGCATGATCACTAATCATCAAACAATGGTCTATTTAATGAGTATTATCACTAATCATCAAACAATGGTCTATTTAATGAGTATTATCACTAATCATCAAACAATGGTCTATTTAATGAGCATGATCACTAATCATCAAACAATGGTCTATTTAATGAGTATTATCACTAATCATCAAACAATGGTCTATTTAATGAGCATGATCACTAATCATCAAACAATGGTCTATTTAATGAGCATGATCACTAATCATCAAACAATGGTCTATTTAATGAGTATTATCACTAATCATCAAACAATGGTCTATTTAATGAGCATGATCACTAATCATCAAACAATGGTCTATTTAATGAGCATGATCACTAATCATCAAACAATGGTCTATTTAATTAGTATTATCACTAATCATCAAACAATGGTCTATTTAATGAGCATGATCACTAATCATCAAACAATGGTCTATTTAATGAGTATTATCACTAATCATCAAACAATGGTCTATTTAATGAGCATGATCACAAATCATCAAACAATGGTCTATTTAATGAGCATGATCACTAATCATCAAACAATGGTCTATTTAATGAGCATGATCACTAATCATCAAACAATGGTCTATTTAATGAGCATGATCACAAATCATCAAACAATGGTCTATTTAATGAGTATTATCACTAATCATAATAATAATAATAATTTATTAACTTGTAAAGTGCATGCTCAATAAAAATTATCACTTGCGCTCTAATAATTTACTGTTGTCCTAGCTAGACTATGTGTTGGGTTTCTTTACAGATGACAAGTTATATTGTTCACTGAATGAAGACAAAATCTGTCAATTTTATGCAGAATATTTGCTGAGGCCAACACAAAGGGTAAGACACTTGTACCTAATGGCATCATGTCATGTTCCAAGCTAGTGATTTGGATTTATAATAAAAAAATGTCTACTTAGTAGATGTAACCTGATCTGAAGCAATTAAGACATTGGAACTTCTGATTTTATGTCTTCTCTGCATCGGTATGTGACTTTAAGGTGTTTGTCATCAAGAAGACACATGTAACCTTTTTTCTTTTTGTTTTGTAGTTTAATTATGAAGATTTTATGGAATCATGGCAGCAGAGTGTTCCAGATGGAATGACAACTAAACTAGAACATTTAGCTGTAAGTCTTACAATTATGGCATGGTTGAACACTATCAATCATTATTGTCAATCCTGCAGTTATCAGTCTTCTGCAATAGCCAAATGTGGTAACTGTTACTACTCTGATAGAAAAATTAGGGAAACCTTATAGCAGAGCTCCAGTTTAATGAGACTTGTTACAGACAATGAATTATTCATTCATTCATTCGCTGCCAATTATTAAAATTGTACATAACTACCATGGTCTATCATCAACCATGGACTACCATGGGCTACCATCAACCATGGACTACCATGGACTACCATGGACTGCCATAAACCATGGACTACTGTCAACCATGGTCTTCCATCAACCATGGACTACAGTACACTACTATCAACCATGGACTACAGTACACTAACATCATCCATGGACTACCATGGTCTACTATCAACCATGGACTACAGTACACTACTATCAACCATGGACTACCATGGTCTACTATCAACCATGGACTACAGTACACTACCATCAACCATGGACTACCATGGTCTACCATCAACCATGGACTACAGTACACTACCATCAACCATGGACTACCATGGTCTACTATCAACCATGGACTACCGTACACTACCATCAACCATGGACTACCATGGTCTACCATCAACCATGGACTACAGTACACTACCATCAACCATGGACTACCATGGTCTACTATCAACCATGGACTACCATGGTCTACCATCAACCATGGACTACAGTACACTACCATCAACCATGGACTACCATGGTCTACTATCAACCATGGACTACAGTACACTACCATCAACCATGGACTACCATGGTCTACTATCAACCATGGACTACAGTACACTACCATCAACCATGGACTACCATGGTCTACTATCAACCATGGACTACAGTACACTACCATCAACCATGGACTACCATGGTCTACTATCAACCATGGACTACAGTACACTACCATCAACCATGGACTACCATGGTCTACCATCAACCATGGATGCCATGAAGAATCCAACCTCTTTTATGAACTCATAGACTTGTCAAATAAACTCCTACAGTATGTTGTTCATGCTGAACACGTTTTCACTTTCTTGATGAGTGGTAATTTCTTCACCTTACTGTTTTAGTAAATCTCTAAAACAACTTCTGGTACTAATGATATAGTTTTTTCTGAAGAGTTTCTCATGTGTCTGCATGCTTAGCCTGATTTTCTCATTCTTCCCGCTAACCTTTGACGGGCAGGGATGAACAACATATTATGGACTCGAAGGCTTCTTATGTCAGTCGCCGAAAAATTTATAGTAAATGGTATTAGTTATATTATGCTTAAGGCTTAACAGTGTGGCATCCTTAAATTCAGGCATAAAAAGAAACTTGTCTGTGATCAGCCAGAAACGAACATTTCCAAGCAAATTCTTTAAAATTAATGTATAATATCCAATCAAATTTAATGCAAGTTGTTTTATTCCATTGATAGGGTATTGCTCTCACTGACATGAAGACTCACCCACCAGTTGTTATTTACTTTCCTGCTACTAGCCTTCCAGAGAAAACTGAAATGAGGTAAACTTAACAAAAACGTTTTTTTGTGGATAAAATCTTGTGTTAGCCACACTGGAATGTTGTATTCAACATATTGATGGAGAGATCAGACTTACAAACTGTGTTCTTTCGATTAACTATGGTTGATCCGATTCCTTGCCATCCAGAAGCTTTGACAATTTTAAGCTATCAAGACTGTACTAGGTCTTCAGTGATATAGAAGCTAATTTTCCTTGTTCTTTTTTATGAATTCATGTTGTTTCAGGTTTATGAAGTTATTCAAAACAAGACCAAAGTGGACATTTGATGAGATACAGCCTTACATCAAGTGGGTGTAGCCATTTAAATATTTTACATGAAATGAATCCAAATAATCATGTACCGGTATTAAAAAAGGGACACAAGAATATGTTTTTTAAATAATAAAAAGTACAGTGGGATGCCTTTTTTAGTCCCACTCTTAGTCTACCACCAATGTCCAAGTAAAGCATGATTTTGAAAGCCACACAAGTGTGTTGACAATATTTTATTAGGAGGGGCATTCCATGTTACATATAATTTTCAAATTGGTTCTAGAAAAATAGAAAATAAATGGATGATACCCCTATGAGCAGGCTGAGGTTAAAAACAATTTTTGCACATGATCTAAAGTTCTTGTTACACTGTCAGTGGAATAATAGTCCAGTTTCATGTTCTTCATTGCTCAGGCTAAGCCTCAAAGGCATGTGATATAGTCTTTTGTACGAGGTACATCCCATGGGAATGCACCAATCCAAAACAATGTAAATATCAATGGTTTTGTTTTGATTCTTTTGATAATTTACCTACAATTGAGGCTTAGCCTGAGCAATGACGAATTTGAAACTGGTCTATTCTTCATTCTACTTATGTTTGACATTACCTTGCATGAAGAAACATGTTTTTTTCTTTTCTGTTACCAGAGATCTTGTTGAGACGGGACAGTCACTGAATGCTCTACTCCTGAAATATGCTCGTTCTTCTAAAGATGAATCAGGAAGGAAAGTGTATAGCTCCAAAAAGCCAGTTTAACATTTTAGTCAATGTAACAATTTTATCAATAAAATTTTTTGTCTCAATTTACTGTGATATAACTTGAGAATTTTCACCACTCCATTATTGATATTAGCATTTAACAGCTTTGTAAAACCATTTTCTTTGTGTGCAAGATTCCTGGTTGTCTAATGTGAGATTCCAGTGTTTTGTTTGATCATGTCAGTCTTGACTTACAGGATAATTGGATTAAACAACCTTTGGCCAAAATGACAATTTATATCAAAGAATGCATTCATCTGTCAATGCAAAAATCTTCAAAATTGCACTTCAATGATATTAAAGTTTCATCTCGCAACAGATGAAACTTTTAAAACACCATAAAAAAAAAAACAGAAGATGTACATAAACAAATAAATTTGGAAAACATAAAACATGGTTTCTGTTATTGGATTGTGCTGGAGCACTTGTTTTTTGCCACAGCCCACAAGAAAACACAGGCTCTGTGTATGACATTGACTTCAGTTCCCATCGATCGTTGCCTATATATCTTATTAGATGTTTTTTTATGTAATACAGGGGGATATTTTGTGAGTCAGTGAATGTATTGCAAGTAATACATTGGGTTGTTAATTTTGGGAATTTTTAAATCTGGGTATTTGCACTCTACCATATATGGTAAAATGACTAAAAAGTTGTATAATAATTTCACGTACAGACCTCGCTCTCGGTTAATAACCCTTTCACATTTTATTCTTTGTTCACTTCATTAATTGTGTACACAATATAAACAAAGTTATCTACTTATTCATAAACACTTAAACACAGTCTTCTGTTGACAAGATTATAATAGTTTTAATAATAAAAGCATTCTAATAACATATTTGGCTAAATAGTATGAACATATGCTTAAAACTTACGTCAAGCTAAACACTAAAATACAAACAGCTATAAGAAATGAATAATAAAGGCCACACTACAGAAACAAGCAATGACAGGGAGTGGTATTCTCTTGAAAAGTGGTTGGGGGGTTCTTGACTGACCTACCTGTTTAAAATGAAACATTTGTATACCTTGTGTCTCCAGACAACTACATACTTTTTAGGGCCACATTTCTTGTAAAAGGCCCAATATAACTTTGGAAATAAGTTTGGAAATCATTTGAAACAAAGTATGTAATGCAGCTTGGGGTATATTTATCTACTTTTCGGTCTGAAATCAGGCCCCTACCCACTTTTCAAGGAAGTCACTTTGAGAGCATTGCTTAGAAGGTTGAAAGGTTGGAGCTGTTTAGGTATTCACCTTTCTTCAGTTAACAAATACATAAATGTTATTTACAGATATTTAACAACAGATATTACAATCAGTGAATCATACTGCACTATTATCAGTACAATAAATAATAATTATTGCTCAATAATTGTGCTCTTTTTACACCCTATATATCAGATCAAAGAACATATATTTTTGTCTTCTTTTCCAGTTTAATATAAGTTTTATTTTGGTGACTTCAACAGTATACTACCTGCAGTGCTCATCAGAGTTGTTGAACTGTAGGTGACAAAAGCTAAACAATATATCATTGCTTGACGTGTTAGGTACTGCACAGGCAGCAGAAACATCAGGTCACACAAAACAGTTCTTCCAATGACTACTTCTAAGGGACTGGTCATTAATTATCAGGATGGGAGGAGGGGGGGCTGGTGTAAAAAAGGGGTGTGTCATAAACTGTTATGCAAGGAAAATGAGAATTTACATCAATCTAAAGAGGGGTAGGTCTACAAAAATTATTATGCATTGCTTTTTACATTTGCACAAGTCCCCCCTTTCCGAAAATAATATTAGTGACCAACCCCTAACCAGATGATCATGAAAAGTTTCTTTGACAACTATTACTTTGATAAACACTCATTAAACTGAGTTTAGATCTTTCAATTACAAATATATAATTACAATTATAAATATTGAAAAGACTATCAAATTCGAAATAATTCCACTTCAAATAATTAAGTCATTGTAAAATTTTGTGTTTTGAAACTCAGCACATGAGAAAATTATTATCCAGGACATATTAACTGCAAGGTTATAACTACTTCTTTGTCATAGGATAAAATCCACAAAATGTTTAAAACTAAAAGTAACAAAGCACAATGTCCAAAAAACATTTAACAATGGCAAGGTTAAAATGTTTCTTCTACACTCCATTCTATCTGTGATGATCTACCATTATTAACTTGAAGCAAACACTTATTGTTGTGTGTTAATTGTAAAGCAGTTGATGTTTAGATGGTCACATAACTCGTTCACCTGGAAAATATAAACAAATATGACAATATCATTACCACTAAATTCTGAAAAAAATATTCTATCACGACAAATGATTATCACCACTACACATTCCAGGAATATTGTATCACGACAAATGATTATCACCACTACACATTCTAGGAATATTGTATCACGACAATTGATTATCACCACTACACATTCCAGGAATATTGTATCACGACAATTGATTATCACCACTACACATTCCAGGAATATTGTATCACGACAAATGATTATCACCACTACACATTCCAGGAATATTGTATCACGACAAATGATTATTACCACTACACATTCCAGGAATATTCTATCACGACAAACGATTATCACCACTACACATTCCAGGAATATTGTATCATCTGTGATATTATTAATTATTAATAATGTCCACAATACAATGATAAAATATTTTTATAATAATATTACATCCAACACTTGGTTGTAGCTGGCTTTAATGTTTGATGTTGGCTTTTTTATGTTAACTGGTTTTGTTTGCAGTTGTTGGCTTTTGTTTGATGTTTTTTTTTAACTTGCTGTGTTTTGTTCGATGTTGCTGTTTTTGTTTGATGTTGCTGGTTTTTGTTTGATGTTGCTGGCTTTGTTTGATGTTGCTGGTTTTTGTTTGATGTTGCTGTTTTTTGTTTGATGTTGCTGGCTTTGTTTGATGTTGCTGGTTTTTGTTTGATGTTGCTTGCTTTGTTTGATGTTGCTGGTAGTGTTTGACATTGTTGACTTTGGGGAGTTTTCTTATCTGACAATGTGCATCTCCAATTTAGAAATTCTGGAGGAGGTGGAAGTAAAGACAAAATATTTTGTGTAATGGGAACTCCACACATATGCATGCACCACTAGTAACAAGTGCTATGAGATGTAATTTATTCATCAAGCTTACCACAGAAATGCCATAATGTATGTGAGCTATGGCAACTATAACTGTATAAAATACCAAGGCAACATACTCAGCCCCAGGATGCAAGAATGGAATAACCAACACCAATACAATCAATGGATACAGTAAGTGATTGAACCGTTCACATCGCTGGTAACACATCGTGCTAACAATGAGGCGACACTGAAATGAACAATTTATTACAAACTGTAATTTATATTTAATATTACACTGTATAATATGCAAAGAGCAAATGTTCTACAACTATATAGGAGCAACTTACAATGGAAAAAATTGTGACTCCCACAAATGGGTTTATTTTGGATTATCGTTGGATTCAAATTTACTCATATTTCCCCCATTAAATGGAAACATTTCTCAAGCAATTCCCATCTTTGAAGACTTGGGAATTATTTTTTTATTTGTATTATTATTCTTACCGTAATGTTAGAGTAGACAATACCCAGAGCTGTGGAAAACAATCTTGACTGTTCATTCAATATGTCAGATGGAGAAATCAAAGCCCATGTTGTGAACAAACCAAAACAGATAAACAATGGACAAAATGGTGCTAGTCCTTCAATAACTGATATGCCACGACCTGACTTATTCCTATGCGCTCTGAAGAACATAAGAGTTAGAATCAGCAAACTTTGTGAAAAAGACCTAAACACTTTAGAGATGTTATAATTGTCCCTTGGGCAATCACAGTCACCATTTCAATGAATGAAAATTGCAAAGGAATTTTGATTGGGTAACAAGACATTCTGAAATATTCTCTGGTAGATGAGTTGATATCAATGGGCAATCCATACTGGACATATTAACAGCCATTCAATAGAGTTTGATTTACTTACTTGCATACATAATAAACACACATAGGAATAGTCAAGACAATACACGAACCTGCAATTAATACAAAATATCAATGTGATTAGCATGGTTGACATAGGTGGCCAAGTGGTAAAGCCTCTTGTATCTCTCCAACATGGTCTGGGTTCAAGCCCCAACTCGGGCACTGGATTTTATGTGAGCAAAGTTTGTTACAATAGTTGTTTCTCTCTCCAGGTTCTCTGGTTTTCCTTTCTCAATTCCAGAATCAAGTGCAAAGATGTGTGTAAAACAGTGAATGTAGGGGTCGTTAGTGTATATAGACTAAAAAGAAGTCAATCACAATTTAATTTGTTATGATTATTACCAATATTGCCCTCAATTTACACTAATTACAGGCAAATTTGTTGCATTGTAACCTGTAGTTTCATAACTTCATTTTGATATTTAGTCCTTTTTGAAATTAGTTGTACTATTAGGATACTCACCATACACCACAATTCTAAATATATCAATATATCGCAATCCAAGATTGAGCACTTGTGTTTTCCAAAATCCAGTACCAAACACATGGGTCATTATGTATACAAGAGTAATCGACTAGAGAAAACACATGTAAATGAGTAAGCAAATGAGCATTATTATGGTGAATGCTTTAAAATTCTACTAATGAATATGAAAATAAATAGATAAATAATATAGTAGATCAATACGTAAATCAAGCAATGATTAAAATACAGGGAAATATGGATAATAATGTGTGAAGGCCAATAGATGTCACAGCTGAAAATACCAATAGATAAAATAGAATAATCCATTTTAGTCTGAATGAGACTCTTCAGAGCTAATTGGGCCTGGACATATTTAAAAACTAGCAGTCTCTATTAAAAGTGAATTGCTGCAATATCCCAAAATGTTTTGGTATTAAAAAATATATATGAAAGAGTTGCTGTTTATAGCCAATACTACCACATGGATCATTTACTTGTTTCAATCACAACTCAAGTCCTCGGAATTAACAGGAATAAAAAACAAAAACAAAAACAAAAATGGACCCACACAACGTATTTTACAGTTTATTGACAAAAACAATTACATGTTTGCACTTTGTTGGCGATTGCTTTTGATATGGTTATGCCTTGTCAAGCGATTGATTTCAATTATTTGACTTAACAGCGATTGGATTGGAATACAGAAGACATGTGTTAGATTTCCATCAAGAGCATATAATATACTCTTTACTAAAAACTAGACAAAATAAATAGATGAATAAATTAAAATAGAACTTACTAGTTGGCTTGCATCATACGCCCAAGGTAGATTCAAAACACCAGTGTTATATTTTTCCCAGTGAGCCAAGAAGAATCCAAACATGCAAACAGAATAAATAAGGTAAAATTCCCACACAGTAACACAGTCTTCACCATGGCCAAATGCCGTGAAAAGACCAAGTGTTATCAGCCAGACAGCTGAACTATCCAATCCATGGTCAAATAATTCGCCAAGAGGAGAACTGAAATGCAATTATGCAAAGGAATTAGTTAATCATACATCAACAGGAATATACTGCTATAACAAACATTGCATGTTGTCTACATTGGTATAGTCTTTGATCATTAGCATAAAACACCACTATCCATTACTCTTCGATGGCGTACCATATGCATTAATTGAGATGTTCCTGATGGTGTGTCATTAGTAAGCACACTGTTTTGCCCTACTATCAGGATTTAATTCCCCGGCAAGAGGGGTTTCATTTCTATTCTTTCATTTCACTCTAGATGTGCCTCTGACAATAATCGGCACCATCATCACTACCATCACCTTTAACATTGACAAAGTCATGACTACTAATTTAAGTTGTCACCTGCTATTTGTACGTCTAGCTTGCTTTCCATCAATTCCATCTAAAGTATGAGCTGCAAACTGTGCAAAAGCAAAGTACAACCACCAGTTTGGTGGAAGATAGTAGCCTGTATGAGTTCCTAGCCCAGCCTTGATATGGGGGTCATAGTAATAAGTCACAAGATACACAGATAGCAATAAACACCATCCAATAAACGTCATTAGATTTGGAGCAAACCATAATGGGAAAAGCTGGAATGAATAAGATGTAATAATATATCAATGAAGGAAATGTAATGTATGTGTCTCTGACAAATAGCGAACTGAATTTGTTCCTTTTTTTTTTTTTTTTTTTTTTTTCATGCGGTACACAGGAGCCCCACATCACTAACCATAACTATCAACAATGCCACAAAAAATGGCTGAATAAAAACAATGCAGAATTGCCATGAAAACAGTTTGTATTGTTTAAGATGAAAAAGGCACTGGTTAACAGGGCGAACCTCTCATGTTTATTGAATTGTTTGTGGAATTTCACGCCACAGGGGTTACAAACCGTGCATAAATTTCTCTACAAATTAATGTGGGCGGAGGTCCGTAGGACAGAACTCCTTTGTACCACAATACCAAAGCTTTTATGGGACACAACCTACCTTACAGAAGCAAGAACAACTACACGTAGACATCACGAACATTGCATCGCAAAATGAATCAGTTTTCAAATTGTGCAGTGAAGTCTTACAAAGGAACACATTTGTTGTGTACAAATGACATCCATCAGCTAATATGAAAATAACGTACCTTGACAACTCGATTCCAAAATGGATGAGTTATATAGTTGGAGATTGGCGAATTATCGATTGACTTGTACTGTAAAGGAATAAAAAACATGACATGTTTATGGCTAATCAAGCAGCGAAAGCTACGATCGGTTTAAGGACATGTCCAAAGCTGACGGCACCCACCTTATAACGATCAAAACCAGCCAACTCCTCTCGACTTAAATATTCCCACTTTATGTAAGGCTTGAGAAATGCTGGTATGCCCATTACGGAAAAAAATCCCGAGGCAGATTCGTTAATTTCGCAAGAACTCATGGGTCACAATTTTTTTGAGAATCAGGCCACATGTAGAGCAAAATGGGGCGATCAAACATCAGAAACACTTATCATGCAAAACCTCGTTACAACATACAATATAATTGGATAAAAAATTGACACAGGGACCCCAGCAGATCGAGAGACAGAGATGGAGCTCCAAAATATTAAAGCAAATTTCACTGTTACTGATAGGATTAAATATAAAGATTCTGTCATGTTTTGGTAAAGAAACTAACATGTTTTAATGTTTTACACAAATCAAATGGAAAACAGTCTATTGTCAGAGACCGAGACCGGAAAACGGTAAGCTCAAATTTCACATTTGATTTTACTATACAGCCATTCGTATCTGATTTCTTGTATTACTTTTGTTGTTTTATATCAAATGGGCGTGAAAATTTCAATAAATATTAAAATAAATACATGTATAAAAAAAAAGACTTTCGGGCCACCTGTGGTGAAACGTTTTGAAGCAAGCACTACTGGCCAGCGGGTAATCATAGTAATGTAGTTTACAACGTGGTCTGTCAAGAAACCATTTTCGAACGATTAATTTACAGAAAATAGTCTTTACAATGGGAGCATATCTCAATAAACCCAAAACAGAAATCACATCAAATGATTACAGTAACGACAGGATGAACTGTGGTGCTTCTGCAATGCAAGGGTGGCGAGTTTCCATGGAGGTATGTCAAATTTTATCGCACATGTCGAAAAAAATTGTATTGATGAAAATGGAAGCGTTTGGCTGGCAAAGTGTTCCTCGGTTCCTTAGAGTTCCACAGTGTCTTTCTGCTAGTAACCACAAAAAACATTACCAGTTTCATGACACAAAAATAATGGTTTCTGTACTGTTGCAAATAGTCTCTTTCGTAAACAAATTTCATTATTTGCCATATTGAATATATTCATTTCGCGATCTTTGCTGCAATCCTTGCCAAGAAGAAGGGGGAGAGGGGAGGCAAAAAAGTGAAACGAGCATGGATTTAAACAATTTTACAATGTTCCAACTCGTTTTGTCAAAGATTGCAGTTTTGTGATATCAGTATTGTTTCAAATTACTTTTTAAAGTCATCTTCAACTTAGATTTTAAAACTATAGTCTTTAATAGTTTAATATTCTATGTAAAGTTAAGCTTAATTTTCATGAAAAAAATGTATTGTTTCTAATGAATGTCAATGTCACTCATATTTTGAAATACCATGATTATTCCCAGTCCTGCATAATCCAGATATTTTTTGAAAGTAGATTTTTTCTCTATTTCCAAAAATATTGTATTTACACTGCAGTGTTTCTGCATCATGTTAATTTGTCCACATGAATAAGCAGATTATTCATCATAAGTTTTTCAAAAACCTCTATTTTCAGTAAGCCAATTTTACGTTTTTTCTTCACGCTGTATTAGCTTTGAAAGCAAGATCTATTTTTTGTATTTAGAACATACTGTTAAAATGCACTCATTGTCCACAAGCAAAAGAATCACTTGAGGCGTTGTCCGGACTGCTGTTATTTTTCCTGTAATCAAGGCTGATGCAGCTTAAATGAGAACATGAAAATCAAGTATTGTCCAAACAAGAATGATGGGTCAGCTTTTAAAGAAAAACATTTTCAAAAATTCGGTGACCACCTTGCATATGTGGTCTTTTTTATGTTGCTAGCTTATATATTAGTTTTTGTGGAAATCTTGCAGTCTTAATGCCATTCTTTCATTACAGGATTCACATACATGCCTGCTGGACTTTGATGAAGATACTTCATTTTTTGGTGTTTTTGATGGCCATGGAGGTAAAGCTTTTGCAGTGAACTTATCTTAGTAGATTGTTTGATAACTGGTACTTTGGTGGCTGTCATCGGAAAAGCTTACAATGCTGCACTCACTTCAAAAATCACGTGTTGGTACTTTTCACTATCATTAACTTGAATTTATTGCACTTGTCTGAAATAGTGTTTCTTAATTGAACTCTGCCAGAAAAGAAATGAGATTCAGAGCTAGATTTTGTGTTTGCAATCTTGTTATGTTATGTTATGCTAAGCTTTTGGTCAATGTGTTCATCTTTAGGGCAAATGATAAAAATGAAATTACTATGGAGTTAAAGAAGAAATAAGATATTTCAAATTCTATTTTTATTATTAGCTACTTTGTTTGACAGCCATGAAATTTTGAAAACAAGACATCATGCAACTACTTTACTGTTAGCAGTTGTAAAGAAACCATCTTTTAACCGATATTTTGTGGATGATTTAATAGGTGCAGAGGTTGCAATTTATGCACAGAAACATTTAGCAGATGTTTTCAAGACAACGGAAGGCTACAAAAAAGGTGATCCCAAGCAAGGTTTGCTTGAGGCATTCTTTAAGCTTGATGACGATTTGATAACAGAAAAGGTATTGTTTGACTATAGAAAGGGTTAATCAAGGGAACTAGCCCCATTTCTCTATCACATCACATTCACCTATTCTTTAATTGCAAATGATCATGGTCATTGAAAGGTGATGATGAGTAGATGACTATGTTGAAGTCAGTTATGATATTTGTGGTAACTAAGCATCACATATGTTGAGAATGAATTAAGTTAGCTATGTGGGATTATTATGTAGATATGTACATGTGTAAGTTCAAAAAAGACTGGTGAGTGGGTGATTTGAACCTAGATGAATTATTGTGTAAGTGTATGTATTCATATGTATGTACTCAAGTCTGAGTGTTTGACAGAAACTGTTGCTGTTTGTGTATTTTGTTTGAATGGTTGAAACTCAAGTGCTGAAAATGAGAAACAGTTGTGATTGTGCATACAATGTTATTGTAAAGTAGCAGGCCTAGCTAGTGTTTTGATATCAAGGTTTTTAAAAGGCTTGTTCAAATTAAAAAAAAATAGTAGCACTTGTATGTCCAGATAAATACTGAAACAATATTTTATTTTGTGTTGATGACAACATTAGAAGTTGAATCACTTGCTAAAAGTCCCAGTAATTCTAATGATATCATTTGATTTAAGGGTTTAAATGAGTTGAAGGAAATAGCTGGAGATCATGGTGAAGACAGTGGTGATGAAAATGAAGCAGAATTATTAACACAAGAAGCAGCCATACCATTAAGAGAACTCCTGGAAAGACTCAAAGGAGTAAGTAGTTTATGTTTACAAACAAAATTGAAGATTAAACGAGACTTACCTGGAAGTTGAAGTTTGATCTGGATTCTGCTGAGTCATCAGGAACAAGGAGTCATGTGAGAAAGCACTTACCGCCACGCTATCCAGTCTTAAAAGCCGGTGTGTGAATCAGTCCCATATGCAACAAGGAGGCACAGGGTGGGTTTGCCCTAATTAGGGAGGGCACGTGATTCCTTGTTCCTGATGACTCAGCAGAATCCAGATCAAACTTCAACTTCCAGGTAAGTCTCGTTTAATCTTCAATTCTGCCTCGTCATCATGCACTGCAGAGTCACGTGAGATTTGAAAGCACTGATGAACACACCAATATACAAACCATACTACAGTAATTTATTACATAAATATTCATAATTATATGCATATGATCTGTAGATTAACAACCAATAACTATTAATAAATCAACTTCTAGTTAACTTCTAGAATTATGTTAGCAAATTTATTGTCATTCGTAGCAATGGGCAAATCATAATGCCTTGCAAAGTTGAATCTGATTTCCACCCAGCAGTTTTTTAATATATCTTCTATAGGTACATTGCAGCTCTTTGCCTTAGATGTAGAGGCTGCCCTAGTGCTGTGTGATTTGAACATTGTTACATCAATGCCTGACTGTTGCATGACGTTTCTGATCCAACGTCTGATGGTATCTCTGCTGGCTGGTTTATACGGTTTTACCACTGTTAGTATAAGTCTTGTTTGAGTACCTCTAAGGTCTTTTGTTCTAGCAAGATATTCTTTACATGTAGTGAACACACAGAGGTCTTTATTTGAGAATGCTTGAAGCCTAATGATTTGTCCCTTTTGTCCTGGTCTGGATTGTTTAACATGTTAATGTAACAGAAATGTGTATGCTGTAGGCTCCTCTGCCATAGAACTAGTGTCTAACAATTGTATAGTCTGTCCTCTTTGGGCAGTAACTAATGCAATAAGCATAACTAGCTTATATGATAAGTCTTTAAATGTTAACTTTTCTATAGGTATTAACGCAGAAAGAAACTTTAACACTAAACTCACATCCCACATTTTTGTATAACGAGGAAGTGATGGTCGAGTTTGGTAAACTCCTTTTAAAAATCTCTTAACATATGGATTTTCTCCAAAAACAACATTGTTAACAGGTAATATTATTGCTGATAATGCAGAACGTGCAGTGTTTATTGCACTATAACTTAGTCCTTGATAGTATAGCTGTGTCAGGAATTCTATTGCTTGTTCTACAGGTGGTGAAACTGAATTAATCTGCCTTTGAGTACAGAACAGAACCCATCTTTTAATGTATGAGTCATATTGAGCCTTTGAGCTTGATCTCCAGGAAGACAAGATAATGGTGGTTGCTGCATGAGAAAATCCTTTGCTTTTCCTTTGCACCTTCTTCCCGAATTTTCTGCAAACATCTGTTGATTATGCTAAAAGGAGGAAAAGCATAAAATTTTAGTTTTCCCCATTCAATAGACAGGGCATCAACAAATGCTGCACCTGGATCTGGCTTCCAGGATACATAAGTTGTACATTGAGTGTTAAGTCTTGTTGCAAACAAATCTATGTCTGGTTGCCCTAAAATATTTGTAATCTTTTGAAAAATACTCTTATTTATCATCCATTCTGTTTGGTCATCAAATTTTCGTGACTTTTGATCAGCTATAATATTTTCTGATTCTGGTAGATGAGTAGCAGTTAGCCATATGTTTCTATGGATGCACCAGAGCCATATTTCTTTGGATATTTCATTGCACTGATGTGATTTTGTCCCCCCCATATTGTTTATATAAGACACTGCAGTTGTGTTATCTATTTGCATTAGTATGTGCACATCATGGCTGTCACTACATAAAGATTTTAATGTGTAAAAAGCTGCGAGGAGTTCAAGATAATTAATATGTCTCTTGCCTTCAGTTTCATTCCATCTCCCCCCAGTTGAGGTTTGCCCTCTAACTGCTTCCCATCCCTCCAGGGAAGCATCAGATTGGGTAGTAATAGAGGGTAATGGATGACTGATCAATTTGTAGGTTGATTCAATGTTATCAATCCACCAGCGCAGATCACGTCTGCACTCCTTATTCAGTGTCATAACTGCATCATAATCCCCTTTGTTGTGTCTAAGTGCTTCACATTTAGCAAGTTCTAGGGATCTGTAAAACAGCTGTCCATGTTGAACAGCAGGGAAACTGGCAACCATAGTGCCAATCAATTATGCTAGTGATTTGATTGTCAAATTACTTTGATTGATTACAGATTCACATAACATTTTAAGTTTTGTGATTTTGTCTAGTTTGAGTTTAATGGTCATGGACTGTGAATCAATCACAAAACCCAAAAACTCTACTCTATTTTGTGGAATCAGTACAGATTTCTCCTGGTTAATTGTAAAGCCTAGTCTTTGAAATAGGTCTATAGTAAGATCAACATTTTTCTTACAATCCTCAAAGGTGTCACCCTGTAAGTAACAATCATCGATATATGCAGATGATATATACCCTTTTTGTCTAAGGTGTGCATAGGCAGGTTTAAGCAATTTAGTGAATAGTCTCGGTGCACATGCTAACCCATTTGGAAGGCATGTGTATTGATATAGTTTACCATTGAATCTGAATTTCAAATACTTTTGATGCTCAGGTGCCATAGGCACTGAATAATAGGCATCTTTGAGATCAACTGTAGCCATAAAACAGCCTTTTGTTACAAGCTTAATTGTTGTCAAGACGGTGTCCATCTTAAAATGGTTGTACACAATACTTTTGTTTAACTCTTTTAGGTTAAGTATTAACCGGTAGCCGTTGCCAGATTTTTTAGGGCGAATGAATATGTTTGAAATAAATTCATCTTGACAGGGCTGTGATTCAATGATTACATTTTTATCTATGAGCTTTTTTAACTCAGTATCAATTATCCCCTTTTCTGTTGGGTTGAATTTTAACTCTCTGGGGTATAATTTTTGATTAGGGGTTTCCCCTGGCATAAATTCAATGTGACAGTGCCTTACACAGTCTAGAATGTGCACATCTGAGGTTAATTTTTCCCATTCATGTGCAAATTGCTTTAACCTGCCTGCTTTAAAAGCTTTGGCTTTTGAAATTAAAGATTGACTTCTTACCTCATTTGAGATAGAAGTATCCTTGTTGTCATTGTGTTTCAGTTGGCTTGATCTTTGCCCTCCCCTCTCCTCTTTTGACAATAGGAGGGCTTGGACGAGTTTAAATTCTTCCTGTTGTATTCTCTATTCTTATAGCCAAATCCTTTGTATTTCTTAAATCCTTGTTTGTACAGTGGTTTATCTCTGTTATTTGAGTATTTCCTCGATGAGCTTAGTTTGCTAGCTACTCTGTTAGCTTGTGCCATATCCTTTAATTGCTGTGATAAATCGCTGCCAAATAAGAACTCAGTGACTGGCACAGTAGATGAGCAGAGGTGTTTATACTCTTGATTCAAGTCAGGCTTTATAGCCTCTCTGCGCCTCATATTTAATTCATAACTGGCGCACGACGACAACGCTATTCCATCTGATAGCTGTTTCATAAGTGCCGGTACGTCAAGTATTCCTGTAGGAATTTGATCCTGTACTTTATTCAGAGTCTCAATGACTTGTACTGATGGCATAACACTCTTGATTATTAGAGTTTGGACTTTCTGCAGTTTTATATCCGCAGACCTAGTTTCTGACCTAAGTTTTTCCCAAATTAGTGGGTTAACTTTTACGGTCACGAGACTATCGCAGTTCTCGGGTCTTTGATAGGCCTTTAGCCTCTTGGCTTGGACTTCGTCCGAAAGCCGCGTTTGCATTACACCATTGACAACGTTTGCAAGTTGTTCGGCCACTTTGGGCGAGCACTTTTCCTCTAATTGTAGAGATTGTGCAACGTCATGCAGTGCTCCTTCATCTTTGTTTGATTCGGCGGGTATTTTATCCGCAGGTTCGGCCTGGGCTTTACTTTTCTTCGACGTTCCCGCCATTTCTTCTGGTCGAGTCTCAACCACTCTTCCTTCATCTTCGTCGGGGTTTTCTTCCTCCGTTATTCTCGACAGCACATCAGTAATTTTACTGAAAGATTGCTGCATTGATCGCTGCATTGCAATCATGTTTTGAGATAATAACTCTCCAAATTGTTGGAGTTCTGATGGCTTTACAGAATTATCTGACGTAGCCATGTTTGTTTTGCTCGGTGACTGCGCCAAAATTTCAAGATGTTGTTCAGCCGTTTTTTCACCTCGAGTCACGCTCACTTGTCGATCTTTACGTTTGCTTGTGCCCTTAGAAGTAATTTCTGGGGCTTTCTCAGTCATTTCCCTCAATTGTGAGGCTTTAAATGGCAGTTTATAGCGAGGATATCAAACGAGTTGTCGATTAATCGGCGGTAAAAATGCACTGGATAGCGTGGCGGTAAGTGCTTTCTCACGTGACTCTGCAGTGCATGATGACGAGGCAGAATCTCATTTTTAGTGTCACTATCACATGAAGGGTTCATGTTGATGGAACAAGTAATATATACAATATGAGTGGCCAATCTTTATGGGATATACAATGTCCAGCTACAGACAAGACATTGTCTTTCTCATGCACAACAGACACAAATATTGTATTTACTTATGAAACTCCCAACATAGTACAAGTGTTTGTGAAAGAAAATTGAAAATGTCTTCATTTGATTTTTAATAATGATTAATTGTTATGCAAATTAGGATTATTCTGTATCCGATTTACAGGTTCCTTCATGGTTCATGATTTTCATTGTTTTTGCCTTATGAATTATTAATGAATTTTACAATATTAAACATATTTAGAACTTCTGTTTGTCCATGGTTTGTTTCTCACTAAAACTGATGTGGAGTGGGACATTTCACCTACAAGCTGCTACAATGAATAAAAAACCTCTTTAATAAAATTTCTATTGATTCAAAAAGTAGTTTGCTTCCATGATGCATTAGACATTTTAATATGCACAAAATATCTAAATATTTACTGTCCCATTATTTCCCAAGGCTTCAGGAGGTGATGAAAATGAAAGTGGTTCTGATGATGACGAAGAAGAGGATACTGATGAAAAGGAAAATGGAGAAGTCGACAGTAAAGACAAAAGTGAGGATGGTAATAAAAGTGTTTTATATTAATTGACCTTCTTTCTCTATTCATCCATCCATCGATTAATTTATCTATTTGTTTATTCATTTATTCATCCATTTTTTCATTCACTTATTCCACAAGTCTATTTGTTTATCAATCCATTTGCCAGGCCTCGGTCCATTTGTACAACTATACTCTCATTTATTTAAAAGTTCAAGTGTTTTGTTTCAGATGGAAAAACAACAAATGGTAAAACGAAAAAACAAGAAAAATCTGACCAAGAAAGTGATGAGGAGAAAGATGGTGAAAGTGAAGAAAAAGACAAAATGAATGTTGACGTCAAGGACACTGAGAAAGAAGAGGAGGAAAAAGAAGTTGAAAATGATGATGCAGTAGAAGATGATGACAGTGAAGATGATGACGACGATGACGATGATGATGACAATTGTATGATAAAATCAGATGAGGTATGTGTGGTTTTTAAGTGTGGGAGTTGATAGTGAAAGGGCCATTCATTTTTTTCAGGGAGGAATGGAATATTTTGGTAGATCAATGTCCCCTTCAAAAGGATGATAAAATGAAATTCTGATTTTGTTTTTTGGTAAATCTCTCTTTTTTGTTGTTGTTTTTGTTGTTTCTTTGTTTGATTGCTGTATTTTATTGTTTGCTTGTTTGACTGTTCAATTGTTGTGATTGTGTTTCCATCGGGGTTTTTTTTTTCAGACTACTCTCCAGCTTTTTTTTGTTTTTGTTGTTGTTTTTCATTTAATTTTTGTTTCTCAAAATCAGAAATTGTTTCTTTTTCCCAAAGGTTGGATATGACAGTGGTACAACGGCTATTGTTGCTCTTATTAAAGATGATACACTAACAGTAGCAAATGTTGGGGATTCCCGGTGTGTAGTGTGCCGTAATGGAATAGCATTAGAAATGTCTATTGATCACAAACCAGACGACAGCAAAGAACTCAGTAGAATACAAAAAGCTGGTGGTAAAGTGACAGGAGAAGGCAGAGTCAATGGTGGATTGAATCTTTCAAGAGCTTTAGGTAAAGTCCTCACTGAAACAATTGGTGGCATACTAGGCAGATCGAAAAGAAAACACAAAAAGATGTTTTAATAATTGATTTGTGTATTCTCTCTTTGCTAAAACGGCAGGAGGCAGGTCATAATTAAACCATTATATAACTGTGTAGTTATTACTATAGACTGTGAGCATCTAGGGTTACACATGCAATACAATACAATACAATAAGCTTTATATATTGAGTTTGACATGAAATTAAGGGCATGCTTGTAGCTTCAGCAAGAAAGAGTTTTGTCCTTTGACTTGAAAGAAAGTATGGCTTAGTCACAACCATTGCGTTACGAATTACCAACCTACTTTATTATGATAATTGTAAAAACTCCATTGAGGAAGACTGTGCTGCATCACTTGAGAATGTCAATGTTACAATCCAACAACATAAAATATGAGGTCAAATCTTTGTCCAACAAAAAATTAAACACTTCCTTGATCTCAAGACTGTTTAGATATCTTGAATATCTTGAAGTTTATTTGAATAAAAAAATAAACTTGAAATGGCAGGGTCAAAGGAAATAAATGTACAAAAAATATTGAAGGAAGTTGTAGTCCTTTATTCATATGCATCATTTTTCTAGGCGATCACAGTTATAAAGGAAGATCAGAATTGAAGGCTGAAGAACAACAAATTACAGCACTGCCAGATATCAGACAAACAAAACTCACCGAGTAAGCACTGTTGGAATGGCTCATTGAATAAATGACTCTTGATGACTTAAAAAGGGTACAAGGGTTTTCAAACTAAGAAATATTGCTAAACCCTTTTTAAGTCATCATCACTAAAATGCATATCATCATTGTCACAGGAAGCTGATTTTTTTAACAGATTCTTTGCACCATTATGAGGCATGACATTTGGCAGGAACAAATCTGGAGTAAAAATATTTACATCAAAAAGCATTAACTCTCCCAGAAGAGAACTATCCTTTGTTCCTACCTCCTGTCATGGCTGCCATTGTGTGACAGTACAAAGTCTCTATGCATGTGACATCAAAGCAGCCCCATACAAAACAAGATTTTTGGTCTCTTGGGAGCTGAAATCCATTGTTTTGAACTCCAGGTTGAGCTGCATTCCAATGAACTGCAAGAGTTCTATAGCTCATCCTCAGGGAGAAACACTCATTCTTTTTACTCAATTATCAATCTCTCTGAACATTCATTTATTAATAATGATTGTCATTATTGTTATCATCATTATTTTCCTTTATTGGTTGTTGTAAGGACAAAGTTTATGCTTCATAGTTTGCTTTCTAATTGGCACAACAGTTGCTTATGTTAATAACTAATTGTGTTTTATTTTTCAGAGCTGATGAGTTTATGGTTATAGCATGTGATGGAATATGGTGAGATCTTTTTAAAGTGCATTTTCGTTCATTTGATGTTCACAATTATATTGTTTGCTACATTTTTTATAGTTTTCTTTATTTGTGTATAAATTCATTTATAAAACTTGTCACATGACTTGTTTGTGTTGCTTGTTATTTCAGGAATGTGAAAAATAGCCAAGAGGTTGTAGATTTTGTGAAGAAAGAAATCAAAGAACAGAAACTTCATAATGAGAAAATCAATCTATCTTCTATTTGTGAAAAGGTTGTCTTTCATTTTATATGTATCTTTTTCTTCATTCATCCATTCGCTCATTTTTACGATTCATTAATCAATTTATGATTCATTTATTCATTTATCCTTTCTTCATTGATTTGTTGGTTCACTTATTCATTCCTGCTTGTCATCCAATTTTTTTTCAAAATCAAAGGTCACGTTAGCCTCCAGTACTTCCTTAATATATCTATCTAATGTGTCTGTCTACTTCCTCCAGTATATATCTATCATCCTGCTCCATAATAATAATAATAATAATAATATTTAATACTTGTAAAGCGCAAATTACATGTGAATATGATCAAATGCGCTAGAGACAGACACTGAGGGTGGTCACTGCCAGAGATTTGTTTACGTCCTCAGCGGTTCTTTTACGTCCACCTTATATCATAGTCAGAGTGAATGCAGACGAGACCTCCGGCTTTTACGTCCTTATCCGAGAAGACGAGGCACTGAGAGAGTAAAGTATCTTGCCTAAGGACACAACGTGATCGCCCGGTCTGGGAATCGAACCCGGGCCACTGGACCCGAAGTCCATTGCCCTAACCGCTAGGCCACCACGTCTCTCCATCATCCATCTAGTTGATTTAATTCATGTTTAGTTGTTAATTTTTATTCATCCATTCACTCATTCATTCCTTTATCTATCCATCCGTTCATTTATTCATTCATTTATTTTTTCATTCATTCACTTGTTCATTCATTCGTTCATTCAGTCAGTCATTCATTCGTTCATTCATTTTCTTTATTTACCCATTCATTCATTCATTCATTCATTCATTCATTCATTCATTCATTCATTCATTCATTCATTCATTTAGTTACTTGTCCATTCATTAACGTCAATTATTCTGTCTGTCTTGTAGTTATTTAATGCGTGTTTAGCACCAGATACAAGCGGCGATGGTTCTGGATGTGACAACATGTCTTGTGTCATTGTTGCATTCGATGGTATCAAAACACGTCTTTCTGGCAAACGAAAATCCCAAGATGAAAACGACAATGCAAATCCAGACAAGAAATCACGCATAGACGCGGACCAATAAAGACATTGTTTTTATCCAGTAGAAATCATCCACATTTAGCCTGTATCAATCACTGTATGTGGTGTGTGCGCATGTGCTGTCCAAGAAGGATTTTGCAACATAATTAGATAGTTCGTGTACCCAAACTCTCGAAGGAAAAAAAATAGAGAGATTTCAGATCAGATTCGTTTTCTTTTTTATAATTGATTTACCTCAATTTAATGCTACTAACAGAATTAATTTATGCATCTGTACCATTTCCACATTTTTGAAACGTAGTGATTATTATTAATAGTTTTAAATCAAACGTCAAACCTACATGAAGTAGACACTGCTACACAACTGACACCCAAGGATGTTATTGTGCGAGTACATCAGTTGAGAAGAGAGTGAAAAGTTGAGGTGAGGATTGACTTCCAGCTGTTACTCTCGTTCTCACCAGCTAGTTTGCTTTATCAAAAAGTTTTATGAAACCTTTCTAAGGTTTAATAAGTTGAAAGAACGTTTTTTAGTTGGGTTTATTTTTTCCGAATTAATATTGGAAACTTCTCCATCAATATTTGTATTTTGTATAATTTGGTTCAATTTTACTTAATTGTAGTTGGTCCGTTTCTTGCCTTAGTAGTCATACATGCATCTGCACAACAATCTAACTTGCTTTTGAGTTTGATTACCATCTGTATGTCTTCAACAACTGCAGCGCCAGTAAACAGACTATCTAGTATGTATGGCCTTTGTTACCGTCAAATAAGGACCCTTGCACAAGAAGTCGGGTACCCTTATGTGGTAAGGATAAGTCTTTTGTTGATTACATCCCTACCTTGTATGTGCAGGCCCTTCGACTAGTTTATGAATCTGGGGCCGGTTGCACGAAGCCTGAATAGTGCTATCCACCGGATAAATGCCTATCCACCGGACAAATTCTGAAGAAATCCTATGGAGTGGATAACTTTATCCAGTGGATAACTTTATTGATGATTGGTACAGCCGGCCCATAGCGTAGACGTCAACAAAGGTGTACGACGGTGTACGACGTGTCTTGATGTCTTGTTGATTGGTGAGTTCTGATAATTTGCTGGACAAATCTTATCAGGACTACTCTGCAGTGATCAATTTGAGATAACAAAGCCAACATTGTAGGAATACCTCACACAAAAGTCACAGACACAGCCATACTTTACTCCATTTTAAAGAACTATTGATGCACCAGAATAATCTACGATTGAAACTTTGAAAACTGCACGCAAAGCATTTCTGGACGGACAAACTTTTACTGCGGGAAAAGCCACACATTAATCGTTGGATGATTACATCGAATGATGACGGGGAAATATACCAGTAGAGTTACCAGTAGCCTTTGCTAAGTTCAGGGTATAGATTGCAGCTTTGTTGGAAAAACACTCGCCACATCTTTGTACAATAACAGACTGATCGTTATATTTTAGCATGTGCATATCTGATTTTAGTGTTTTTTATTTCCTCGATTTGTATCATCCCATATAATTTATTAGTTCAGTTTATGATTGATGTACAATAAATGTTTATCCTATTAAATATCTGCTTGTTGGTAGTGTCTGTATTTTTTGGTGGCTTTGTGGCTGTCAGTGAAAACGAATCAAATTTCTTCGTCGGTTTGAAAAGCATCGTAACTTTTTTTTTTTTTTTTTTCGCAGAAATTCACTTTGGTATTTGGGTCGATTCAAAAAATTATTATAAGGAACCGAACCTAAAGCAATGAAAAACTAAATAGAGGAGAAAATAATAAAAGAAAACGATAAAAAGAATAGTTTTGGGTGACAGTCACCGCGCGCGGGATACCGGCTGTTTGACGTCATATCTTACGTCAAGAATGTTACGTGCCGCGAGTGCGAAGCGCGCTCTTTTCACACAAAACGTTTTTGTTTAGTGTCCGTTGCGACTCGACCGTTGGCAAACTTGCCTAACAAATTAAATCTCGGCAACATTTAAGTGCTGTGGTATTGAAAGGAATGGCTATCTTCCATGTAAAATACACATACTGCAGCTACGAAAATGAAGGTATTTAATTTAATTTGTTTAATTTTTAAACTGAATTGAAAAGCAACCGCGGTTATCATATAGATTGAGGCGAAAGTGTTCTTTTGTTGAGCGAAGAAGATGCTCTGTGAATCACCATCGGCTATTTTCTAAACGTGTTCACTTCCTGGACTTTTTTCAATTCAATTTATATATATATATATATATTTCATTTTTAAAATAAAACTTCATGGAAGGAAGATTTGCCGGCGCCAGCTACTAGCTTGGTTGCCGAGGTGAGGGTTTGAGCACCGCCGTCAATCGAACTCGTAAAAGACATTCATTATTCATTATGTTTGTATTCTGACAAACTTGACCCAAACTTTTCGATAATTAATTTTCTGTCTCAAGTCAAAATCGAAAACAAAACGTTTGCTTTATGCGATCAGGATAAGTTCATTTTCTTGAGAAAAGCAAACCTGGACGTCTGCCGAAGACACACGGATTCCTGCATTAAAAGGTATAATTTGTCAGAAGTGTAATGTATAAACCGATCGCGGAAAGAGAAAAAAAGAGAGGAAAAAGATTTTTAAAAAAGCGAAAAGAGTGACAGTAAAGCCGCGGAACATTTAAAAAAAAGGTCTGAGAAAACTGAAAGCAACTGAAAAATTATATGTCAAAAAAGAAGACTGGGAGAAAAGAAATGAAAACTAATTAAAAACTCAAAATGAAGGTCTTCTTCTAGTCGTCTTTATTTGAATAAATATAAAGCAGGACAAAGTCGTACCTTTCTAGCAATAATTCGGATGGATACGTGCATTCCCAAACAAAAAAAACGCGAGTTTCTGCACAAACGGAACATTGTCAAACAGGAACTGATAACCAATTCTTCTGATTACCTTGGGGACTAGTTTTAATCATGTGGCCCCCCCACTGTAACCAATTAAGCAATTGACCGCTCTGCTATAGTGTTTTCTAAATGCTAACCTATCGTTACCGTGGCAACTGTTTTATTAACGGTCATTAGATCTGCTATGAATTAGCTAGCACACCACTTGACATTAATTCGTATTTACTAAATTAAAAGTGTATTATCTGATATGGAAATGTATTGATATGGAACTGATATCTTACAACCGCTATGTAGACATCGATAGGAGATAAATGAAAATCATAGAGTGCTCCAATAATTAGAGTCTTGTTTTGTAAGTCGTGAATTTCACATGCGTCAAACAGTTAATTGCAACAAAGCCTGATTATCTACTCATTTCCATTTATTGTCGGCGCATGTGAAATTCGTTTTACACAGAAAGCTGTCTAAGAGCATATACAAGTTACCATATAAGGTTGGACAGTGGAGTATCAAGGGGAGCGGGTTAGGGGGTGTACAACCCCTCCTGAAAAGATTTTGTCTTAAGCATTTTTTGAAAATGTCCGCACAGTTTTTCATGATTACTGGGTAGTCATTCCCCTCCTGAAGATAGTGCACCCCTCCTGAAAACAATCATGGATCCCCCTGCTAGGATTAGGTTTCAAGAGATATTCAACTAAACGAATACCCCATAACAATTTTATTTTTTGGTGGAAACGATTATCATTTCCTAACCTTGTTGATGCGTAGTGGGATGCTTACAGATTGCATGGGTTTGCAAGTGATCCGCTCAGTTTGCAGTACTAGCTTGTCCTGCAATTTGGTCGCTCTATCTCTGTGAGTCAGGATTTTTGTGTCGCTCCAGGCCACTATATATTTTTTAATAAGTTTTTTTCCCTAGCATACTTAGCGTGTCGTCTTAGTAAAGTAGTTTTGAGTCAGTTATTCAACTATAAACAATGTTATTTTATCACAGTCGCTACTACTTTTGTTATTGATTTTTTTTCATCATTTTCTACCGTCATACATGAATGTCTCAGTTTGACAATTAACTTCAGTAACTTCCTTTCTTGTCAGTAAATAAATCGCCATGCAGGAATACGTTTCAACCCTTCGGGCTATCAGCAATCATTACAGAGATGTAAAATGCATGTCGGCATGATTTATCTATAGCATAGGGCTGGGTAACTTTTAGAGATAGTCTAATACATGTAAAAAAAGATTTGAGTTGATATTTTTTTTTGTCTTTAACTATCATAATTGTATCCTATATGCTTACAAAGCAATGCCGAACCTTTTAGTATACGGCGATATAAACCTAATTTCGATCGAAGGATTGAGGAAGTGTAGGAAGTGACTAAGATGTATCGTTTATGTATGTCGATGTCTTTCTATATTGGCCATCCTTCCCTCCTGTTAGATTGCACCACATCTAGAATCATCGTTCGGGCGCTCGTTTCCATTACTTTTCTATTTTTTTTTCAAATTTATTTCATCATTTTTATAGCCATCTATAATTATTATTATTTTGTAATTTCATTTCATTTTACAGTCGCCTTCACAGGGAAAAATTGAGATTCCCACAATCGGGGTTTATTTTGGGTTATCATTGGGAAAATGCTACAAAACCCAATATTGGGTTCAAATTTACCCATATTTTTTCCATTAGATGGGAACATTTCCCATGCAATTCCCATTTTTGAAGACTTGAGAATTCATGTTTTTTTCCTGTGCTTTTCAACACTTCGGTGATTTCTTAGGACTGTCCACGTTCTCGTTATGTGATTTTTCTGTAGTTGTTGCTTCTTTCTTAGTTAATCTATTCTGTATCTATCTTTTACTATTTTTTTCTTTCCCATACGTATCTGAATAACTTATTAGATGTTTCTGAATCCCGTGGAATGAGTTAATTAAATACAAATGCAATGGAACTAAGCACTTCACCATCAACGGCAAAACACATATGGTTTAACATCAGGTTTTCAAACAAACAGACAAACATGCAAACAGTCGGCAGACAGACAAACAAACAAACAAACACACAAACAAACAAAACAAACAAACAAATAACAAAACACATGACATTAAATAACGAACAAATTGGTTGAATAACCAATTTATGAACAAATAAACTACAGTGCAAACGGTAAATGTGTCCAACAGTTGTCACTATTTAGTAGTAAATAGCACTAACGAAACAAAAGAAAACAATAGAATTAGCATGAAATAGCACCGTATTTAGTGGTACTTATGTTGTACACTTTTGCAAACACTAAATGTTAAATGTGTGCAACAGTTGTCACTATTAAGTGATAAATACCACTAATTAAACAATAGAATTTGCATAAAATAGCACTATTTAGTGGTATTTGTGTTGTACACTTTTAGTGTGTGCACTCTAACACGATCTGAAAACATTTCGCTATACATTTAGGATAATCATTAACTAATCTAGATAGATTTTGATAGCTATTGATTGTGGTTTTAAATTAGTGGTCTACAGTATAGTTTTATTTCTAATACTGTTGAACCGGCTTTTTCCACAAAAACACCCAAGAAATGGATTGCTTACCATGATTGACCGTTCGAGATCTGGTAATGGATAAACAAAGAAGCATTGAGTTTGTTTACTTACTTACTCTGACGAAGGACTAACCGGGGGACTAACATCCGAAACGTCAGTTCTCTACAAATGTTGAAGGTGTGTGTGACGTTATTTTAGTTGTCCGTTGTCCTAAATCGGTAAGCCGCCTGACATGAGTTGTGATCAGTAGTTGTCGATCGCTATCAATCAAAATATCTTACTTGATCATTTGAGGTAATTCCGTAGTTTTGCACTGCGCATAGTTCTATGGATGTTTCAAGTTTTTTGGTCTCAGGACTTTTATCATATAATCTAGTCAAATTATGTTTGTAAAGTACTTTGGATAAAAAATTCGAAGAATTGCGAGATTTTCGAGCGAGAAAACGCGATAATTTTGAAACTCGACCCAGTCCTCTCTCGGAAAACCTGTTTTTTGACAATAAAATGACGATATCTTTTGCAATATTTCGCAAACTAGCACGGTGACCTATGTTTTTATTTGATATAATTATTTTTTAGAACATAACATCAAATATATCTAAAATTGAGCATAGGTCATCGGGCTAACTTTTGAGAAATTTCCAAAATACTTTCCGCTTAGGACTTTTTCGAATGAATTAGAAGCTCGTGCGCACGTTGGTATTTCGTCAATTTCTTCAAGATCGCATATTTTTTATACATCTGTTCATATTTTTTTAATAAAATAAAGTGCAGACATTTGAACAAAACACGAATTTTGCTCTTAAAAGACAAATTACTGTGTTTTTGTTCCGTTTCTCTTCGATTTTTGAACTTTTTTCTTTACGTTCCCAAGTCACCAAAATGCACTTTGACGTCTTATTGCACAAAAACGAAGTCGGTGACCTCCCTTTTTTATTGTATTTTCTGAAAGCGTTTCTCAAAATTGTTTGTTAGAACGAGTATAAAAAAATTTCATCGGACAGTTTTATTTCTACGAAATTACCTTAAAAATTATTTCATATTCCTTTCGATTGAAAAGTGACTGCTAACGTTTGATCATAATTGATAACTTTGTCATACAATCGCCATCAATCGTTATTAGTCGCCATCAATCGTTATCAATCGTTATTAGCGCCATCAATCGTTATCAATAGCATCAATCGTTATCAATCGCCATCAATCGTTATTAGTCGCCATCAATCGTTATCAGCGCCATCAATCGTTATCAATTACATCAATCATTATCAATCGTCATCAATCGTTACTAGTCTTTACCAATCGTCATCAATAGTTTTCAGTCGTAATCGTACGTTATTAGTCAATCGCTCAACCATCGTCAAACGCATACAATTGCTATGAATCTTATCGTAGCAAATCACTATCAATAACTTAATTAAATACTATATCCATTCCGAACTCTCTAGAATTATCGATCAACCTGCTTCTTTGAGAGATGTGACATCTGCATATCTGCCAATAACGGCAAAAACAAAAGAAAAGACGTGAAAAAGAGCAATTAATTGAATGTCACAAATAATCTTAGGGGATTAAACACAATATCACACAAATCTTTTGATATATACTGATATATTGTTAAATGTTGTTAAAACACGTCTTTTTCATTGTTGTCATACAATGTCGAACATTTTGGTTTCAATTTATGCCTGATGTTTTGTCACTGTTTGGTTTACAAACACGGATGTTTTCGATTTGACGATGTTTTATCTATACTTAGTTTAGTAAACAAATCGTGCGAGCGTTTCATGTGTTTTTGTCCTTTTTTGCCAGAGCCGCTCGACACTTATTTCATTTGAAGTTTTATTACATTTCAGACCATCACATTGTTTCAATGGTTTGCATTTATTTGTTTTGCGTTTTTGATTTCTTTCCAAAACATTTTGTAATTTGTCTGTATTAGTTTTATTTGTCTATTCGATATTTCAATTTTTGTTTAATTTTAGTCGGGATTTAATTCGCATCATCCTGATGCGTTTTCGTTGTTTTGAATTTTATTTGGAGATAAACTGAAGTTATCCGTCATAAATTAAGTGAGTTGTCCGTTATCTTTTTTCTTTCCATTTAATTATATCTTTTAATAGTGTAACACCTACAATGAAATTGAATTTTGACACTTTTTTCGTTTATATTTTATCACTTTTCGGTGATGCAATTTTTGTGTGAGTTTCAGATTTTCATTTATTCTTTCTTTACTGCCTAACTCACTCACTCATAAATTCTAAATTTTAATCCTCTATTTTTTATTATTTCGAAATTAAATGTTACTTTAAATGTTACCTCAATAAACATTTTTGTTGCTTTTTCCATTCCATTTTCATTCGTTTTCCTCTTTCTCATTTCCGCTTTTCGTTGTATGACAAGCCGATCGCCATTTATAATGCTAAGGATTAGACCATCTTCGAGTGTGATTAACTTACAATTGTACAAAAAATCAGCTAATAACTACTGTTTTGTACTTTAAGTTGCTATTTACTATTAATTCTCACATTTCTCGAAATCTAAATCAGTTTTATTGGAATGACAATGTCTGATTTGTTGTAACGTCAATTGTCAGGTTTTTAATCTGGAATGAAAATCATCACGATTATTCAACAATCCTATTCTAGATTTCTTGGTATACCATTTCCGTCAACAGCTATAGATCAGCTGCATGTCTGTCCAAAGATCCGAAGTAATCGACTCATTCGTTTTTATTAGATACTTGTCTTTTTTAATATTCTACTTTGGTAGAATTAATGAACCCAAAAGCTGATAACATCTTAGTAATGTTTGTAGCAATCAAGTCTCCGGCCGTTTCAGAACATAAAGAAAATACCATGATTTTAATGGTAAATGAATGGAAACCATTATCACATTTTAAACGACACAGTCAGGAACTTTCATGCGAGATGCTATCATTGTGATATGCTTTGAAAATATTGTGTTGCAAATTTTAATAGTAAAAAAAAAATAAAAAAAACGCTAACATAATGCTCTTAACATATTCCAGTAAAATATGTGTGTTTGTGTTTTGTAGTTTTCATTTTTATTTTGCCGGTTGATATCTAAAGTTTTTATGTACATTTGTATCCTGAACGGTTGTTTTTCCTCCTTCTTTTGTTGTTCACAGTTTGACGGAGTCCCCAAATGAAGTTGATCTAGAAAAGCGCCCTGTGGCAGTCAATCTTAATAGTCAGTACATCTCAGCCTGATAAATATTCATGATTAATAATTAGCGTTAATGGGGTTTATGAGAGTGTCTTAAAGCTTCCAAATACACGGATGTTGAAATTGCCTGTCTTTCTGTCTCTTATAGCCTGATTTCTGACGTCAAGGGACTTGTATCAACCTCGACGGCGTGTCCAAGGGTTGGCGTGAGCTAAGTCTACGTAACAATCGTGCGTGGGCTGTGTACAACACTTTCAGAAGCAGAACCGATTCACGTCCATAGCTGTCGTACCTTGGCTCTGCATCATGGATGGTGCTAGTATTGTGCTCTTAATTATGTCATGTCTAGTCGTACTGGCGAATGCTGTTGTTTGTATGCTGGTTGTGTCAAGGAAAAAGTTGCGTACTTACACCAACGGGTTTGTAGTTTCACTGGCCGTCAGCGATATCCTTAGCGGTGGAGTGTTTATGCCTACATCTGTGTTAGTACCAGGTTCTATCATCAATGGACATGTTGCAATGGTTGTGATAGTGTCAAGTACCCTCAACCTAAGTGCTGTCGCTTTCGAGAGATACCTAGCAGTTGTAAAACCACTAGCATACAAGGTGGTAATTAAGAATTGGTTCTTTCGACTGGTATGTGTGGTTTGGGGTGTAGCTGGTGTAATGTCTCTTTTACCAGTAATTTGGGGCGCTAATACTCAGCTGTTGGTCCACAAAGTCTATCTATCGTGTGCAGTGATTTTGTTTCTTATTTTACCGTTAGTTTTTATCCTGTTTGTGTACACGTTCATCTTTATCAAGTTACGTCAACATGGAAAACTCCTGCGGAATCTCCACGCGACTACAGCGCGTCTTGCAGAGGCGAGAAGAAGCAAACGGGAAACTAAAACTGTTAAAATATTCTTCACAATTCTAGCTGTGTTTGCAACGTGTTGGATACCAGTTATGTACATGTCGTTTGCGTTTGTTGCAGAGCGTAACGACTTAACTCCACAATATCTATCCCTAGTGTCGAACATTAGCATTATGTTATCTTCACTTATAAATCCTTTCCTCTATACATTCATGAAACAGGACTTCAGGAAAGAAGCAACAGATTTATTTTGCGCAAAAGTCATGAAACGACGGAAGGACAACAACGGTAATGCAGACGTTTCTGAAAGTCAAGCTGCTTATACTAGAGCTCCGTTTGTAACGATTAATAACGACACGGACAGTGAAAATCGTGTGTAGTGGTTCGCTGGTCAGCTGAACCGCTAGTTATTTGAAATTAGGAAGTGCGTCTGTACGCCATAATAACAAAGAAGGCATATGCTCGTAAAAACTGCGGGTGGTAGAGAAGATGAAGACCATATCATTGACGAGATAATGGCATCTTTACATTATTCATCAATGGCAACAAGCCAGTGTAGTTTTCGTGGATTGGTGGTCATATATTGCACGTGAGATTCATCGGCACAAAACTACACCCACTAGAACTAAAACCCCTTAAACATTTCCGCCACTTTTCGTTTTACAAAGATTTTTACTTTTTGATATTTTTGAATTATTTTCCCGGTTCAAAAAAGCTGGTTCTATAGAAAGTTGTGGCGAAAAATCAGCTGGTATTATAATCCAAAACATTTGATCCTCGTTGGCAGGTGATAGATATGCGTTCTCATTATTTTTATAGTTCTTTGTCATTATTTCTAGAATAAGGGCACGATAAATCCCTTTGTTTTTCTCTGGCCTATATCAGAAAATCTGGTTTAAAGTTAATTGAATAGAGTATACCGGCTACCACCAACACTGATGTACAACAAAATTTTAAAATCCCTTTGCTTCATGTAATGGTTCAAAAAAGAGCTTAAGCCTTATTCAATATGTGGTTTTCATGTCAGCTAACAAGATTTTCCACCTTAAAAGTCCACTAACTTGTAATAAAAATGACATTGTTCGGTTATATAGGCTTTGATCTTCAAGACTTTAATCGCTATTCCCTCGCAAAGGAATCATTATTTTGCGACGTCTTTCATACAAGCAAGAGAACAACTACCGCGTTGTCTAGAGGAAAAAAACGCACGAAATCCAATTTGGAAGCGAACTATTTTCAGGATGTATCATCTTAAACCAATGAGTAACTGTCTCGTCCGCTTATATTCGTACAAATCAGTCCCAGTTAATTAGACTGGACTGAAACAACACTAGTAAAAACATCAAGATATGATTGCAAAACAAATTGCCAGTAAAATTAAGATATAATAGTGTTTAGAAAACATTAAAGGTTGCAAACATCGCGATATGTTTATATTATCATTCGAATTGAAATTATGATCTGTATGTAATAATGGGGATTTTTGCTGATGGTGTGAAGTATATAGGATTAACTTAAGGACGCTCTTACGAGGCTTATAATACACGGTTGGATTTAATGTTAGCTTCTTATAAAATCCTTAGTGATATACCTTTCATCGTGGTGATTGTACAGCTGATTGAAGGCCAGGCATAAATGATTAGTATAGATGATCGAAACAAGTTACAGTTTTATTTTACCTTTTTTTAAATGTTTCTTTCCAAAAGAAAACAACTCTGACATTTTATGACTTTCTCTCTTTGGCTTTTTTCTATCTTTTATTGGGTAACCTATTATCCTCTTTTTTTGGTTAGTTCATTTTATTTCTACTCATTGTGTCTTGTTGTTCCTAGGAGACTAATTTTGCTAATGGAATAGTGTTCTGTGCGAAAGGTGCCGAGTTCATAGTAAGTTGTTTTAACGTCTTCCTACTCTGTGCAGCTTAAGTACCGGCACTAAGATGCATTAACCCATTAACAGAAAAATTGCAGAAAATCGGCGCATCGTCGGCCTGTTTAATTGGAAACTAGATTCAAGCCGAAGGAACAACCGACGCTAAGTATAAAGCGTGTCCATTCTTTCAATTTGAATTAAAACATCATTTCTTATGTTTTTAGTTCTATCGTGTTTTTCTGTAAGTTAGGTTGTTTGTCTTTATTACTGGGATATCATGTCTGACCACAAATTCGCCGCTTTGTCCAAATTCAAATCTCTGCTTATATATATGTGATAACAAACGTGTTTTTATCAACATCGGCAGTTCTTTTGAATATAAAAGCAAATTGTTCCTACAGAAAGATGACAATGTGCGGTTTTTATTCATAAAATAACTTTTACTATTTCTTAAGGGTATGGCTCCAAGTTATACAGAATAGAAAATACATCGAAACATGAGAATCGACCACTGCCAGGATCTCTTATCATCTTTCCATGTTTCAGATGTTTCTCAGTCGGCAGGAGAGTTTGGTCCATGTGTTATTCTCACCATGCATTTCTGCAGTTTTTCGATCTTCCAGTAATGTCTGTGCCATCTACAATTGATATTCAAAATACCGAGTTCAGTAGTAAATCCTGCAATCTGATTACCTGATACTAACTGTCGTCTTATACGACGGTTCGTGCTTGTTTTTTGCGTCATTATCTGTCTTACATTCTTCGTTATAAATAGAAATATAAAATCCTTAGCTGCCTTTAAAAAATAAGTTTAGAAATATTTTTAGAAATGTATGTACAAGATTGCAAATTAAATGAATATATTTAATGTCATAAGTGCATACATATGTGTGTGTGTATGTATATAAATATAAATACAGAATAGAATTATATATAGTAATAGATCAATACAACATTTCTAATACAGCTATTCTTGAAAAGGGTGTCCAGTTGAAATACTGATTTAGCGAATAACAATGTCATTTGCATATATCGAGTTTTCAGTTTTCTTCTTTTAAATACAAAGCTGCGCACATTATATACTTACATAGTTTATTATAATTATGTGATGAAGTACATTTGTACATTTTGACTCATTATTTCTTTAAAAATTAAAAATCATGAGAGATGCAAATGACTTTGCTATTCGACAACCATTTGAAGAATAGCTGTATTTTCATGCCATTCTACTAGTATTCTAATGTTCTAAGTTATTTTGGATATGTTTTTTGAAGAATTATTGTCACAATTATTGTTTATGATTATACCAGAAGGCCCAATGAAAGATATTAATTTACCAAGCTGATATATCTATGCTGTGAGGTCAAATGGATATTTTGATGCGAACACATTTCGATTAAAGTAACAAACTAGTACCCAGTCTCTAGACATCTGTTCCTATTTCGGAGAATACGTCTTGATCGTACAACACTCGGCTGTCGCCTCATGTTCTATTTGAATAGTGTATGTAGTGGTGGCGAAATATGTGCCGTGTGTTACAGAAAAACATTGGTGACTCGTGTAGAGTACATGACTCATAAGTGCGAAACAAATCTAAACTATTGAGCGCCAAATAATTTTTAGTTATCTGCTTCAAACTTATGTGGCGTGCATTCTAGTTCGAAAAATTGATTTCTATTCTACAGAGAACCTGAAGGAAGCTCGGAAAGCGATGTGCATGAGATACCGATAAGTCTTGACAAAATGAGTTGGTCTGATTGGTGTTAGATGTTTCATGGTAGATAGGTTGAAACCCAGATGTAAGTGATGTAATAGACCAGTTTCAAATTCTTCATTACTCAGGCTAAGCCTCACTTGCAGGTAAATTAACAAAAGAGTCAAGACAAAACCATTGGTATTTACATTGTTCTTGGATTGGTGCATTTCCACGGGATGTTCCTCGTACAAAAGAACATATGACACAGTATACAGAGGCTTAGCCTGAGCAATTAAGTGTATGAAACTGGACAATTGAGACGTGATCATCTGTGTAGTCTTGAGCAAGAGTGTACTTAGTTGATTTGAGTTGTAAGTGATATTGATGTGTTGTACAAATATTTTGGCAATACACGTGTACTCAAATTGACATACGCCCGAGACTTGCCACATTTTCAGAAAAAAAATCAGTGTGGCTTCAAGAAGGTTTTACATCATGTTTTACAAACAAAAAGTCCGTCTTTCTGTACCTAAAGGAAATCCTGTATTCGTGGGAATTAATAAATTCTAATAAAGCCCTTTCAATTTAACCTATCAGAGGATTACGTGCCGATACAGAGTATCGTTCCCTCGTAAGGATGATCTGCCTTGCATGTAAACAATAAAGAGCTTATAACTGTGCAATGCCAGGAATGTTCATGCAGTAAAAACATAACCACATTTTCATAAAGATATCTCAGTTGCTTGAAGTGATAAGTCTAATGTCCAGTATTTTTTATCGCCGCTCTCTGCCTTTATATCTGTTCATATACAAGCTGATGTTGCTGTAATTTTCCCGCGCTGTTTAAATGGCCAATCGCGTAGTTCACATTTCTTCTAAATGACATTCAAAACAGCTGTTAAAGGCCAATTTAAAGAACTATCAAGGACAAGCTGAATAGGCTTAGAGACACATATTTCCAGGCAAATGCTCATGATATCCTCTTAGACCAGATCGGGGATGGATAAGTTCTTCCGGATTGTGCATTATAATAAATAAAGAAGATGAAAGAAACTGAAATGGTCAGTCAGTTATACTGCAATACTAGCTTTATAAATCACACTTTACCACATCAACATTGAGGTACAACCGTTACGTTTGATCCATACTAATGCATTTGCACAAGCATAAAGAAACGAAGAAGACACAAGTCGAAAGTAATGTGCAACATAATGACATGAAATAGGTATATCAGTAAACATAGACGAAAACAGAGACGAAGAAAAACACTTTATAAATACAATCTAATCTGGAAATTTTTTTTCCTGCTTATGCGCCAGTGAGGACTCAGGGACCGCGGAGAGGGAGGCGCTGGGGGGCTGCAGCTCCCCCCCCCCCCCACACACACACACACACTTTTAAGTGCTAATTAATATGGATGCATGTCGTGGATGTCTTGTTCTTTGTGACCTAAGAAAAAAGATATTATCATTTGGCTGTCAGCCCCCCACTTTTCAAAATACTCCGCGGTCCCTGGGACTACCTCTTAAGTAAACTTTGAAAGAGGACTGTATTAAAATTACTGATATGAGGCTTCCAGGCCGAGTTTCTGTAGATTTGGTACAGTACGAACTCTAAGTGCAGTAATAATATTTGTAATGTTATCTCAACCTCCCGTCCAAATTAGTCTAATTCTATTTTGCGTTGGTTAAATTTAAATATGTAATATTCACTGTCAATAAATTGAACTGAACTGAGTACAGTTCTCTCTTCAGTAGTGCTCTCTTCTCTTTCCACATGTTTCCAGTGTGTGGCATTGCTGAACAAAACACGGTAAATTGCCTATTCTGTTTGTCTTGTTATATACTTTAATTTTCCGGTAACTTGCTAAAAGCTCAATGACGAAGAAAACACTATATCAAATTGAAAAGAATTAAGGGCGGACAAAAAAATGAAAAGTCAAAATCGGTACAGAAATCAACAGGAACAGAAAGAATAACATTTACGTCAAATGTTTTTTTTTTTTTTCAAATAGAGATAAGCATTTTCATTCATTTTTTTTTCAAGTTTGTCAAATTTCTTTTTGGATTTGACGATTCTATCGCAACAAAAACTACAAAACACAAGTACTCTTGTAAACAAAGATGACGTCTTGACAACAACTTTCAATCCGCTTTCAAGGCGCAAAGCATTAAAACCACGTACTGGACATGTTTTGATATATATACCATTGTTATGACAATTGACATTACAATCGCAAAGATAACCATAGACAGTTACAAACACTTTTACTAAAACATCTTCCGATGATCTAGAAAAAACGGCTACTATGGATGTCAGGTATATAGTACGGAATGAAATTAAATCAATAAGACCAATGGATTAGAGTGTTCTTTGGATTGAAAGAAATAACGAGGTTAGAACGATCAAAAACTCAAGTACGAAAGCGAAACACTTTAACCGCATTCTACGTTTTATTTTCTTTCTCCTTAAGCTTATTCTGTAAGAGCGGTTTGTGAAGATTCAAATTATCGTCTTTCTTTTGAGTTTGTTATAGATTCTGTTTTATTTTATTTCATTTAATTAGCTATCATATTTATTTTGAAATATTGTTCTCAATGGCAAACACAGCTTCATTACACCTACCGCAACATGTTGACTATTCGACCTTTATTATCAGAATCGATGTCGACAGTTACGTCTATTTTACGTTCATGCATATACGTTTCTTTTTTAATTAAAAGTTGATTTTATGTTCCCATAAAGACAATTATTCTTTTGTCGGGATTTGAAATTGAGGACCAGTGTTAATACTGACAGAGTTTGATATCGAGTCTATTTGGCGGTGCCCTGCCATAGTAGATATTGCCAGTCACTTTAGCCGAATTCCAGTTTTTGACTTTTAAAATTTGTTGTGATGCATTATCCTTTTTACAATAAATGTCTAGCGTCTCGAAATATCTTTTCGCTAGCTATATCTTGAATGTAGAAGGATAGTAAAACACGTTTTTGACGTGGATAGCTGTCTCATAATTTAGTTTTATCTGTCGGTGATCGAGCATCAGCTCAATTAGGGCAGTTATGACACTGGAATATTGTAATCAATTGAAAGAGTTCTAATAAAAGATGTACAAATTGATTTAGAAATTAATCAAATAGACGACACAGTAAAAACTATATCAATTTTAATAGCATGTTGTCGACGCAATGTCTATATTTATCTAAGTCAGTATATATAGTTTTAATCATTTCAATCAAAACGTTTCAATAATATTATTACAAAAGGCGTCAAAATAAATTGGTAGCTTTTTTATATGGAAGTGTATTTGTATTAAAGGTTTAAAATATTCAAGGATTGAAGGAGTACCTTCTTTTGTGAATAATAGAATTAATAGATGAATGACTGAGCTGAATGAATCGATAAATAAATCAATGTATGAACCATTGAGTGAAATTAAAAATTGATCATTGTATGAATTAAAAATCAGTATAATTTGGCGTGTTAATCAGCTTATGAGAATTATTATTGAATGAATGAGTTCTATTCTATTCTTCTAATAATAAATAATACTAATACTAAGTAGTACTAATGGGTGATGTATATACTTTAACATACACCTTGTTCAAAAACCATTGTCGGTGAGAATGACGGATACCGGATGTTCATTACACGACTGAAAAGGTCTATGGGTAATGTTTTTTTAATGAATAGCTACAGAAGATACACATTTTATCGACCATTGGAGATCTTCAACTTGAGGAAGTGAAACTGATTTGAATAAAATTGCCGCTCATTTCTTAACAATGTTGGAATCCCACAGTACCTTTCGGTCGTGAAATCTACATCCGGAATCTCGTATTCCCTTATTTTAACGGGTTTTGTTTTTGAATAGGTATATTTGGAACATTGAAACATTTGAATAAAAGATAGTACAAGATGTTCCCACAATATGGCTGTTTGAGGTCAATGACTGTTTCGCTTGTTAAGTGTAATGGCTATATACTATTTATGTATAAATCGCTCACAATACGCAGTAATCTATAGAGTTAGATGTTAGCGTGAGGTCCCCAATATTTGTTTTGTAAATAAACTGCAGGGGTGTGCGAACTGCATAAGTAATTTGGTCTGTTGGCTAGGTATACGGTTTTGTTTTGTAAACAGATTTAAAATAATGATTTACTGGCAAATTTGAAATTCCCCGCATCGGAAATCATCACGATTGTCGTGTATATTGAACGAATATCCGTTCGGAACTTGGTTGGTCCAAGACTGGGTACGAGAAAACAGTTGTTTCCCTCAAATAAAAATATATATACTCTGTTAAATGTTATCGAACCAAAGCCCAACAAATAACAACAATAAAACAGCTATATGATAAACAACCTTTACAAATCACACTGAACATTTATGAGGACGTGTTTTCAAGAACTGGATTTGCAAAAATCAATATTGATCATATTTTTTCAAGTCGTGTGTTTTTAGTATACATGTGTGCTGGTCTTTCTGCGATGTTCATCAGTTTTGTGTATTCTAGCTAAGTGTAATAAAAATGCAATGTTTTCAATTAGAGCCGTGGGTAAAGGCTGGCTTCCATCGCTCACGATCGCGGGATTGCTGAAATTACTGATGCGAGGGTCGCTCACCATCGTTGTCAATTGTTTCCACGTGTTTCGATCGCTGAAAAGTTCAGGGGCGTAACCAGACCTTTTACAGCGGGGTTGCACATAAAATACCCTGGACCATTGATGGGGTTTTAGTAGATTTTTATTATGAGCTATCATATTTTTAACAAAGTCGGCGTGCTTTTCAAAAACCCGTATTACAATTTATTGCGCTTTACGGTCCTTTTGAATGACTTTATTCTTTGTATTTTCGGTGATTATTACACCTTATTGCAATTCATTACACTTTGTCTTGGTCTTTTCACAGTGGTCTCTCACACGGGTTTTATAAATAAACTAGACCCTGAATTCAGGGTTTACTCGTGCCCTAGAATGGTGGTTCTTATAAAAAAAACGAACAAAGAGCGAACAGAGTGGCCCTGGGGACGAGGTTGAGAGATTTTAATCACGTGTCAACCCAGTGGGCATGTAAAGGGTGTTGGGTTCCCTGTGCTTTTGCAAATTCTATAGGAAATTATTATATAACACATTGTTTGTCTTTAGCCAATTGAGAGCATTAAGTATAAATTGAGGGCGTACAGCTTGAAAATACACATGTCCTGGGAATTGAAGTTTACGTTTTAGTTTCAACATAATAATTCCTGAACTTTCAACTGGTACATTACAAATAGCCCCTTTAATCTTTCGTTGTTGACCTTTTGGCATCACAACTATTTTCTCAAAAACAATTCTTTGAGCTATAAGTATTTGTTCTAGTTTTTCCAGAGAAGAAAGCTCCACTGGTATATCATCTACATACATGTCGTTCCCGGGGGGGGGGGGGGGGGGGGGTACTACCCTATATTGACTATACGGGGATGATCCGCTGAACAGGGTATGGTTTTTCGACCTTGGCGTCATGAACAGGGTATCTAATTGTACTCTTTTGCCGATTTAATCCAAACTTCCTGTCATACACAGGGTCCAAAAAATGAGATAAATTATTTTGCATTCATGAATAAGATCGTTGACTTTTAAAAAAAGATAAGAGCAGCACGTGTGTCTGAATGGATATATTTATACAAATCATATAATGTTCGTAAACAATTGTAATTTGTCATAAACAGGGTATGGAAGTTAGGTATTTTTTGTCATAAACAGGGTATCCCCTACAAGATCCCAGCGGAAAACCCCTACCCAGATCTGAAGGGAGTACCCCCCCCCCCCCCGGGATGTCGCTACATACAGTTTGACATGGTATCTTTCCTTTGATTACCTTTGAATGACAGGTTTTACAAATGTATTCCTTGTTATCAAATGATAGTTTATGTGTGAAGACATTTTCTACATTGCAATTGACATACTTGTCTTTCTTGAAATTTAAAACAGTTTTCTTGTACAACATTCTATTGCAGATGGTACATATGTAATATGGGCCTTGCTTTATTTTAATGTGAAATTGTGAAATGCAAAAATCAATATCAAAGGATGACATATTATTAGTTTTTCTGGCTATTGTTGATCTTTTTCTTGTTATTTCAAGTTGTTTTTCCTTTGTTTGAGAATCCATATTATGATACCTAATGATACCTATTGTTTTTTACCCAGATTACATCTATTAACATCATGTATCCTTGATGACCTCGGTGTAGTTTTACTTATCCTTTTCCTTAAAGTTCTTATTGTAGTTCTACTTTTATTGAATACACGTGCTAAGTCTTTTATAGGAAGTCTACTTGGCTCACGATCTCTTTGAAAGGAGTGGGAGATTTGATTCTTGTTATTATAATATTAGCTGACAAACTTTCCATGTCTAGATCTGCAGCCCTTCATTGGTATTAAAAGTGTATTTTGTTCAGTTGTTTTTATAGATAATTCCATAGGCTCTGAAAAACACTCATCAAAACTAACATTCATATAAGTCACATAATATCCTTCCATCACTTTGAAGACAAAAGCAAGAGAAAATATACATGTTAAGATACCTACATGTAAGATATTAAAGAAACTAATATTGAATAATAATACGACACAGAAGTTGTAAAGTTGATAGTATATAGACATACAACAAATCATTTGGCTTTTTAAATTGTACACTTTATTGACAATATTTCGTACGTTGTTTGTTTGAACTTCTTTTGCATAGCACAAATACAACATAATACTTACAATGCAAATAATACGAAAATCCCCATTGTTTACTCCGGCTGTAAAATCAACTGTGGCGTACTTTTTGTAATTTTTACAGGTCTGGCGTTTTGCATAATTATTTTGTTTATAAAACTTTGTTAGTTCGTTTTTAGCTGTTATAACAGCTCCTTCACAAACAGAAGGGTTTTCGACCATATTTACTTCGCTGGTCTGGTCGTTTTTTGTCCCCGTTGAGACTCTCTCACGACTAGAAGAGGTAGCGACCATAATTACTTCGCTGGTCTGGTCGTTTTTCGTCCCCGTTGAGACTCTCTCACGACCAGAAGAGGTAGCGACCATAATTACTTCGCTGGTCTGCTCGTTTTTTGCTGTTGGAACAGCTCTCTCACGGCTAGAAGAGGTATGAATGTGAGAATTTATGATCTCCTTGATTCCATTCAAGTAGAAGTGAGTTGTCATCATCACTAAGAAGAAGTACGAAGACCAAAATCAACAATACGCGAAGGAAATTTCTCTTATGGCGGTCAAAATTAAATATCTGCTCGAACAAAACAAACATGGCTTGCTACCAATCTTCTTCTGACAGAAAAGGAACGCCTAGTCACAACTGATTGTTCCCAGGCCCTGGTTCCCATGGTTCATTTCCGTGAGGAGAAATAAAGAGACCTGGGAACGAGGTTGTCGCTTCGTACTAGCTTGGCAGAGCTTGGCATCGTCAAGCGACGAGTAACATAGGAAACATACGTCGTGTAAGCAAAACAAATGTTACTAAAATCGAACCTATAAATAAAGTGCTAGTTAGATCTCTTGTTTTTGAACAAGTTACTGCAATTTATACTATTTTGTAGTTTGTTTTGTCCACATTTGGAATAACGCATGACATTGCGCATGTGCACGTGTAAAAAATAAACAAATTGAACAGGGGTATTTTTTGCAAACGACCGCACAAAAAAGAATATAGAGTCTAAATATCGTAATTTCTTGTATAAACAAAAAAACTGATTTGGTATACGACGCTTTATTTATTTTTTTTATTGGAGTTAGAAATTATAATATCCCCACACGTTTCGCTGAAAAAAATCGCAGAGGGATAAAGTCTGAGTTCTCACCATAACTGCAAGGTTAATGGATGGGGAGGGGGAGGTTAGATATAAACTAGGATAGGGAGGGTGATGGGGAGGGGGAGGTTAGATATAAACTAGGATAGGGAGGGTGATGTTGGACAATGACATAGGCAATTCAGGCTTGTCTGAACTTGCATAGACTTTCGACTTGGAATCAAAAAAAAAACTGAACCTAATTTAATACTCGTGCCCTCGGCCTAAGGGCCCGGGCACGAGTAATTATAGATTTGAGCGGACCTTTTGATTTTCTGAGGGGGAGGGTGTACGTGCATGCAACCTTGTGTACCCCCTTTTTGTTACGGCCCTAATGTGTTTCCATATAATCGCGGACGATCGATGACATCATTTTCAGCGATCCGGCGATCGTGAGAGATTATATGGAAACCAGACTTTAAAAGAAAGACTTGTGAACTGGAGGATGAGCATTGTTCTTTGGTGCTGTCAAAGCATCTTATTATATGATGTGTCTCTACCAGTCTATTTCTAAATAACTTCATTGTTTAAGTTGTTACTCGTGCCGTAGGCAACGAGTCTAAAAATGCAAGCCATTCTCCGTCGTCGTCGTGGTATTTCTCCGAGATTTCGACTTCATTCCCAGGGTCCTTCGATAGCAAAAGAGAGTAGACTGAGGACTAGGCTGCTATTGGTTGCTAGGCCAGTAGTCATGTTGCTAGGTATTGGGATTCCTGTAGCCATTAAATATCACTTGCTCGAACAAACCATAATACTTTCATTGATATAGTTGTCGAAGAAAACGTGTTTGCCTGCCATGTGGTCGAAGAAGATGCCGAAGAAACTCTCTGCTAAAACTCTCAAATTACACACAAATGCACACGCCAATCGCGATAGACCCACACTAAAAGATGACGATGAGCGTACATTTCGAAACGGGTTGTTTCGCGATCACCTGAGCAATGATAGCAATTCTAACAAGTTTAAACCAGTTCTCACTAGTCTTAATAATAATTTAGAATTCGTTCTCTATTGGCAGTAAATCTTTTAAAAGCTTTGTAAAGACAATATGAAAGTTGAGAGCAAATGTCAACTCAGCCTTATACAAATGGTTTGCTTATCAGTACTAGTGAAAATGTAAACGTAAACAATATTTGCTTTGTTATACTTTGAAAATACTCATAATTTTGACCTAGAATATAAAACAATTGTTATTCCATTCCAAGAGTATAAAAATTGTAGTATAGTAAATTATATTGCCTTCAAAAAGTGTTCTTTATATATGGAAAAAACGCTTCGAAAATTCAAGACGAGACGAGTGGAGACGGAATGTCTGAAAAGTTGCATACTTGCGAAAAGCCATTCGAAGGCTTTACAAATTTGCATTTTAAACTTAAAAAAAGCTTTCATAACTTCCTCAACTGTTTTCATTTCAACAGAAAACGAGACATAGATTAAGTTATTTTCTAAAATTCAGTGTTTCAGGAATGTTTAAAAGTCAAAAAGTTGAGAATACTAAGGTGTGAAAAGTTTGTTTACATGTCGGTCGCTAAAGCCTGGTTTCCATATAATCGCTATGATCGCCACAATCGCCACAATCGCCGGAAAAAGTGACGAGCGATCGCAGCGATTATATGGAAACCACTAGTTCAGCGATCGGAGCGATCGTGTAGACTGTGGCGATTTCGATCGCTGGGATCGCTCGAATTCTATCTCGGCGATCGTGGCGATCGAGTTCAGCGATCGTGGCAATTGTGCGATTATATGGAAACCAGGCTTTAAGTAAAAGAACGGCATGTTCGCGATCGAGTGTATTTGTCCGCGACTTTTAATTTTTGCAAAAATAATATAAATAATCCACGCCCAATGTGGTTTCCGAAGTAATTTTAGGCTAACTTGGTATTAGGCTTGGCTATTAGACTTGGTATAATACGCATCTGGTTTTTCGAAGCAATGTTTTGAGAAAACTATTTTGATAACAAATTTTTGAATCTACTAGCTTCTCCTCGTAACCGTTCTCGTTGGCCGGTCCTTGGAATTCCGGTAAATCCCCCAGGTCCTTCGGAAATCCAAAATCGAATATCCCCCTCCCCTTCGGAATCCCTCCCTCCCCTATGAAAAAACCATTTCTTGAAAACACAAATAAACATTATTTTCAATATGCCAAACATTTTTTTATCATTTATCACTATTATTTAAGGGCACGAGTAATCGATCGCAGATCGTCTAGTTATTCATATTGGACCAAAGCCCTTGTTACTGCTGTCCACAAGAAAGACAATAAATCACTACCATCAAATTACAGACCAATTTCCTTAACTTCTATATGCTGTAAAGTAATGGGACATGTTGTTGTATGGCTAAACATCTGTCTAAAAACAGCATTCTAATTGACGAGAAACATATCTCCAGACAGCTTTTTCCTTCGAAACTCAACTCATATCAACTATACACGACTGGGCTAAAACCATTAAAGTACGCAGCTAGACTGATGCTATTTTGTTAGATTTCTCAAAAGCTTTCGACTCTGTTCCTCATCAACGACTATTATTGAAGTTGTCATACATCGGCATCAGAGGAAATCTATTACTGTGGATCAAGCCCTTCTTGTCAAACCGCTCTCAATCAGTCTCAATAAATGGTAATAAATCTTCTCCTATAAGACTGTTTTATCTGGTATACCACAAGGCTCTATATTGGGACCAGCCTTATTCCTACTCTACATTAATGATATATCCAATTCAATAAACGCCAAGCTACGCCTTTTTGCTGATGACTGTATACTTTATAGAGAAATTTCTAGTCTTAGTGACTGCACATCTCTACAGGACGGACTTGACCAATTGGCACTATGGGCCAATACATGGCAACTCAACTTTAATGTTAACAAATGTTACCACCCGGGAATTACGTGTAAAACGATACTAACACCGTACAGTTATACTTTAAATGGATCCCCTATTGCCACAGTAACTTCTACTAAATACCTAGGAGTTACCATGTCTAACACATTAAATTGGAATGAGCATGTGGACAACATCTGCAACAGTGTCAACTCCACCTTGGGTCTTTTACGTCGAGTCCTGACTGAATGCAGCCACAAAGTTAAAGACACTGCCTACCGTACTCTCGTAAGACCTAAACTTGAGTATGCGTCTTGCGCATGGAATCCATATAGGCAGCAGAACATTAACAAAATAGAATCCATTCAACGAAGAGCAGCTCGATATGTCTTTAACGACTATTCACGCTTCAGTCATGTTACTCCGATGATACAAAATCTAGGCTGGGAATCACTCCACGACAGCAGACTCCTATCCCAGGCCAACTAGCTATCGATAATTAACTATACGATAATTCAAGACCACTCGACAATTTCAATCCGAACAAATTTATTGAATCTGATGTTTACACTGATAAACAACGAAAGACGAAACATTTATTCAGCTTGAGAAGTCCTTCCTTCGTTTTTTAGCTAAATATTGGATATAATGGATTCATTCCAATTGTCCCAATAAGTGCAAAGTGTTCTTTTTCTCTTTTTCGTTCACTAAGTACCACCTGTAAGGGCGTTTTGAATATTACCAATAAGTTCCGATTGAATTAAGCTAAAAAGTCGTGTAATTGCTTTTATGAAGGTCAAGAACTGTCCCCTAGGGTATTCCTCGTTATTGGCAATCTTGATGAAAAAAAAACATGTGTTTATTTAGTTTTAGAAATATGGTAAATAGGAACTGATGCTATCAGTAGTTAAGACGGAGAAAACTATTTTTGTCAAAATGTAGTGTCATTTTATCTTCTCTATCGTTTGCTATTAGATCTGAAATAGGTTCGATGTTTACTTGAAATATTATATTTTATAATTGAAGTATTTATCAGAAAAGTCAAGGTGCAGCAATATCGAATATGCTTTACTTATCTACTGAGATACATCTTTGTCTAATCGAGTCTAATGGACATTTTTAGACGCGTATTTATAGAAAAATACACAGTTATAAGGTGAAGCTATAGCTAAGTGTGACTGATTGCCTCCAGCATATATTGAAGTAAAAAAAACAAGATTAATTTACAGCTAAAAATCGTTGCATCGCGACCGGGCGACATTGCAACTTTAACTGGATTTTGTGTGTGCGTGTGTGTGTGTGTTTTTGTGCGACATCAGTGATGCCGTCTCGGCCGTTGGATCGAAGGCTGATGTCGCAGAAAAAAATATATTCTAGTCAAAGTTGCAAAAGCCCGGTCGCGATGCAACGTTTTTAGCTGTAACTTGTATACTGCATTTGCTTGATCGAATATACATAGAAATCGGTGGGCTTCCTGTGGAGGAAAGAGTCGGGAGTACCACCATCAGTGCTTTTTAGTTCCATTGCACTGCCTTTTTCTTCTTCATTTTTCACGTTCTGTTTGCTTGTTTGCTTACTTGTCTGCTTGTCTGTCTGTTTGGTACTGTTTGTTTATTTTATTACTCGGGGTACCCCACCTAGGGGGGCCCGAGTCATAGTTTACCTTTCGGTCGGTAATTACTTCATGTATGCCCAGATTATAATTTCCTCATATATATGTCTTATTGCTATTCAGAGTTTTTGTGAAGTAGTCCGTCTTTTTTTTGTACTATATTTATTTATATTATTTATACATGATATTATTGGTTTTCTTTTGTAGATTTGTTTATATGCATGTTTTTATAATCAAGGCATACATGAAGTACTTACCTGTGTATCATGCAGAGTTTTGGAAATTTGCCTCGTACTGCGCAAGTCACTCAGAGATCACAGGGAGCCCAATGTCATGCAGAGCCAAATCAAGGTGTCAACGAAAAGCCCCGGGGGGGTACTCCCTTCAGATCTGGGTAGGGGTGTTCCGCTGGGATCTTGTAGGGGTTACCCTGTTTATGACAAAAAATACCTAACTTCCATACCCTGTTTATGATAAATTACAATTGTTTACGAACATTATATGATTTGTATAAATATATCAATTCAGACACACGTGCTGCTCTTATCTTTTTTTAAAAGTTAACGATCTTATTCCTGCCGATTTCATGAATGCAAAATAATTTCTCCCATTTTTTGGACCCTGTGTATGACAGGAAGTTTGGATTAAATCGGCAATAGAGTAGAATTGGATACCCTGTTCATGACACCAAGGTCGAAAAACCATACCCTGTTCAGCGGATCATCCCCGTATAGTCAATATAGGGTAGTACCCCCCCCCCCCCCCCCCCCCCCCCCCGGCGAAAAGCCAAGGACTGTCAATTTCGAATCGGGATGTTCCTCGAACTCCAAAACTCAAATGAAACTCGGATGAGCTCAAAGACTTCAAATGAACTCAAGTCAAACTCTCTAGTCGGCACAGCGGCAACAACGCCATTTTGAATCGCTCAAGCAGAAAACAAAGTGGCTTCTTCGCTCGCTTCTTACCACGATAAGTCTGTTTTTGTATAGCAACGATTTGTTATCGAGTACTGAGTAGTTTTTTAATGATATTTTGTTCATTTAATGTCTGTTTTTTTTACCGCTGTATTATCAATTTTGAAAAATCAGTACCGGCTAGCTACATGGAGTAGTCTTCGCTGTCGAATAAATCGGCGGTTTAGGCAGGCATCGCACACAAAAAATAAAACACCATGTCAACAACCAGAAGGTTTTAAGTTTATTTTGACATAATGACGTTATAAAATTGACGAAAGAAAATAAAACTGAAGTCCTAAAGTCCACATAGTATGACACAAATATATAGCAGTTACTGGAGTTAAATTTACACTCAGTGTACTCATATGCTGTAGCAAAGCTGCATATTGCTCACTATGCATTCAAGTCATTTACTATTTATCTACTTTAAAAAGTACTTCTGTTCTCCAAGATTCATGTTTAACTAGCCCAAGTAAACACCTACAGGCTGGATGTCTAAATTTCCTATATAACCATCGCAGACATTATCGTACAAGAGCTAACTGCTTACATGATTTTTCATAAAACTGCTTCAGAAGAATCTATAAGGTACCCCGAGTAAACGCCTACATGGCGTCTAGTTATTTTGGTTTTGATTTCTTTGTTTGTCGATGTACTTCATTTATTGGCTCTTCGTATTGTTTGAAATGTTCAACCCCCAACCAGAAATGCAAAAAATGTTATAACAAACTCAACGAATAGCTGCATAAGTACACAAAGAACGTTTGGATTCGTTGATAATCGTTAATTTAAAAAAATGTCAACGTGTAGCGTAAACTTCTATTTCTGTGGACACCGCCAAGAGTTACCGAACCGATGTGTTTTAACTCGGCATACCCCGTACTTTAACATCGGAGACCCGGGTAAGTGTAATGAATTTTGTAGTTTCATTGACAGCTTTAATGATGCTAATAACAAATCGGAGAGCGTTTTGATGATGATTAATGACTTAAATATTAGAATTAGACATTCTTGAGTCACTGACCATTGTGCTTGGTAACGACTTTTTTAGAATGTTTCCTCTTAAATGTGTTTCGGGGTTCCTGTGCTATCCAAATAACCATTCTAAGAGAATGGAAACGAGTAAAACGTCTTCTCGCGGTTATAAAAACGAAACAGCAATCCCAAAAGCACAATTTCACCCAAACCCTAAAATACTAGAATTAAAGTTAATGCTTGATTGAGTACTGTATGAAACATTTTATAAATAAGGACCTAAGCATGAGGACGAGAGGCGATAAAGACGACGAGGTTTCATAAACTTAGCTAATCAATATGTTCTCTGAGTCTTTCTTTGAGGTAGAAATTGCATTTTCGGTAGTTGTTGTAAACATTGAAGACGTTTGGACTAAATATGACTCATTGCACATGTTTTTTTTTTTCAAGCAAAAATAAAGTCCAAACTCGTTGTCGTCTTCTCTCTCGTCCTCTTGTTTAAGGTCCTTATTAACAGAACTTTTAAGTCCGTTTTGCATATTATGATTGTTTGAATATCATTCATATAAGTAATAAGGACAAATGTATGACAGATCTATACACATGTCAAAAAACCCGGTATGCGCAGGATCTTTTTATTACAATGCGATATAGTATTGAGTCTATAATTGAAAGGTCTGAACCCAGGTAAATCAGTGTTTAACAATTTGTCGATGTAACAAAATTATCATGATCTTCCGGGTAGAAGTAGTCCATAGAAGGACTGTTTTGTGCGTCTAACGTTTCAACTGCCTGTGCGGTAGTCAGCATCAGAGAGCCAGTGAGCTGTTTTCTCAGAAAGGGTCTTATTCATACAGCCAGTTACATATGGAGTCCGTATGCTAGCAAGAGAGTATAAGATAAGAGAGCTTATCCCCCCTTTTTGGGGCTCATCAGGGGATGTTTTCATTTTATTTATAAACGGAAGTTATTTCTGGAACTGAACGTGATTGGCCAGATTGCAGGAGGCGCGTTCGCATTTTCAAAACATCTCAAGACAAAAGTGCGGAGATTGGTAACAACTTTCTAAAAATAGCACGACGAGTAGAGCCCCTGATGGGGTCTGGGGATAAGCTCTCTTATCTCATACTCTCTTGATGCTAGTACATGTATTTCTACTCATCTGTAATGGCACTGAATGCTTGTCCTTACTTTATGCACTTTTTGATTTGCAAACCAAGCTAAAAATCAAGTCCCAGTGAACATATTAGCAGAATCGAGATACATGACCATAATTGATCAATTAATTAGGATAAATAAATAAATCAACAAGTCAACAAAAAAACAAACAAACAAAACATTTGCGCCATAGTTATTTTTGGCACAGGAAGCCCACACGTTCATCCCAATGAAAATCACGTCAATCAATTAATTTTATTCTATTCTATAACCATATGTTTACAATTCAAATATAGGTATTACATGTTTATACCTATTTAGATATAGACATACATATGCAATTGATAATAATAATAACTATAGCTATTAAATACATAAAAAAGAAAAAAGAAACATATGGTAGACAGCATATAGTTAATTCAAGGTCTTGTTGACCTCTCGACTTGGTATATTTTGATCTATATATTTTGATGGAGTGGTTTTTTTTTTAATGGGGGACTTCATATCAACAAATCCTGGCTGGGGTTCTCTATGGGGGTGTACAAGGGAGCTCGAAAAAAGTGCCTAGTCCCCTCGGCCACGAAGTCCATAAACACCAAACCAAAATCTTTGCTCACTGTTCTTGAATATGCGTTCCCTCATCTCGATCGTCTGCCATGTGACAACTTTTGTAATTGTCGTATACTTTAAAGTAAATTAGAGCAACTGCTTTGCAGGCCAAACATCCGAGTTCACATTATAGAAAGCGCCATTTGGACGGAGAGCCATGATATATATTTCTCCAAAAATGACTAAGAATGAGTTGACCTTTCGTACTGATATTTCTAATGCACCTTTCGACTTGTTTCCGTTTCGTCATATTCCATCATTTCTGTTGCATTGTCAATTAACAGTTTTTTCCGGCCTTCCGTTGACAGAATTATCATAGTTGATATAATCGTTTAAATGGCGCCAAAATATCTGAAATATCACGAGCAGTATTTACTTTAAATGATAGAAAACGGACTGATTTGATATGGACTATTCAAATATTTGGCCGAATGGCATTGTGGGAATTCAATCTTGACAAATTTTGAAATACACACTGGTTTCATGAGAAAATTAATAGAGAGAACAACGCTCACCTCTCTCAAGCACAATTTTCTATTTTGACATCCTTTTTACCTATTGACTGGTTTCTGGTTCACTGGTTCACTGAAAAATTAAACTGAAGATATGGCAATTTTTAACCGCTACGAAAACAGTTACGAGCGATTGTGCCGATAGCTGACTGGCATTTTTTTTAAATATTATAGTTACATTTTGGTAATGAAGGGGTCAAGCTCAAACGTTTTTGCAGTGTTGGAGAGAGTGTTAGTATTTTTCCCGAAACTTGGTGTCTATTTGTTGATTGACAAGGTCATGTGACCATGTCCTTCAAAGAGCTTGAAATAATCAGGACGGGAGGACTCCCCCCCTCCCTGAAACGATGCAAGAATATCCCGCATGATGTGGTGTGTTAAGTGTTTAGTTCGAAAGATATCTCATAGCTCAATAAGTTAAGCTCAAAAAATGAAACTTTAAATCCTATTTAATCAAAAATGTTTAGCTTCAAAATAATGTCCAAAGTGATGTGAAAATTAAACGTATTGCAGAACTGACTAAAATGTTTTGACTCGCAAACATTATCTATAGCCAAAGATTACAAAACAATTGAACCTACAATAGGAAATATTATGAAAATAAATTATGTACAACATTAAATAATCTACAACATAAAAGCAAAACAATATCAATCACAATAAACACGTATGATGAGCATAAAAACACACGCACATTGTAAATTGATCATAATTTGGCATAAGCTGAGTAGAAGAGCAATCTCCAGAACGGTGGCTTGAATTTTGAAAACTATAGGACCCGTCCGCTAATTGCCCTAGTTCCCTCTATGGCCTCATATCAAAACAATCTTACAAAGTAACAAAACTCTATACCCAAAGAATCACGGTCGTCGGAGAGGGTCGAATAAACGCCAAATTCGCCCTGAATATTATTTGGAACACATAAACACATATTATATTTTAAAAGCAGGATATTTTGGATTAAACTGTTTCGATGTGAACAATGGTTTTTTTCTCCCGAATTTGCAATTGAGTTTGACGATTTAATCCTCCTGGGGTCGGTTGCACGAAGCCTGCATAGCGCTAGCTATCCACTAGATGAATACCAATCCAGCGGATAAATTCTAAAGAAATTCTATAGGGCGGGATAAGTTTTATCCAGTGGATATCTTTATTCAGGCTTCGTGCAAGCGGCCCCAAGGTAAACAAGAGATGAGATCATAGTAACTTGTGCAATTGAACCAGGAGTAAATAATATTCCTTAGTTCAAGTCTAGCAAATCAATAAGTATTTAGATTGCATAAACACTTTTATGGCTCTATTAACTCTAAAAAGTTATCTTTTCAGAATTGGTTGTTTACGCAGCAGTACACGTAAACCCCAAACCACTTATTTTAAATTAAGGTAGCACAGACACATTTTGTCGGCATTATTCTAAGGTTTTTAACCTTTTTCTCAGCGCCTGAACGCTTTTAAAGGCTGGTTTCGACGCAAGCACAAGCGCAGTCACAAGGAGGAAATATTAATAACTTTGGACAACGCAAGCGCAAGCTAGCACGAGGATCAAAATATTTCCATCATTGTGCTTATGCTAGCGTTGGCAAAGGTTCTGGATATTTTTCAATCCTTGTGCTAGCGCTTGTGCTTGCGTCGCTAGTGAAAACCAGGCTCTCTCAGTTTATCCGCTGACCATATATAAACATACACTCTTCCTGATACACAATATATCTGTTCTTCAAGACTAGTTGTCGCTTTTGTATTTTTAACTGTTTAAGCGGAGACAACAAGGCACACTTTGATATCGCATTATTGTTAGCTTTACTAATTATCTTTCAATAATTTGTTTACCTTACGTATTTCGACGTCGTCTTTTACTTGGGACTGTCTAATTCGTTCCCCAAAAAAGCAAACAAAAGTCACAGTTTAGTCATTGACTATTTCCGCTTAACTGACTATTTCCGCGTAGGCACAATACACATTATGCTACAATTACCAAAAAGGTAACTAATCTAGTCTAATGTTATTTCAGTTGAGATTTTGTTTGATTTTCGATTTGTGCTTTACCTGCTAACAATGACACTGTTACGTACATAACATTTTAAATGTCGGAAATTTTCCTCCTCTCTTTGAATAGTTATTTTTCATTACAATGTTATGATATTGATATTAATATGGAGTTTTAGTTATCAACTTGCCTTCTGGGGTCCCGTAAGTTCTCGCTGAATGACCGTAATTTCATAGGGACTGGACATGTACGATGTGTTCTCACTGTAGACAATCAAAGTTGTATTTGTTCTTGGTGTATAATCAGCGTTTTCGATAGCGTGTATTTAGGGACTTACAAGTAATAGAAAGCAAAAACAAAAGTAAATAAATCAATAAACAAACAATTCGGGCGGATGCGCGTCTGCATTTCATAAGAACATTACAGGACGGGGGAGGTTTCACGATGTACTAGCGTCGAAGGAGACGTTTTGAAATATCCTACTGTTATTATGCCAGTATCGGTAGGTAACTAAAAATCCATTATCGTCAGTTATTGTTATTGGTTTTGTGTTATAATTGAGACGTGAATCATTTCATTTCTGTCCTTTGCGATTTGAACTAAACATGATCTTGCTATTTGGCACGGCGCGATTTTCCGGCCGTGTATGCGTGTGTACAACCAATTTCCGTCAAATATCTTGGTCCATTATTATTTTCTAACGTGCCAATGAACATGGTCTAGAGAGAGAGACGGAACATAAGAAACGCGGTACCAAGGAAAAACAGAGGGAAAAAAACTCGTTCAAGGAAAAAAAAAATCATGAATGGATGAAACATACAAAAATAATCCATAAATGGATGAAAAGTCAAATAAAGAATTCATGCACAAACAATAAAACTTAAAAACAAAATCTGCAAGGCAAACATTCTCTATTCTTTTTTTAATGGTGCATCCCTAAAAGACCGTCAAACAAAGATTACACAGGAGGCTGGCGCGGGCTTAACCTGGGTAGTGGTTCTTGGGAGGGGGTAAGGAAGCGATTTTGAGACTCGAATGAGAATTTCCTCTCCTCGTCCCCAATCCCCTCTGCGTCCCCCAAACTCCTTCCCACCCCTACCCCAAGAGAAGCTAAGCAGGCTAGCGCAGGCTTCCTGTGTGTCTAGCTAGTCGTAGATAATATCCTTATAAAATAGTCTCTATTATAAGGGAGCATGCATATTTCAGTAGGGCCCTAAAACATATATATTAGGTTAAACTATCACACAAATGGAAAGTACATGCAGTGTGATGAATCGCTACTCTCCCTGGAAAAATGGGTCAGTGGGGCTCGACGGATATCCTGGTCCCAAAGGCTCTCCTTCCTCTCACAGCTCGAAGTTCGACGGACCTTTTAGGGTCGAAAATAAATCCCCAGCGTACCTTTTAGGGTACCGGCTGACTTCATACATTTTAGCGTCAGATGTCTCGTAGTAATTCCCATATGGCTTTGCAAAAAAAATTGTCCAAAAACAAAATATTTGATGCAGCTAAGAGGATATTTATCAATCTTGAATAAAAGATATATAATTTATCCAATGTCGTCGTAATCAGCATCTTAGTTAGGATATTGTATTCAAAACCATTCATGAAGCCCCTCTACTTACTATTCAAGGGCGTAATGGCCTTGGGCGCTATTCCTCCCCTGCTCATCTAGCTATCTAGAATTATCTTATTAGATTTAATTCAACTAGAGTGCAAATGGAAATTCCACCTTCTCAATTTCCTGTTGCATTACTTGTGCAACAAATAATTGTAATGCTGATAGAATTAATCAGTAATCTCAACTTTGAACGTGCAGATAATTTCCTATTCATAAATGAATATGTGCTTAGCGGTTTCATGTACAGTTTACGTCATGTTCATTTGCATGTGTGAGTAACATTTCAATTTACAAACTCTTATAACGGTAATGCATAAAATTATGCGGTATTTGATTATGGAAGCCCACCCCCTTTCAATATTTCTTTTCAGGGCATTGTGAGGGACTGTATCTGTAGCTTTATGACTGAATCTTAATTACGATCATGCAGTGTACGAGAAAAGTAAAAACTTTAAACATGCAAGTGTTTGACTAAAAGAGTCAGTCCACGGGTACTCCGCCTTTCAAAGTGAGCAAGACGCTCGACAAACATTTCGAGGTCCAAAATGAGGGTATCTATTAGGGTCTCCTGCGGACTCCGTACTATTAATTCAGGGTCAGATTTCTAGTACTAAATAGCCCCGATACCGTTGGATGGTGTCAATTGTCATATCTTAGAACAGTCATATAGAGTGGTGAGTTTATAAGCCCATCAAACAGGGGGGTGAGGCCTTAAGTCATTACAAACATGATGTGCGCATGTCAGGGTAATAAAGTGTAGTTCGCAAATACATTTTCACAGGAAATAATTTGAGATTCCCATAATGGGTTTATTTTGGGTTATCATTGGGGAAAATGCTATCAAACCCAAGATTGGGTTCAAATTTACCCATATTTTTACCATATTTACCCATTAAACGGGAACATTTCCCATGCTATTCCCATTTTTGAAGACTTAGGAACTCAATTATTTGTCCTGTGTTTGTCATTGAGTAAGATGTGAGCTCACACAACCAATTATAATGATTCTGTGTATGTTTAAATATATTCTGAATCAGTACTGAGTAAATGTGACGCAATGCCTTCCCGTGACTAACGACGGTTATTTCATACTAATATTTAAATGACATTAACTTGGTACCGTGTGCACAACCCTAAGGACAAATCTATCAATTTTCTCTTTTTTTGTGTGTGACATAACATTTCTAACTACTAACAGAACTCAATAAATGCTGGTGAATCACGAGTTGTGGTTTTCATCGCAGATACCCATCATAATCAATTGAGTCACTAATTTCTCAGTCGTTTTTGCAGTGCATGAGAAACGACTATGAATCGGTATCACTTTCTCAGTTATTAGAGTAACGTAACAGTCGTGTTGAACTGCGGCAGCTCAGATTTACTCATATCTTTGGGTTCATTCGCTCAGTTATTTTTCATCCACTCGTTTCGCAGTATCCGATTTACTCCGAGTTTCTAGATTAACTTTCTATTATTTTTGCGCATGTGCAACAAAGTCAAGACTACTATACATAATCTGTTATCGCCTTTAAGCGTATTTGAGACATAAAACATGTGTATAAAAACAGTTTTTATGACATTTAATGACGTAGATTTCGATCTGTGACAATACCTTTTTAACCCATATTAAACATACTAAACCCATCTGATGACGTCATCATGGGTTAGTCTGCTCTCTTGACACGTTACCATGACTACGAGTGAACTATGAGGAAGATATAGTGTTTTTAGGGTTGTTTGTGGTAATTAAGTGATTGAGTATAGATCTAATGTTGCTAGGTTGATGTATCCGTCACTGGGAGCCATTACAATGATTAACTGATGTGTCATGTTACTAGACCCTACTAGGTTAATTACCTTAAGTACTCCGCCTCTGTATGTTAAACTAGTAAACAGCTTTAAGAGTTGATGTACACTATACCATCCTATATAAACTCTGTAGTTATGGTAAGATCGAGCTATCGTCACTATAAGATACCGTATCACATCATGCAACTCGTCAGATCAAATCAACTGGTAACTAAATTAAAAGCCACGTAAACGCTCCAACAAAATTCATTTGTGATGTTATTAAATAAACGCGCTATTGATAAAAACTGCGCAATAATAATGAACATGTATTATATGCTATCATTCAATCAATTCTAAGTCGTTCATTCACGTTGAAAACATCAAAGAATAACAGCGATAGCAGATGTAAGGTTTACTTTGTATGTTATTTGTTCCTTCGTTCTTTCATCCCTGCTGCAGTTATTGAAATGGGCAATATTTGCTTCCTCAAAAGACACCGAAGTTTTCCTACCTATCTCTAACCATCGCACTTTAATTATTCAACCGTTTATTACACTTAATAATTAAAGCAAAATGCCGAAAAAGAACAGGTTTTGGCTCACAGTTTAGATAAATACTCGTTTAGGCGGGAAAATGAAATGATCTTTAATTTTTAGCGCCTCTCTCAAAGTCAAACAGCACGCGTTCAATTGGGTTTTTTGCAATTTCGCTACAAAGTTTTTTCTAGCTTAGATAGGAAAGATTAAAGAGTACTATTTTGATAGCTGGTAACTTTAATTTGGTTTAATGAACTACCATGGATATCATTGGAAAAACAATCAAACGTGTTTTTTGAGTTTGCTGTCACTGTGGCAAGAGTACTATAGCTGGTTTACATCCTATACGCAAGTAGTTTTATGGATTTATTAAAGTATAAAACTGTAAACAAACGATAGAGCACGATTTACTGAGAAGTCAAGTGTTTAAGTGAAGATAAGTGATCAGCCGTTTTGTCGTGTTTCGCGTTCAAAAATGCTAATGGAATATATGAGGAGTTGTAAAATCAAAGAAATAAACAGTCCAAAGAAATAGCAATAAAAAAAATTCAAATACATTTATACATACGTAAAAAAATGCGTATGTATAATTGCGTATGTAAACTGATTACGTGAAATTATTTCACACGATGAAAGCATGTACCATTTTGTACTTAGGAAAAAATGGTAGGTGTAAAATGTACATTTTTGCCAAATTTCACTGGAAATTTTGGGGAAATTTCACCGTCTGTCAAATCTTGGTAGTAGTCTGTTAACGGTCCCATCAAAATAGTGAAAACAAACTTTCTCTTCTATTTCTTATATTATGATATAGCTTCACAAGTTGTATTTCAATACACAAAAAACGTAATTATAGTGAAATACTGTAGTTTTTCTGAAAATATAGTGATTTTTCTCAGTGCTTCGTGCCGAACGAGTGGCTCAATAATTCTATCTTTGCACAGTGCGTCAAAGGCCATCATTTCTTGCAACTCTTTGTGAATGACCTTCGCTAATAAGACTTTTATCTCATGTAAGTATTGATTTTCTTTTAGTTTTATAGAAGTATTGGAGCCGCACATCCATCTCTGACTTGGATATCTTTTTATTCTATAATCAATACAATCTCTTACTCTCTTCAAATATAACATAAGATGATTCTATAATGATAACAGTGATGATATGAATGGAACATGTTCGTCTAAGCACTATCTTAGTTTAAAAAAAATGAAGATTAAACACTTCTAAATGACATCAGAAATAGGCTTTTGGGATTACACTAGCTTTTCCATGGATGGCTATTAATATCGCTGAATTCACGTACGTTTAAGGCGATGAGAAGTAAAAAAATTGTCAAAGAATTAGGTGATGAAAAGAAAAAAAATATCAATGAATTTGTCATTGCGCGCGCAGACAAACAAACATTTTACATGAGTAAACCTGCGTGTATTCACAACTTTATTTACCCAGCATTTTCAATTTTGCTCTTCCGTCACAATGAAAAAAAAACACCTTAAATGAGTGCAAAACAGGATAAAAGCCCACGTTATTGTTTGCATAAATATGTGAAAGATTGAAAAGAAGGCCAAAATTATCCAAGCGAAAACAATAGCAAGGTATTAGTTTGATTGAGATTCGTAGACATCGACCAAGATTGATATTGATTTCTGCCACAACCGGCAGTTCACTATTGATGATACCAAATTATAGTGGGAAAGAAATAATTATTTCAGACGCTTGGAAAAATTATGTAATATTTTCACTCCTTTTACTTAGCAAGCGCATTTAAACTCATGGTGTGTTTTAAATTAAAAACCCACGACTTTTGCTATAAAAATAATAAGGAAATGCTACACTATTTTCGGTGTAAATCAAACTAAAAACAATTTCATTGCAGGGAGAGTTTCGATCTTAAGTTAGTCGTCTTTTAATGCAATTTTAATGTTTCTCAGTTAAGCTAATTGGTAGCGTCAAATCATTCCAACCAAGATGATTACATTTTGTTTATTTGAAGTTTAATTGTGTTTTTTTTTTGTATACAGTTGAAAACCTACGACAATTAGCATCTACAGTTTCATTTATTCTTTGTTATTTTTTCCTTTTTTCCGCTACTAAAATCTTTAAGGACAAGTGCTAAAATCAAATTTAAAGGCTATTTGCAGTGTACATAAATTCTGTTATAATTAAATTTGCTGTTTGAAATTTACTCAGCTTAATTTGTTCGTAAATAATCAATTTTACATAGTTAGTTTTGTTAGTTTTTGATGTCCCCCTTAGGAGCGTAACACCATTTCAAGTTTTTTTCCTGGCATCAGTAATTGCTGTTACAGCTTATAGATTTACTCTCTGCATCTATAACACTTAAAAATGTTGCTTTGGTGGTCCTCATGCTCTCCCCATTGTATCTCCTTCTTGGTCTTGCTTTTTGCTTGAAACGCTTGCAGGGAAGCATAGCGCGGACTTCGCGTTGAAAGTCTAGTTTCATAAAAGTATACAGAAATGGGTTAATCAATGATGAAAGCATTATCGCAAAGTTTGAAGTGACGGCCAATTCGAGTGGAATAATATCCATTCTGTTCGCAACGTGAGCAAAAGTCATGACAATCACGGGAATCCAACAAGTTGCAAAAACTGCCAAAATAATAAAAAACATTTTCACGGATTTTGACTCGCGTCGGCTTCTTCTTGCTTCATCGATGCGAGTTCGTGTAGCATGAAGATTTCTCAGGAGTTTTCCATGTTGACGCAATTTGATAAAGATATAAGTGTACACAAACAGGATAAATACTAACGGTAAAATAAGAAACAAAATCACTGCACACGATAGATAGACTTTATGCACGAGCAAGGTAATGTTGGAGTTCCATATAAGTGGTAGTACCGACATTGCAATCGACGCACCCCAAACAGCTAGCACAATACGCATAAAAGACGTCTCGATTTTCGATTTATAAGCAAGAGGTCTGACTACTGCTAAATAACGATCGAATGCGACAGCACTTAGGTTTAACGTACTGGATACGATAACCATCATAGCGATGTGACCAGTGGCTGTTGACTCGGGTCTAACCACAGTTACAGGCATAAAAACACCTCCACTTAAGATATCGGAGACTGCTAGCGATACAACAAACCCGTTTGTGTATGTCCGAAGAATCTTTCTAGTAGTTACTAACCAACAAACTGCAGCGTTTGTCACCACGACAAGACAAGATATCGCTAACAAAGTTGCATTTTCGACTCCAATTGCTTGCATAATGACTTGTTTTGAATGCAACTTTTCAGATTGTAGTAATTCCAACGTGTTTTCTCGCTTGTGTGAATAAAGTGTTTCTTGGGGTATTCCTCTAAGTGAAATACAGCTTTGATTATGCTCCCTCAGTCATTAAATCCATTCAGTGTGATTTTAATTTTCTTGTAACAATGTTATGTCTTACCACAACCAACCTTACAAAGAAGCGTTGAGCTCTGAACAATACTTTGTCTTCTCTGCCACTTTTATGCCTTCCTGTGGAGTTATTGAATCACAGATAGTTTGTAATATGTATTTGTTCGATAGGTTTTTAATAGAGTTGAGAGCGCAGTCGGCTGGCTTTGAAATCTTAAATAAACAACGTCAGTGATTGGTTCATTTGGCGCGCTACTTTACACGCATAATGCGGGAATATGGCGCGAACAGGTGAATTGGGCTAGAATCTGGATGTGTTCAGTAGATCAAGTTATTTTAAAGACATTGAATAATAAAAGCAAACATTTGCAAATAATAAACTGAGTATTTCTAGATAAAAAAGCAGATGTTCCTTTTTAGTTTTCTTTATCGGTGAGCGCAGTTTACTATAAATACTCACATAGTCAATCAAACACCTTTGTTCGTAAACACTGACATATCATACTTACTCGCCATCACGCAAAAGAAAACTTATTTATACATACACACATATGTTCTAGAGACTTCAAAATCGAATTATTGCCACTTAATTTAATAATATAGATTATCAATGAAAACTGAATCAATACGCTAGTCAGTGGTAGTGCAATAGTTACCATAGAGATTGAATGATGTCGTTTTAACGATTTAAAGACTTTCAACGATATTGCACAGTAATTTGTTATTTCAAATGACGAACCTCCTTCTCGGTTTTTTTTTTCTGTTAAATATCATAAAATGTTCTAAAAACATCTGTGCCACAGGAAACGCAACTTTTCGTTTAATTTTTGTGCTCGCGCGATTCTATAAAGTTCCGACTAAGTTCTGACATTGTTTATCTAAGTTCATTACTTGGATGAAAATCAAAGCTTGAATTATTTGCGAACTTAATGTTCTTTCATGAAATCGAAGATTGATTGAAATCCCTCATGAAAGGCCTTAAGTCTCACTCTACGCCTTTTTAATACGATACGCATCCTGATATCACGTGAAATAGCAAAGGAGCACGACTGTATACTTGTGTCATTCTCTTTCCGACTAGCGTGATCGTTCAGTGGATGTCATTTAAACATTACAAGATACAATCTTTACTGAAGTTTCACAAGATGAACAGCTTTTATTTGGGGCAAAACGAAAGGAAGTAAGAACAATATGACATATCTAGAGCAAAGTGGTCAAAATGACTGAATCAGTACAAAAGTAGTACGGCTTTAATAGTGTTATTTTGCTCAACTTTCTTTGATTATATATGTTATGGATCTTGTTTTTTTTCTTAGGGCTTTGAACTTCCATTTTTTATCCTGTTTGCTAGAAACAATTGTTTTATAACTAATTTTTTATTATAATTTTAACTAGAATATTTTTATCTTTTTTTGTGTGTTGTATCTTGTAAGATTTTCTTTCTTTTTTTTTTTCTTTTGTGTCTTGTTCATTGATTTCCTTGTCATTTCTATGTATTCTTTTAAATTACATTCTAAGTATCGCATTTTTTTTTCATTTTTTTATTTTGTTAATTTAGTCCGTTCTTTCCTCGTGTCTATGTGTCATAGAACAGAACTCGATTTTATCTTCTTTTTCATTCATTCATTAATTCATTTATTCATTCATTCATTTATTCATTTATTCATTCATTCATCCATTCATTCATTCATTCATTCATTCATTCATTCATGCATTCATGCATTCATTCATTCATTCGTTAATTGGCAGTTAGTAATTTCTTTAAATGTCTGCTTGTAATGAGACGAGTATGTTTTCTTTTCTTTGAGCTGTTGACAGAAGAAAAAGATTGCCATTTTGTCATTTAGTTTCCTGTATTTTTTCACATTTATGTCGTAGTTATAGTTTGTTTGTTTTCTATCGAATTGCTTAGAAAGTTTTCTTCATTTCCATTGTTGAAGTGTGATTTTTTCTCATTTGACGGAAATCAAAATGGCAATGATAATTCCTCTGCATTTTTTTGTTGCATCTAACGAAGTAAGTACTGTTTACATTTTCCCAAAACTTTAGCTGTTGCCGGATTTGTCTTCTGAATAGCTGTTGTCAGAGACCGCGGTGTGTGTGTGTGTGTGTGTGTGTGTGTGTGTGTGTGTGTGTGTGTGTGTGTGTGTGTGTGTGTGTGTGTGTGTGTGAAGGGGGGTTGGGGGGTGGGGGGTGGGGGTGGGGTTGGTTGGGCTGACAGCCGCCTGATAATAACTTTTTTCCTTAGGTCACAAAGAACAAGACATCCACGACATGCATCCACACAAAAAATGATAATATTAAAAAGAAGAAGAAAAATAATTGATTTGGATTATTTGTAATTCTATTCGGTCCCTGGTTGTTGCTTTTATTTGTGGTTAAATAGTCCATTTTTTCACCTTAAAATCGCTGTTCGTATTTTAGTCAACAAAATGTCAACAAAATATAAGAATTCTAGCTCTTGGCATTTCACTCCGAACGAAAAACATTCTTATTTTTCGTCTTCAACAAATGTCAATGGGCTGCAAGAATAAGTTGAAACTTGTAACAGATATCTATGATAATAATTCCATGCCCTTTGAGTTTTCAAAAACTAGCCGACATCATAGTACTTGATAAAAATCAAAGAAAGAAGGAGAAAACGTTTCATCTTCCAAGTGACAGTATTCAAGAAATATTATACAATGCGCTTTTCAAGGGTGTGCATCTATATTAGAAACAGATCTATCAAGATTACAATTTATTTCATTTTAAGTTTAAAGAATAAAAGTGGACTTTTGAAACTTGTTTGTATTTGAAACTGCGAATGTCGAAAACTCACACAGAATCGATTTTACGCGTGAGTACAACATTTGTTTTAAACAGAAAAACCCTTTTAACTCTGTTTATCAAGTGTTTTCATTAATTTTCACGTAGATTTGGTTGATTTGCTCTCATTTAACGCCCTATTTTGATGTTAATTCTCAAAATACAAAATTGAATATCTAAACATTGGGCCTTAGGGTCCGGCTGTCGCTTCAAGCAATCATCCTTAAAACACTTCATCTAAAGAACTGTGAAAGCCAAAAAATGAGCTTAATAAAGCTTGAAAACCACTACTGGCTCTGTTTAGACAACTTTTATCAAATCAATGAACATTCATTGCACCATTAAACGATCGGTATATTCTAGAAATCTACCGAGTGCAGCAAGATTAAATAATATTTTCGTCATCATTTTATAAATATTATTGTTTTTTGTTATTAACTCGTGTAAAATCTTTTAGTGAGGTGGGTTTCACAAAGATGAAATTGTTGATAACAGTGAAAGGTTAATGCTACCCAAATTGTTATGTTTTTGTAAAAGTCTAAAGTATATACTGATTCCCAGCTCTTTGAGAGTGTAACATCATCTTTAGATAAACCAATTTAATTCTTAGCTTTGTAGTCATAATATATAATTTCAAGAAACTCCACCTATATTTCTGTTGCGGTAAGATATAGTTAAAAGTCATGATGCATAATTTAGTTTTTAGGCGTGAAAATTGAAGAGAAAGGTTTTGAAGCTCCTGCGGGCCGGTCGTACCAACCACTGGATAAACTCCTTAGGATGTGATGCTTAAATTTGAAAGAAAAACCATATTCTTGCTTCATGCAACATTCAAACCAACCTAATTTGACTCTATTTCAGCTAGATACCAGACAAATGAGAAGCAGACGAATGGAGATGTGTTTTCATAGTGGACCGTTAACAATACCGGTAAATGTTAGAAAAATAAAAGGAAATTTGACTAATTATCACGATAACAATTACCATAACGACGACATGAAAAACAAACAATTTCTAGAACGCTCTATGTAATTTTCAAAATATACCACTTAATATCAAATATCTTAAATGTATGAAGAAGGTTTATTGACTTTGTATGTCCACATCTCTATAACCACGACCACCAAACACCATCATCATTATCATCATCATCATTATCATCATCATCATCATTATCATCATCATCATCGAGATGATAATCATCAACATCATTACAATCATCAACATCATCATCATCCATATTATCATAATCATCAACATCATCATCAGCATCATCATCAGTGTCATCGATATCATTATCATCACTGTCATCATCACTATCACTGTCATCATCACTATCACTGTCATCATCACTATCACTGTCATCATCACTATCACTGTCATCATCACTATCACTGTCATCATCACTATCACTGTCATCATCACTATCACTGTCATCATCACTATCACTGTCATCATCACTATCACTGTCATCATCACCACCACTGTCATCATCACCACCACTGTCATCATCACTATCACTGTCATCATCACCACCACTGTCATCATCACTATCACTGTCATCATCACTATCACTGTCATCATCACTATCACTGTCATCACCACTATCACTGTCATCATCACTATCACTGTCATCATCACTATCACTGTCATCATCACTATCACTGTCATCATCACTATCACTGTCATCATCACTATCACTGTCATCATCACCATCACTGTCATCATCACTATCACTGTCATCATCACTATCACTGTCATCATCACTATCACTGTCATCATCACTATCACTGTCATCATCACTATCACTGTCATCATCACTATCACTGTCATCATCACCATCACTGTCATCATCACTATCACTGTCATCATCACTATCACTGTCATCATCACTATCACTGTCATCATCACTATCACTGTCATCATCACTATCACTGTCATCATCACCATCACTGTCATCATCACTATCACTGTCATCATCACTATCACTGTCATCATCACTATCACTGTCATCATCACTATCACTGTCATCATCACTATCACTGTCATCATCACTATCACTGTCATCATCACTATCACTGTCATCATCACTATCACTGTCATCATCACTATCACTGTCATCATCACTATCACTGTCATCATCACTATCACTGTCATCATCACTATCACTGTCATCATCACTATCACTGTCATCATCACTATCACTGTCATCATCACTATCACTGTCATCACCACCAACATACTATCGATCTATCATCATCCCTATACTAAATACCGCCAACCTTGACGGTAGCCTGTAACTATCATACAAAATGATGAGCCTAAGAAGGACTGTGTTAGATGCTTCCTGGGAGGTGACTTATTCATATAAGGCTCATGAATTGGCATTAAGTTACAAGCTGAATTTATGCATTTTTATATATAAAATGTCGTCAAAATTTACTCTGTTTATGCATAAAGAAGGCAAACATTTTGATTGTTTTTGTTTTTTTTAGCGGAAAAAACATTCAAGTGTTCCCCGTCATCGCTTATAAAGTTATTTAAACATCCTGAATTTTGTCAGAATCTATAAAAAAAAACAAAGAGCAGATACAAATCAGAGGACAATGAACTGTTTAAACATATCAGTCCTGAAGAACCAAACATTCAGCCTTCGCCCAAACCTATTCGTCTAAACCGGCAAAGGGAAAATGCTCGACCAAAAAAAAAAATTTAAACTTGAAGTAAATTTTAAAAATATTGACAGATAATGAGGTTGGGCTGCCTGTGGTTGAGTTTGTAGCGGAAGTGGAATTGCTTCATTTACGGAGCATGCGCATTAACCAATCTAGCTACAGTCCACATATTTCCAGCTGTTTTCGGTTTGTGTTTGAGTTGAACTTTACAACACGCTTCATTACTGACATATCTATGGTTATAAACTATGGAAATTGTTTCATATCAAACAATCATCTTAAGAAAACTGTCGTTCACATCCATATAACCATATTTGGTCATCTTACCCTATTTAAAGTGACTATGAATTCTATTTTGGTGATTTTCTACCATCTATGGCCACAATTCCCCCCCCCCCCCCCCCCCCCAAAAAAAAAAAAAAAAAAATTGATGTAAACTTACAGAGATTGCAGTGAACAACTTTACGAAACTGGAATTTTGAATTTTGTTTTAAAGGACAGGAAACCCTAAAAAATAAAAAAATACACAGGACACCTTATGGACGACAGTATTGTTTGATGTGTAAATTGTTTTTTTTTTAACATGTAATAGCAGGCAAAATTCACTTGTGTTTGTTGAAGTTAGTATGGTCTGTTTGAAAAAATGTATTCTGGCGTAACCAGACCTAAATTAAGACATGCTCCCGTGAAAACCCACATTTCAATTTAATGCGCTTTACAGTCCTTTTGAATTACTTTATTCTTTGTATTTTCAGTGATTATTACACCTTATTGCAACCCATTACATTTTGTCTTTTCACGGTGTTCTTTGCTTTTCTGGGGGGGGAGGGGGCACGTGCACCCTATGCACCCACCTTCGTTACGGCACTGAAAAATCCGTTGCAGAACTATTAGTAACAGAAACAGAAAGCTAAAATAAGCTTTCTTTATTTGGGCTTTCTATGGCATTTTTTGCCGTTTGGGTTTGCTGTGGACGCGATGGAGAGAGACATGATCGAGAGATTTCCTACCCAACCCCTCCCCCACCGTCCTTTTTAGACTAGTTTTCAGTAGCGCTCAGTCAGTTTTTATTGATACAGGGAACCCAAAGGAGATGCATGCGGAGGAGGCTAACCCAATTGATATATATTTTAATTTGCTGAACCGTATCAATAGGTTACAAAGATTAGCACGTCGATTTTTTCGATATCCATGTTGATATATAATTCCAAAGTTTCAATGTGATAATATAAAAACGGAAGAAAACATGAATTTTTAAAATAATGTGTTTTTTTCACTGTACGTGAGAGAACAAAGCATGTTCGTCGAGCCTTGTTTTCATGAAAAGCAAAAACGTTTCTTTGTAAAAATTCAACTAAAATAGCAATTTTCAAAAATTATGAATATGATATTTTTTGAGATCTCAATATTATCGCTCCACACAGGAAACAATTAGTATGGAAACATCACATGTTACGTAAACGTTCAGCTATATAACTACAAATTATATTTATGCAATAACTCGAATGCTAAGCATTTTCGAAAGTTATTTTTCATTGCAGCTAACCAACGCCTTGTCCAACTTAACTCAAGTCTGTACTCTAACCCCAATCCTAATTCCTATCCTACTTTTAACACTAAGAACTAAACATAAAGTCATTATTAAATCTTAACCTAAACCTAATCTTAACTGTAGCCCTTACCCTAACCCCAACAGAACTGATATCTAATAAAAAACTTGTATTAATTATTCACTACAATGAAAAAACCCGAAGTCTGCCATGCCAATTCTGATCAGTAATGATTTTTCCTGTTTGAAATGAAAAATTCTCCTTGAAAAAGCTTGAACCGAAAAACTCAAAACTTTGTTTAAATAAATCTATTAACGCAATGTCTTCAAAGTATGATCAATGTCAGTGTTTAAACATCGCCTCAACGATATTTGGTATATTTCCTTTGACTAGAAGTGTACTTACATTAGGACCATCAGTGTGAAAATCTAGTAACCAATGCTTTTTTCTACACCTGACAGAGAAAGTGGTATGGATGGTAAAGGAAAGCAGCATTTACCCTTGAATTACCTCTTTAATTCCCCATCCGCTAAACATGATTGATTTCAACTCTCTTCCAAAGAAGTACCGATACCACACGTACAGTTAGAGTTTCGGTTAATCGGCCTTAAGCTACATAAGCTAGAAAATACATGCAGATATCCATTCATCTATTCATTCACTCATCGATCAGTTTGTTTGTTCTTTCGCTCACGGATTTATTTATTTATTTATTCATTTATTTGTATTGATTAAATTGTTTATCTATCAATCAATCAATTTATTTATTTATCTATCAATCAATCAATCAATTTATTTATTTATCTATCTGTCTCTCTGAGTGCGCAGTAGACTAGGGTTTGTGCGCGGCCCTGGTTTGTCTCTCTGTAATTAAATTCACACGCTTGCTTTATGTCTTTCTATTGTCAATAGCTAACTTGTATTTAATACCCATAGAAAGAAAAATTGATGTGGAAAGGAAAGCACGCCGCTCAATTTCCGTCGACAATAACATTTAAATGCTTTACTTGTCAGCATTGTATTACATGAGAGATATCAGTTTTGTCAGTTACCTTAAAATTGGCAATCAACCAAAATGCATGTTTTTTTGAATTTTTCTAAGTAAATGACGGACCTTTTCGTAAGAGTTTGAGGAAACAGCGTAAATAACATCTCGTCAGTTGTCAACCAAAGATATCGAGGAGGGTCTGGAGTAGGTTCAAATGTCAATTGCTACAACGTTTGTCGTAGCCTCCGGCTACTCCTTTCTTTATTTGGGCTTTCTATGGCATGTTTGTGCCGTTTGGGTTTGCTGTGGACGCGATAGAGAGAGACTGCCCCCTCCTCCACCGTCTTTTTTCGACTAGACTCCAGTAGCGCTCAGTCAGTTTTGCTTGATACAGGGAACCCAAAGGAGATGCATGCGGATGAGGCTACGTTTGTCATTGTAATATATAATATTCTCGTCCGATCTGCATGAGTTTAGGCTCGTTTGCATATACGTACACACACCTTTAGGGTTGTTCACGCTTCAAGCAGCTTTTCGACGAGCTAGCTGTTTTTAGCATCGACCTAACTGATTCATAAAATATTACAGCTAAAACACAAGACCAGGGGTCACAAAATAATTAATAACTTATTTTATATTTTACTGAAAAAAATACTTTGAGATCAATTTGAAACTATATATCAAATAGTGGTGTGAATTGGAATTGTGTGCGGTGTGAGGAAGCTTGAACTTTTATTATTAACCAGGCACGCCCCAATTCTATTGTTCTATGTGGGTTTTGAAAATCAATGGAAGACCGACATTATACAAGGCGGGGGCGGCATTGATCATCAGCAGGGGAGTGTGGGGCTGAGTTATAAACCCGGGATAGGTCTTGAATTCAAAATTCAAGACCTGCGTCCCAGGTCTATATTTCACAACCACTCTTCTCTGCTGATAATCAAGGCTGCAAGAACTACAATGAAATGAATGACTAATACGATGGGAGAGAAAATCTATGTTTTTGCGCTTGATTCTCTACAGGTTGCTCTTTTTCTTTGTTCTCTGACAGTCGTTGCAAAAACGTATCAATTACATTACCCAACTCGGGCAGTTCTTGAGCAGAGCTATTTTGGGACATGTGTTCTTCTGCGTTGTCTTGCTCCAGTTCTAGCAAACCAACAATATCCTCACCAAAGCCAGGAAGTTGTTGGCTTGAATAATAACCATCATGTTGTGAAGTAATAAATATATTCTTTTCATCGTCGCTTAAACTCATCTTCACCAGCGCAGCTATCACATGCAGACCCGGCTCATGTAATTTCACTTTGCACAAAATGAACTTTTTCGTTGTGCATATCGTTTAACAAAAACAAAGCCGTCCTAGCAAAACAAAGTACTCTTTAAACTTGTACTATAATTAGAAAAGATTTTGGTAAACAACTGAACATTTTCAAATTGACTATAGAGTGCAAAGAATACATTATTGAAAACGTCATTAAGCTAGTACAAAAATACTGTTGATATCTATTGTAAAATCAGTTCTCTCAACAAACGCCTTACTGAGTACCGTGGACTTATAATGCCAATAACATTCCAAAGACCTGATTAAGTCTTGCATAAAAACAACAGAATTGGGGCGTGCCTGGTTTATAAGAATAAATTATTGAAAACGACATTAAGCTAGTACAAAAATACTAGCGATATCTATTTTAAAATCCGTTCCATTTCAACAAACGCCTTACTGAATACCGTGGACTTATAATGCCAATAAAATTCCAAAGACCTGATTAAATCTCGCATAAAAACAATAGAATTGGGGCGTGCCTGGTTTATAAACCGGTTCAAACGCACGGGCTCGGTTTTGCATTGGAATTCAAGACCTCGGGCCTGCGGCCCTCGGTCTTGAATTCCAATGCAAAACCTCGCCCTAGCGTTTGAACCCTTATCTAAAATTTGTCATGCTCAACTTTTGCATAGTTGCATTGAGTTCTACGAAAACGTACGTCAAAAAAAAAAAAAAAAAAAAAAAAAAAATTGACAAAATTTGACAAAAATTGTCGTGCAATTTGTCCATTACAAATGACAATAAGAGAAAAAAGACGAAAATTTATTTTCCGATCCAAATCCACCGTCCGCTTCTCAAGGAAAAAACCTTTTAATGAGTTTTTCTCATGCTCCATTCACACTTGGATAAACAAACTGTGTTTAGATAACCTGAGTAAACATAAATACTTTAATTTGATGTTTTTTTTTTCAACAAAATAAGTTCAATTCCCATCAAGCTTTGCGTCCTTTGCGCGCGACGTCCCTTTTTCGATGAGACAAAAAAAAACCATTGTCCTCCCCAGTAAGTACATGTAGACAGTTTTTGCTCAGCCTCGTGGCGATAAGAACCAAGGGGGATCCAGACACTTTGAAAGAGAGGCACTAATAAAAAATACAGATTATCACTCAAAAATTAAAAGAACTATCTATAATGATAAATCAAAAGGTTTGGGGGGAAGCCCCCCCTCCCATACCCCCTTGGATCCGACTCGTTCGTACACTACAGCCTTCCAAAAATATAATTGAAACCTGTTGCATAAATCCGCTTTTCTTTTTTTCTTTTTTATCACCAGCGTATTGAGCAGCACTAATTTTGTCTCCTTCACTTTTTCTCGTTTTATCCGCCATCTTGATCCTGGTTACAGAACAAGGGTTTTAACTATGTTTAGAAGCGTGCATTTTGTTGGTGTGAACGCATCAAATTCAAACTCTTGTTTAATTAAATTATTTTTAAACATGTTTACTTAGTTTGTTGACGTGAAAACTCAGGTTTTGATTCATTTTAAAACTTTATCTTATTAAACACAGGGAAAAAATTGTGATTCCCACAAAGGGTTTATTTTGGATTATCGTTGGGAAAGTGATACCAACCTCAACATTGGCTTCAAATTTACCCTTATTTTCCCCAATCAATGGGAACATTTTCCATGCAATTCCCATCTTTGGAGACTTGGGAATTCAATTTTTGTTTCTGTGAAACCAGAATAAATGTGTCGACAATTAATTTTTGGGGCCTTAATAATGATATTGTTAGTTTATTGGTCTTATCATCCACTAATCAAATGGTTTTTTGTTTTTTGTTTTTCAAATAACGGTTAACTTCATAAACAATATTACAACCTGTAATGCACTTTATCAAATTTATATACCACCATATACTTTACCACCATGAATTTTTAAAATATCATGTTTTCGTGCCCTCACACTTCATACGCCTTTGTGAAATGTAAATTATGTTTTCATCCGTGATGAAAGAATCATGTGATCTAGAGAAGTACCAGTTACATTTTCCTATTTTTTCTCCCATTGTTGATCACCTTTGATTTGGTGTTTGTTTCGATAATCTACGTAGCGCGTGCAAATGGAAAACTCTGTGTGATGGCTATATTTGCCACAAAAATCATTAGACGTCAATACTGCATTTATGCTTTCAAATTTCATTCGGCATCAGCAGTCTCAGCGTTTTTATATAACGTATTCTTCTCTCGTGATTATTCTGACCTGTTTTGTAAATTCGGCTGGACAGCGAACTTCGCCATGGGAAAGCCTGACTTAAAAGTAAGGTTATATTCATTTTGATAACCTTCGTACATCTGTGATTTGATTATTAAATACAAACCTGCTGCAAGAACCCTTCGCTCTTCTAATGAACTACTTCTCAATTCAACGACATATAATTTGAAATCATACGGTTTTTGCTCCTCTGTTTCTTCTCCAGCATTATGGAACTCTCTTCCTCGACTCTTCCATCCTCTATCCGGAACATTGATTGTCTAACTTCTTTTAAAAATGAACTTAAAACTCATCTTTTTAAGTTAGCTTTTTACTTGTAATTAATTATTTTATATTATAGCGTTTTGTTTCGATTTTTATTTTACAGTGCTTAGAGCTGTCTTGTATAAGCGCTATACAAATCTTTTATTATTATTATTATTATTATTATTAAAGCCTGCACAGTTAGTCTCCTTCGCAGAAGCTTTTTGTCGGGCTTCCTGTGTCCCTCCCTGCGCAGCTAGTGTAAAATCCAACATGACCCAGTCCCCTTATTGAAAACGCCGCGACACTGATACGATAACTGATACGTCAGTAATGCTCCAGCCTGAGTACATTCGTTTCTCACCCCTCCCTCCCCCACTACGGAAAAAATTGGGGAGAAAACGTACCTTTTCTCCCCAATTTTTCCCCGTAGGGTGGGAGGGGTGAGAAACGGATGTACACAGGCTAGTAATGCTCATGCTCGTATCTAGTGCACGCCAACCACAACACGTCTTCCTCGTGGCTCACAATTCACCGCACAAAAGAATGATGTTCTTCTCGATGATAGCTCGAACATTGCTTCTACGAAAACGTATTATCATTGTCCTATTGTCTGTTATCTTAATATTTTCATCATGCTATGTCCTAATATCTTCAAAACACAGATTTCAATTCCAAACGTGGACTATAGATCAAGATCCATATGACGAAAGCACAGAAACGGCATATTTTAAAACGTTGAATAATGCAGGAGTCATGGTCAATGAGGAGACACAACAGAAAGACATTAATACAGACGACGAAAACGCGGATAATATTACCGTTCTTGGAGCTGCATGTCGTTTGCCTGTTCTGAATCCATGGCATCCTAGTGTTAAAGACTTGATTATTAATCTACGGAAACTGGACTGTGGTACACCCAGATCTAGAATTGAGAATAATACATTGTATGTCGAAGCAGAAGATGCTATGTCTGTTAGCTATCAAGTGATTTCCCGACCTGAGGGAAACGATTTCGACCATCGTCTATCAGAACCACGTTCGATATCTAATACTTATGTAACGCAAGACAAAAACAAGAACAAAATCATATCGCCTGGTAAGAAATATTTTCTTGTGTGTATCTCATCATTTGGTTTCAACAGGATCGGGTCAAATATCCAATTGGATCAATATTTTAAAATGAAACAACATACTAAAGTAAATTGTGCAATCACGATTTGTGTCACACATTGAATATCATCTGAAGAAAGACGCATTTGTGAGTGTTACTTTGAAATACAGCTGACTAAATGAACTTCTGGTCGCATACATTTATATACAATATAAACCTTTCAATGTTGACGACTCATTTTTTTATGTTATGCTTATTTTATGGTTAAACTTTAGAAAATCGCGCCACTTATTACAATGACCATACTAGTAGCATCTATTGTTATATGCCTCGTTTTCGAAGAGTGCATTCTAAAATTGCTCCGTTCTTTTGACCGTATATAGTATGTTTTGACCAATAATCACAATCTTTTATATATTTTATAGTTGATTATTTATATATATATATATTATATGGTACAATTTTTCCAGTGGATATAATGTCCTAGCTGTCGTGACAATGTCTGTGCAGTGTTACGGGAAACAGAATCTACATAGCAGACATAGGTGACTCTTTACTTTGTCCTCTGCCTCACGCTACAGTTCACACTCACTACTGCAACAACAACAACAACAGCAAGCATTCACTTTCCTTTCAACGGTTACGTAGAAGCGTTTCTCGTAATTGGATTTTTTTCCTCATTTGTTTGCTTAGACAGGAGTGAGTTGACATTTTCCAAAGTAAATAACCAAAATGTCATTTATTCAAGCTGTGACATTTCCATAATCATTTGTAAACACGAGTAATAATGCAATAAATTATGAATGCGTTCGTTTACGAAAGGTTTAAAAGCTGTGTCACATTAAATTATAACAACGCATGTAGTCGACCAGATGAACACTTAAAAGTATTGAATATATTCATTAATAGCAAAGCATATTTGAATACGTTAATGTACTAACCGCATGGACCATAAAGCACGAGTGAATTTAAATATTTCATCAACATGTGAATTAAAAAAGGAACGATCAAAAATCTGAACTTTTCAGAGTATATTTTTTAGTACTGTCTGTTGCTACAATGTTTTTTTGTTATTATTGGTCCGACCTATCCCACTTTTTTTGTTTACAGCTAAAAATGGTCACTCGCAACAATTTTTCCGACCTGTCCACTGATAAACTGTGACAATCCCAACCAACGCGACGTTATTTAAAGAATATCAAAAACGACATATATTCATTTTTTTAATCTCATCGGTTTCCTAGTTACGATTCAAACGAAAGTGAAAGTTTTGTTTTTCTCAATATAAATTATAACGGCTATTGAGACGAGGAAGAAAAAAAATTTGCATAATAGCCAAGCCGAAAAAAAGTATGTAAGGTTGAAACTTCCCTACCTCCCCCCCCCCTTTCACTTTTCCAATAGTCCGTCCCCTAGCTTTGTTTCCACCTCGTGTTTATCGCTCCATTTTATTGCGGAACTATCGCCGGTAAATCAGTAGCAATCCATTTGGGTCTTAAACTCAACGTTTTCAAAAAGTTACTGATCAATTAATACCCTTTCAACTGTTGAAAAAGAAGTGATTGGCAAAATGTTCGAATTAAAAAAAAAACCTATATTTAAAAAGAGAATTAAGGAAAGTCTATTCGACAGCCTCGGTAAATACGGCTATGATGTGGATATTACAAATATATTCTTCTATGATGTCTGTTCAGTACCTTTGATATATATAAATAAATAGATAAATGAATGGATGAATGAATGAATGAATGAATGAATGAATGAATGAATGAATGAATGAATGAATGAATGAATGAATGAATGAATGAATAAATAAATAAAAATACATTTCTATTTCTTCATTTTAAGTTTTGTAAAAAAACGTTTTATGTCTATGTAAAAAAAAAGAAAAATGTCTTCGTTATTTTGTCAATGTAATTAAGACAAATGTTTCTTGACTAAGTAAAATATGTCTTTTTTCTGTAATAATTATCCATTGTCAGTTAATCTAATTTCAAAAAAATGTAATTTTTCATTATGTATATAACTCATAAATAGAAACACCAACCTGCCTAGACTGGCTTTGCTATTTGCAGGTTGGTGAGTTTATGACTTTATTCTTGATGTTAAAAAAAATAAAGTATAAAGTAAAAGTATAGCTTAATTAACAAGCTTTAATCGCTTTTTTATCGGTGAACATTTCGTATAAGCTTAAAACTCTTAAATATATATAGCACTAATGTGGTATTTTGATATTATGTTTGAGCACTAGTCATAGAGTGCAAACACTAAATGTATGCAACAGTTGTCGCTATTTAGTGGTAAATAGCGATAATTAAACAAACGAAAACAATAGAATTTTAATAAAATAGAACTATTTAGTGGTTATTATGTTGCACACTTTTAGTGCGTGCACTCCTTATAAATATCGGAAGATTTACGTACCTTACAGTTGGCTCGTTAGTTCTTATATTCTACAATGCTAACTAACCATCCCTTAATACAATGGCTTTTCAGCCTTACTTTGTTAACATGCAATCGCTATTTGTGTTGTTTGTTTTTGTGTTGTTTTAAATGACCATCATATGTGTTATACTGACTTTCTAAAGCGAGACATAACCCAAACAGGATTTCATGTTACTCCTTGTACACGCGACTTTGAATTACTTCAAGGACCCCATCAAAAGGACTTGTGAGTGTCTAAGACATCTTGTTCTTGCAGTACAAAGGAACATGCGTTATTAGACCCTGCTTACAAGTACGCAGCGCCAGCCATCTTGGATAAAAATGCTCGGCACTTGTTGGAAAATATCCACAAGTTGTTGTGCTCATTCGTTAAAAATGTCATTAGATCTCCCTGTTAACTGACGTCTTTCTCTCTACCACAATGTTAACCTTTTCACACCTACACCGACCAAAACCGGTCGTAAACAACAACCTTGCCGACTGAATTAAGTCGTTTGTGACATAAATAATCTCCATCCAAATCAAACACTAGGAACATTGGTCAACTTTTTAAGAACCATCCAGCTCAGTGAAGAAACTTGCAATTTATTGGGAAAAACAATACAACGCAAAGCTAACAAAACAAAAGAAAAGTTTTTTTTTTTGTTATTTTCAGATGTTGAAACATTTTGGATCTCGAGTTTTTGTCTAAAAACGCCTGCTTCACGGAAAACGTTTACCATCGTGAGAAAATTCAGTCCTTGTACTAAGCTTATCAAAAATACCACTGCAATGCATTCTGGGTATTCAACCATATTAAATACAGACAAACGGCCGACAAGTGACACAACACACAAGTATTACAGACACTAAGACAAGACACTAAGACAAGACAAGTCCTTTTTTTAGAATGTTATATACAAATAATATATAATATTTATATATTTGAGTAGAGAACACGCACTAAAAGTGTGCAACATAAATACCACTAAATAATAGTGCTATTTTATGCTAATTCTTTTGTTTTCTTTTGTTTTATTAGTGCTATTTATTACTAACTTAGTTAATTTTCATTTTAGATATTTGTATAATTTATATTTTATATTTATATTTATATCAATTGCCAATATACATATATGTGTGTGAAAATAAAGAAATTTAACATTTTTTTTGCCAGGTCAATCAGGGTGTTTACAGCACATTGGCAGTAAGAAATGTCTACATCCATTCGGTGGTAAGCCTAAGCCTGATGAAGACACGACCCTGGTGTTTCATTCTGATTGTTGCTATCAGAGAATAGAATTCAAAATGAATACCGATGGAAATATCGTACATGGGTCAAGTGGACTATGCTTACACGTTAACAGTAAGTATTTCTAATCTCAAAGGCTGTTCACATGACGTAGAATGTCCCTAGGGAGTAGGGGGTTAGTCTTTTGTTAATCGTGCCCTTAGAATTAGAAAACCAAATTTTTTCCCATACCAAGGAACACCTTTGCTCATGTGAATAAGCCCTTCAGGAAAACTATAGCTATATAGTGATTAAGTACCAGTAGAATGAAATCACAAGTTCAATAGGAACCTTTAGCATGAAAACGAGAGGCGTCGACGACCAACTAGACTGCGTAGAGACTCTTGGCGAGTGGGTGGAAAAGGGATTTGAGGACGAGGAGGGATTTGGGGGTGAGGAGGGAGTCGACTAGTTGATGTGCCTGTGCCCTGAGTGTTGATGATGAAGCTATAACTTGCTTGTTTTTATGTTTTCCAGTCGAGAAAGAAGAAGGTAGTATCGTTACCTTAAAGGCTGAATGCTCAACAAAGTTTGAAGTCGGGAACGGTACTCTTCGAGTAGTTAACACGAACCTGTGTATCGAGTCTAAAAGTCCACATACATCACCAAATAATGATGAAAACGTTATGGCTGGAACTGCATGTTCTCAACCATTTACCATGGTGCCAACACAAGGTAAGGCACAAAAAATTACGATCCTTCCTCGTTGACCAGCTTGAGCGAGTGGACGTTGCTAAAATGACGTGATAGAAACCCGTCCTAGGGGATGGTGGTGGGATGTGTGTCTGCGGCCGAGAACCTATATCTCCTATATTGGGCTTTGCACACATCACAAGTCCCATTAAGTATATTTATTTCCGCCGAGTTATTTTAAGAACGGGACGTGATAGGTCAGATTGACCAGAGAGGAAATAGACGAATTTTATGTTGGATAAAAAATAAGAAGAGCTCTTCCAATTTTGCAAAAGAAAAACTACAAAGCTAGATATATTTACATGTTTCTCAGTCGTCTTTCTCTTGAAAAGAAAGCTTTAGCGGGATTGGTAACATTCTAAAAAAAGCCTAGTTTCTAAAAATAGCGGGGCTCCTGATGGAGTTGATGGGCTCCGGGGATAGGTTCTCTTAGGTCATTTTCACTGCCCACGATACAATACTGTGGTGTTCCCCACTCATACGAAAACGACTCTTTGACCTAAGAGTGAAACCATTTATTCCAGGCACATCATTCCGTGGCAGTACTAAAGTTGATGCTGATTTTATTCGTGTTGATATAAAAAGAGCTGATGAGAAGCCAGGGTTTACCGACCTTCACATGGAGGCTGTACCAAAACCAGAAGTGCTGAAGAGAAAGCGACATTCCACAGGAATCCCCGTCAATGTGGCGCTAATCATGTTTGACTCAACATCTTCAGCCAACTTTGCTCGTCAGATGCTCAAAACAAAAAAGTATTTGAAGACAAGGCCAACAGTTTATATGAAAGGTATAAAAACGTCATAGTATTAGGGAAAAGATAAATTGAAATCAAATCTGCATGTGATAGATGCAAATGCGAGATAATGATTAACTAGTTTGATTTCATCTTTTGCTGCTAGATGTTATGGTTTTATATCGATAAATGCCAATGTTAACAGTAGTTTTTTTTTTTTTTTCTTTACACTCCTATCACAACTCATCCCGACATCCTTTACGCCTGTTTTCAAGCCACTCACACTTCATAGTGCTCAAGACTATCTTTTCTTTCTAAAGGCAACACAATAGTCGGGGACGGTACTACTGCTCAACTGTGCGCAATGCTTACTGGGATAGCAGAGGAGGACCAACTGGAAGCAAGACGTTCTAAACCCAATGCTAAAGTAGTCGATGACTGGAGATGGATATTTCGTGACTATCGTAACCATGGTTACGTCACGATGTATTCCGAAGACTCTCCTTCTCTTGCTTCGTTCAATTTTCGACTAAAAGGATTTAAAGATCCACCAACTGACCATTATGGACGATATTTCTGGATGGAGGGCCAGCGACACCAAAAAGGCTCTCACTGTTCGGGCAACGACGCGATGCATCGTTTAACTTTCAAGTATTTCCTTAGCTTGTTTCGTAATTACAAAGACCACAATAAATTTGCTTTCATCAATTTCTCCGATCTTACGCATGACAACATCAACGCCGTTCAGCTAGCTGATGAAGATCTTCTTCAGTTGTTGCAAAACATGGAGAACGAGGGTCACCTAGACGAAACTCTTCTATTAATTTTCGGAGATCATGGACTTCGATTCGGTAAAATGAGAAAGACTCTACAAGGAAAGTTAGAAGAACGACTACCTCATATGTCAATCACGTTTCCAACATGGTTCCCGCAAAAACATCCAGAACTTTATCAAGCTGTAAAATTTAATAGTCACTTACTGACAACGCCTTTCGATATCTATGCTACCTTTAAACATATTTTATCTTATCCATTACCTCCTAAAGGAATACATGTGGGACAGAGTTTATTCGTTCCTATCGATCCGAAAAAGAGAACTTGTTCTAGTAGTGGAGTAGAAGATCACTGGTGCCCTTGTATGAATTTTGAGACTGTTTCCATCAGAGAAAAAATTGTAAAAAAGATAGCCAACTTCGTAGTAGAATATATTAATACATTGATAGAAAAAGAAGGTAATAAAGTACAATCACTTTGCCATAAACTATCACTAAAAGAAATCAAGACTGCTCAACGCGAGATGCCCAACGATAAAGTTCAGAAGTTTAAACAATCAAGCCAGGATCATAGATGCGATTCTTGTGGTGTAGTTTTGGGTAATAAGGATAAAAATACACTTGTTGACGATACACTTTATCAAATACAGCTGGTAACGTCTCCTAATAATGGTTTTTACGAGGCTAGCGTGAAAGTTGCTCATGGTAAACTGGAAGTTAAAGGAGATATTAGTCGTATTGATGCTTATGGAAATCAACCGGACTGTATTGCACAGACTTATGTACATCTAAGGAAATTTTGTTATTGTAAAGTACAACATTGAGACATTAAAAATTCTTAGAAGTGAAGTTTTTAAAGCAAGCATACACCTAAATGAAAGAATCTGATCAAGCGTACATAAATAACTGTTTTTAGCATCGGCCGCAGTTGCAAAATGTGTTCAACTGATTCAAATGCAAAATATTACAGCTAAAACAAAAGACAAGGTGTCAAAAAATAATAAATAACTTATTTTATATTTTATATTGGAATTCGTGTAATCTAAATGTGCGTGGTGTAACGAAGCTTGAACTTTTACTAAAATTTGTCGTGAAAAATGCTCAACTTTTGCATATTTGAGTTCATTCGAAAAAGTACGTCAAAAATAAATAAATAAATAAATAAATAAATGAATAAATAAATAAATAAATAAAATAAATAAAAATTTTAAAAAAAATGAAAGAAAAAAATTGTCGTGGAATTTGTCCATCGCAAATGATAATAAGAAAAATCCACAGGCGGACCAGGTCAATTCATTGTGGCTTATTAATCGAAGGGTCACGAGATCGAGCCCCAAAGAAATCACTAAAAAACATTTTCAGTCTATTTCTTTCTTTTCTTCTACTTCTTTAGATAAGAAAATCCCTGTGTTGTAAATAACGTTTTTTTCTGAAAACAAAACATTTTTAAACATGTTTTTATATTTTTATCCCCCCACGGAATAAAAAATAACAATGCAGGAGAGCTCCATGGCTGCTATGGCCAACTGCCTATGATCGTCAAGCTTAAAATGCTTTTCTATTTCTCCAATCGACACTTTGCTCGGTCCATTTATCGATCAATAGCCATTCTTTCTTGTGCTAAAATTTCAACCTCCAGCAAAAAATATTTTTCGAGATATTTTCGTAAAAACATCAAAGTTATCCAACCTACCAACGTACGGTACTTGCTCCGCGGACACCAACGAAATGCCTCGCTTTCGTGTGTCTATATTTGATCCCGAGCCTAGCCTGCTTACAGGCGTTCCTAGTTTGGGGCCGGGAGAAACTGGGGAGGAGAAGGGAAGGGAACGCCTGCAGCAGCCCATTGTTTATTTGAAATATTTCGTTCGTGGGCAAACGAACCCCGCTGATTGGCTCTATCATATTTTGATTGACAATCTCCATAAAGCGTGACAAGCGTGACTGTTAGTACTCCTCTAAACATGGCTTCGAGTGTAATTGACTTTGACAAAGCTGTTGCAAATCTGTCTTCAGAGTTAAAAATCACGCTTAAAAAGGAACAAGAAAATGCGATCAAGGGTTTATTTCTCGGTCGTGACCTTCTAGCTGTGCTTCCTACGGGATTTGGAAAAAGTATGATATTTCAAATGCTAGTTAAAGCTACGGCTTGTGTGAGAAAGACAGTGCAAAGAATAATCGTCGTCTGTCCTCTAAAAAGTATTGCCAGCGATCAATTCTCTCTAAACTTTCTTTAACGAAGCTATATGTACTGCCAAGATTTTTGATTTTTCTAGCGCACGAGTTGCACACTTTATCAGACTTTGAAGGTTCATTGATCAAAATTATCCCGACGTCGCGACAAACGTTGGACAAAATAACACCGAGCGAATCGGCTCTTTTAGACGGCTTGAATAAACTTTGATACGAAATGCTACCTTGCTTACCAGAAACACCAAACTTCACCTTGAAATTACATCCACATAATCTACAATTTTCATTTGGATCGCCAATATTTTGCATTTTGTGTAAGTTTTGACATTTCTCAAAATTGTTCGACTCAACGTGAGAGATTTGTTTTTACCGGAAATGTACCTTCACTTCCGTTAAATTTTTTGGCCATTTTTGATTGGATGCTTTTTGACATTGATGAGGGTAATCATGCATAGCTAAATAGGGGGAGTATTTCAAATAAACAATGGGCTGCTGCAGGCGTCCCCTTCCCTACTCCTCCCCAGTTTCTCCCGGCCCCCAACTGGGAACGCCTGTAAGCAGGCTATCCCGAGCCGGGAGGTCGATATCGTGACACTTCGATTAATATAGCCTGCGTCACATCCGCAATTTCTCACGTAAATAGCGTCTGCGAAACAACGGACAAAGCCTTGTTCAAAGAACCCCCGTGAATAGCACGGTTATATACAGTAGTTCCTGATTGGCTAACAGCGTTTTCATTCTATCGAGAGCTCTGATTGGTCAAATTGATAACTAGTGCTAGTCGCTCGATGTTGTACTTCATAATTCCAATGAAAATGGCGTCGTTTGATGATTTTGGGATCGGTTCATCATCATCACAAGTTTTGAGTTGTCGCTTTTGCGAATTAGCAACAGTATGTTTGAATTTGTCTTCTATTTCGTTTATTTGACGGAGAAGGTTTCGTCTCTTCTTTAGGTTGTTCAAACAACTGCGGCAAATGCAGTCGCTTCTTCGTGGCACTTCAAATCGAAGACTTTGTAATTCGTCTAATACAATGAAAGTTTGTGATTTTCCCTCTATCAGATACTTATCATGGGATTTTTCAATTATTTTCTGACAGAGATTGCAATTTCCATACACTTGTCCGACATATTATTGTTGCGAATTTAACAGTTCTAAAAAGTGCGAACTTTTTGTAAACTCTTTGTTAGATTATGCCGCGAACTGTCAAATCTCACGTGCAAAATCAAAACATTGCCTAAATGATTCGGGACTGGCACTAGTTATCAATTTGACCAATCAGAGCTCTCGATAGAATGAAAACGCTGTTAGCCAATCAGGAACTACTGTATATAACCGTGCTATCCACGGGGGCTCTTTGAACAAGGCTTTGTCCTTTGTTTCGCAGACGCTATTTACGTGAGAAATTGCGGATGTGACGCAGGCTACGATTAATAAGCCTCAGGGAATTGGCCTGGTTCGCCTGTGAGAAATCAAGCTGCCAATGGGAACGCAACTCGTGGAAATTAAATTTTTTGAAAACAAGAGATTCATGAAATAATTGTAAAATAATTATAAGTAATACAATGGCACGAGGGAAATTAGCGATTAAATTTCCCCGAATGGCGAGGGAAAATTTGTTGAAGTCCCGAGGGTTTCTTCTTTTTTATCTCCCTCTCTCTCTATATTTTTTGCAAATTAGTTTGAGTGATTTCGTTGTTCACGCTTTCTTGACTCCAAACTCGCACTTTTTTACTTATTTCCTCGGTAATCATGGTATTACAAAGTAATACCATGTCACTCGGGAAGTTAGAGATTAAATTTCCACGAATACCTCGGGAAAATGTAATCATTAATTTACCTCGTGTCATAGTTGTCACGGTATTACTTATAATAAAGTAGGATCTGCTATATTGATTTTGCACAAGTTGATGTGACTGATAATGTCCTGCATTCTACATATGACCCACAGCAATGTCAGCAAGCCACCGATCAAGTGATCGACCTCGCAAAATCGTTCCAAAAAAATATATAGTTCTAATTTGCAAAATTCTACGTTTGCATTAAGATCAAACAAATCCAAGAGATTAATTTTTCTTTTTCGAAAGAAGGCAAATTTTATTGCATACATTTCTGTTTACAAATTATTGTCGATGACAGTTTATAGACAACTGTTGCGTTTTGGTTTTATAATGAAATTTGTTAATTAAAATCAGTTACATCGCGAATGTACCTTGGAATTAGACGTCCAAAAAATCCAAACCATTGCTGAAAATGTGTTTATCTTCTTTCTTCTTTTGCGTTTGTCATGCCTCTTTCAATTAGCGCCATAAGCTTAGTTTGTGTTCGATTCAATTTGAAGATTGCTCACAGCTGCAAGAGTGAACTAGCCCGTTTTTCCCCAGACAGAACAAGAGGTAAATAACATCGCTACAATATTCCAAAAAACGTGTGCAGTGATGTCTTGTTCAAGCAAAAGTATTTGTATCATTATTAATATCAATTTAACAAAAAGTAATGTTTAATTAATAAAAAACAATTAATTACAAAACTGCAAAAACATGCTGACTCGCGAACTTACGGAAAGGAAGTTTACGGTATGTATAGCAGCAGAAGCAGCATATCAGATGAATTTCAGGCCCACGGCACGTAAAACTCGTGGAATTTGGTTCGCAAATTCCCACGAGTTAAAAAGAAGGAAATCTATTTTCCGACCCAATTCTCTGGGGGGAAAAAACAGCCTTTTACTCTGTTTAGTAAACCTGAGTAAACGTAACTACTTTAATTTAATGGTTTTTTTTTTTCAGCAAAATAAGTTTAATTTGCATCAAGCTTTGCGTGCGACTTCCTTTTCGATGAGACAAAAAAACCCGTTGTCCTCCCCAGTAAGCAGACAGTTTTTGCTCAGCCTCGTGGCGATAAGAACCAGGAGCTGGATCCAGAAGTTTTGAAGAGGGGGGGGGGGGGGGGGGGCACTAATAAAAAATACAGATTATCACTCAAAAATTAAAAGAACTATCTATAATAATAAATCAAAAGGTTTGGGGGCAGTGCACCTCCCCCTCCCATACCCCCTTGGATCCGACTCGTTCGTACACTACAGCCTCCCAGATTAGTGTGGCACTTGTGCCATGCTAGAAGTTCTTGAGACTATAATAAAGGTCATTATTATTATTATACAGCCTTCAAAAAATATAATTGAAACCTGTTGCATAAATATCCGCTTTTCTTTTTTTCTTTTTTATCTCACCAGCGTATTGAGCAGCACTAATTTTGTCTCCTTCACGCTTCCTCGTTTTATCCGCCATCTTGATCTTGGTTACAAAACTATCTCAGCTCGGTGAAGCTAGGTGTGCTAGTTTAGTTGATACAAGGGTTTTAACTATGTTTAGAAGCATGCATGTTGTTGGTGTGAACGCATCAAATTTAAACTCTTGTTTAATTAAATTATTTTTAAACATGTTTACTTAGTTTGTTGACGTGAAAACTCAGTTTTTGATTGATTTTAAAACTTTATCTTATTGAACCAGACTAAATTGTGAACAATTAATTTTTGGGGCTTTAATAATGATATTGTTAGTTTATTGGTCTTATCTTCCACTAATCAAATATTTTTTTGTTTTTTGTTTTTCAAATAACGGTTAACTTCATAAACAATATTACAACCTGTAATGCACTTTATCAAATTTATATACCACCATATACTTTACCACCATGAATTTTTAAAATATCATGTTTTCGTGCCCTCACACTTCATACGCCTTTGTGAAATGTAAATAATGTTTTTATCCGTGATGAAAGAATCATGTGATCGACAGAAGTACCAGTTACATTTACCTTTTTTAATTCCCATTTTGTTTCCATGTATATGTACAGCTATTCTTGAAATGGTTGTCCAGTTGAAATACTGATTTAGCAATAACAATGTCATTTGCACATCTCAAGATTTCAGTTTTCTCATTTTAAGGTTAGACTAAAACAACGATACAAAGCTGCACATATTATATAGTTACATGTAAAGTTATTTAGTACATTTTGAGTCATCATTTCTTAAAAAGTAAAAATAAACACATAAGTTATGCAAATGACTTTAAAATTAATATAACTATTGCTCAATAGGCCCGTTTTTTGCTCTTCATTGCTCAGGCTACGCCTCAATTGTAGGTAACAAGAGAGTCAAGACAAAACCATTAGTAATTTTATTGTTTTACGACTGGTGCATTTCCACAGGATGTACCTTAAACATAAGAATATTTCACATACTATCGATGTTTAGCCAGAGCAGTGGATAACATGAAACTGGACTATTGTCTTTCAACTGGTCAACAACAGCTGTACGACAGCACTCTTGCAAATCTTGCGGTTGCCAGCACATGGCGTCAGGCGACTCTGCGTTACCAACCAGACAATGTTCTGTACAAGTACTTAGCCAATCAGATAGCGAGATTTGCTTTGAACTGAAGAATCGCAACTTCACTCATACAAACTTACTTTTCATCGTGTAACTATTGATTCATCCACGAATGAAGACATTTACCGGTGAAAAGTTGGAAGTTTACATGAGACAGTATATAGGCGCTCAGAAAATGAGTTTTCAACTCGATAAACTATACTAGAAATAAAATACGTTACTTTAAAAATAACTTTTGATTACGCTCATTTTGAAAATCATAACGTTTTTTTATGTACACGTGATCAGATTCGTTCATCTAGGTGTATGCTTGCTTTAAAAACTTTAGTTCTACGAAAGCTGAATGTCTCAATGTTGTACTTTACAATAACAAAATTTCCTTAGATGTACATAAGTCTGTGCAATACAGTCCGGTTGATTTCCATAAGCATCAACACGACTAATATCTCCTTTAACTTCCAATTTACCATGAGCAACTTTCACGCTAGCCTCGTAAAAGCCATTATTAGGAGACGTTACCAGCTGTATTTGATAAAGTGTATCGTCAACAAGTGTATTTTTATCCTTATTACCCAAAACTACACCACAAGAATCGCATCTATGATCCTGGCTTGATTGTTTAAACTTCTGAACTTTATCGTTGGGCATCTCGCGTTGAGCAGTCTTGATTTCTTTTAGTGATAGTTTATGGCAAAGTGATTGTACTTTATTACCTTCTTTTTCTATCAATTTATTAATATATTCTACTACGAAGTTGGCTATCTTTTTTACAATTTTTTCTCTGATGGAAACAGTCTCAAAATTCATACAAGGGCACCAGTGATCTTCTACTCCACTACTAGAACAAGTTCTCTTTTTCGGATCGATAGGAACGAATAAACTCTGTCCCACATGTATTCCTTTAGGAGGTAATGGATAAGATAAAATATGTTTAAAGGTAGCATAGATATCGAAAGGCGTTGTCAGTAAGTGACTATTAAATTTTACAGCTTGATAAAGTTCTGGATGTTTTTGCGGGAACCATGTTGGAAACGTGATCGACATATGAGGTAGTCGTTCTTCTAACTTTCCTTGTAGAGTCTTTCTCATTTTACCGAATCGAAGTCCATGATCTCCGAAAATAAATAGAACAGTTTCGTCTAGGTGGCCCTCATTCTCCATGTTTTGCAACAACTGAAGAAGATCTTCATCAGCCAGCTGAACGGCGTTGATGTTATCATGCGTAAGATCGGAGAAATTGATGAAAGCAAATTTGTTGTGGTCTTTGTAATTACGAAATAAGCTAAGGAAATACTTGAAAGTTAAACGATGCATCGCGTCGTTGCCCGAACAGTGAGAGCCTTTTTGGTGTCGCTGGCCCTCCATCCAGAAATATCGTCCATAATGGTCAGTTGGTGGATCTTTAAATCCTTTTAGTCGCAAATTGAACGAAGCAAGAGAAGGAGAGTCTTCGGAGTACATCGTGACGTAACCATGGTTACGATAGTCACGAAATATCCATCTCCAGTCATCGACTACTTTTGCATTGGGTTTAGAGCGTCTTGCTTCCGGCTGGTCCTCCTCTGCTATCCCAGTAAGCATTGCGCACAGTTGAGCAGTAGTACCGTCCCCGACTATTGTGTTGCCTTTAGAAAGAAAATATAGTCTTGAGCAATATGAAGAGTGAATGGCTTGAAAACAGGCGTAAAGGATGTCGGGATGAGTTGTGATAGGAGTGTAAAGAAAAAAACTACTGTTAACATTGGCATTTATCGATATAAAACCATAACATCTAGCAGCAAAAGATGAAATTAAGCCAGTTAATCATTATCTCGCATTTGCATCTATCACATGCAGATTTGATTTCAATTTATCTTTTCCCTAATACTATGACGTTTGTATACCTTTCATATAAACTGTTGGCCTTGTCTTCAAATACTTTTTTGTTTTGAGCATCTGACGAGCAAAGTTGGCTGAAGATGTTGAGTCAAACATGATTAGCGCAACATTGACGGGGATTCCTGTGGAATGTCGCTTTCTCTTCAGTACTTCTGGTTTTGGTACAGCCTCCATGTGAAGGTCGGTAAACCCTGGCTTCTCATCAGCTCTTTTTATATCAACACGAATAAAATCAGCATCAACTTTAGTACTGCCACGGAATGATGTGCCTGGAATAAATGGTTTCACTCTTAGGTCAAAGAGTCGTTTTTGTGGGGAACAGCACAGTATTGTATCGTGGCAAGTGAAAATGACCTAAGAGATCCTATCCCCGGAGCCCATCAGGAACCCCCCTATTTTTAGAAACTAGGCTTTTTTTAGAATGTTACCAATCCCGCCAAAGCTTTCTTCTTAAGAGAAAGACGACTGAGAAACATGTAAATATCTCTAGCTTTGTAGTTGTTCTTTTGCAAATTGGAAGAGCTCTTCTTTTTTTATCTTCGACGCCAACATAAAATTCGTCTATTTCCTCTCTGGTCAATCTGACCTATCACGTCCCGTTCTTAAAATATCTCGGCGGCAATAAATAGACTTAACGGGGCTTGTGATGTCTGCAAAGCCCAATATTGGGGATAGGTTCTCTTGGCTTATTTTCTCTTGATCGTAGCCATAGTTTCTAGGAAAACATTCAAATTTTCGGCCGTATCGTAGCCGTATCGTAACCGTACCGTTTTCCACTCATGCGAAAACGACTCTACCATACAACGATACGGTAATCAGTCTGGATAAGGACTCAAATCTACTTTTATCCTCTCACATGAATTTGACTGAAATTCCTTTGAGTACAAGGAAAATCGTTCAACACACACACACATCCCACCACCACCCTTTAGGACGGGTTTCTATCACGTCACTTTGGCAACGTCCACTCGCTCAAGCTCGTCAACGAGGAAGGATCGTTACTTTTTGTGCCTTACCTTGTGTTGGCACCATGGTAAATGGTTGAGAACATGCAGTTCCAGTCATAACGTTTTCATCATTATTTGGTGATGTATGTGGACTTTTAGACTCGATACACAGGTTTGTGTTAACTACTCGAAGAGTACCGTTCACGACTTCAAACTTTGTTGAGCATTCAGCCTTTAAGGTAACGATACTACCTTCTTCTTTCTCGACTGGAAAACATAAAGAAAAGCAAGTTATAGCTTCATCATCAAGACTCAGGGCAAAGTCACATCAACTCGTCGACTCCCTCCTCACCCCCAAATCCCTCCTCGTCCTCAAATCCCTTTTCCACCCCCTTGCCAAGAGCCGCTACGCAGTCTAGTTAGTCGTCGACACCTCTCGTTCACATGCTAAAGGTCGCTATTGAACTTGTGAGTCCATTCTTAGTTTTTTCCACTATAGTTTTCTAACTCTAACGACACAAAAGGCTTACCCCCTACTCCCTAGGGGCATCCTACGTCATGTGAACAGACTTTGAGATTAGAAATACATACTGTTAACGTGTAAGCATAGTCCACTTGAGCCATGTACGATATTTCCATCGCTATTCATTTTGAATTCTATTCTCTGATAGCAGCAATCAGAATGAAACACCAGGGTCGTGTCTTCAGCAGGCTTAGGCTTACCACCAAATGGATGTAGACATTTCTTACTGCCAATGTGCTGTAAACACCCTGATTGACCTGGCAAAAAAATGTTAAATTTCTTTATTTTCACACACATATATATATATTGACAATTGATATAAATATAAATATATAATATATAATATAAATTATATAAATATCTTAAAGTTAGTACCAAATAGCACTAATTAAAACAAAAGAAAACAATAGAATTAGCATAAAATAGCACTATTATTGCTGCGAAGCGAGCGTAGCGAGCGAGCAGCATACTATTCCGAACGAAAACTACGCTTGTGGGTTTCCTGTGGTGCCAGATAATATCCTATGCTCGTGGGCTGTGTCGCGATGGATGATTTCCCATATGCCATATCGGCCGTAATTTATGGGGTTCCTGTGGTACAAGATAATATCCGATCCTCGTGGGCTATGTCGCGATGGATGATTTTGGGACTACAGTATCAAACTCCGTAATCAGCGTATAATGGACGTCTCTTTTGAAAGGAACGTTTGAAAATTTAATTTAAAATGCTACTTTATTCGCTCGTCGAAGTATTCATCAAGGTGATAGTCTTTCTGCTTTGTTATGTGCAAATTCGTACAATATGTTGACGTGGACATCGGATACCATCGTTGGAATTTTAAACCGAAGATAAAGCCATGTACGTAAAAGCTTTTGAAGAACGTTCTATACCTGATGCAGAGACAATCTCCTTAAACTATTTGCCAAATAGAGTCCTTTTTTAGCGATATTTCTAGAGGAAGACAAGGTGCTTTTATGAGTCTTTCGGCTTTGTTTATATGTGCAAATTCGTGCGATCACGTTTTGACTTGGACAACAGAAATCGATCGAATTCCCCGGGGGGGGGTACTACCCTATATCGACTATACGGGGATGATCCGCTGAACAGGGTATGGTTTTTCGACCTTGATGTCATAAACAGGGTATCCAATTCTACTCTATTTCCGATTTAATCCAAACTTCCTGTCATACACAGGGCCCAAAAAATGAGAGAAATTATTTTGCAGTCAGGAAATCGGCAGGAATAAGATCGTTGACTTAAAAAAAAAAAGATAAGAGCAGCACGTGTGTCTGAATTGATATATTTATACAAACCATATAATGTTTGTAAACAATTGTAATTTGTCATAAACAGGGTGTGGAAGTTAGGCATTTTTTGTCATAAACAGGGTAACCCTTACAAGAACCCAGCGGAACATCCCTACCCAGATCTGAAGGGAGTACCCCCCCCCCCCGGGTCGAATTCTAACCGAAGGTTCAAAAGTGTGAAGAACTATATAGTTTCTACAGCTTTTACTCGCTTATAATTTTACATTCTTGACATTATATTATTTTACTGTAATTTTTAAGATAAAAGAATTAGTGATTCGTTTATAATAAATACACATTAAATAAAATTTAAAACTTTCAGATTGCTATATACTCCTCTTATACACCCGATGAACAATTAATACCATTTTATACTTTTAAATACTGGTAAAGTTAGTTAGCCGTAAAATTGCAGCAAGTCTCTAGCTATTTCCATTGTTTCGCCCATTTTGTCTCTTTGACTATGGTATGAAGTTATTTGTATTTGAAGGGTTAACTGACTTCACTCTAACTACAATGGAATTAGAGTTTGTTCCTGTTTGACTAATTTAGTAGCCGCCGCACACGGTGAGCAATTTGCCTCGCGAACCATTTGCTCACTAGCTCGTGAGACAAAAAACTCACCGTGTGCGGATAAAATTCGTCATTTTTCACCGCTCGCGAGGCGCTGCAACACTTTTCTAGCGTGTTTGAAATCGTCATTTCACAAGTTTATTGCATATGACTCTATATTAGCAGAAATCTATGGAATACACTTAATTTATTCACATAATTTATAACACCCTTCGTCTTTTGCCATTTATCAGTATTGCCAACATTTGATTACTACGATTTATTACAGGTTTTTATCCCTAATGATGAAAAATCGATTCTCGCAGCATTCACTTTCGAAAGAAATCGCTAGTTTAGTAGTATTTATGTTGCACACTTTTAAGGCGTGTACTCTACTCAAATATATAAATATTATATATTGCTTGTATATGATATTCTAAAAAAGGGACGTTTTAAGAGGCGTTTTTAGACAAAAAATCGAGATCCAAAATGTTCGATTTTCAACATCTGAAAATAACAAAAAAGACTTTTCTTTTGTTTTGTTCGGTTTGAACTGTATTGTTTTTCCCATTATTAACCAGGCACGCCCCAATTCTATTGTTCTATGTGGGTTTTGAAAATCGATGGAAGACCGACATTATACAAGTCGGGGGCGGCATTGATCATCAGCAGGGGAATGTGGGGCTGAGTTATAAACCCGGGATGGGTCTTGAATTCAAAATTCAAGACCTGCGTCCCAGGTCTATATTTCACAACCACTCTTCTCTGCTGATAATCAAGGCTGCAAGAACTACAATGAAATTAATGACTAATACGATGGGAGAGAAAATGTATGTTTTTGCGCTTGATTCTCTACAGGTTCCTCTTTTTCTTTGTTCTCTGACAGTCGTTGCAAAAACGTATCAATTACATTACCCAACTCGGGCAGTTCTTGAGCAGAGCTATTTTGGGACATGTGTTCTTCTGCGTTGTCTTGCTCCAGTTCTAGCAAACCACCAATATCCTCACCAAAGCCAGGAAGTTGTTGGCTTGGATAATAACCACCATGTTGTGGAGTAATAAATATATTTTTTTCATCGTCACTTAAACTCATCTTCACCAGCGCAGCTATCACATGCAGACCCGGCTCATGTAAGTTCACTTTGCACAAAATGAACTGTTTCGTTGGGCATATTGTTTAACAAAAACACAGCCGTCCTAGCAAAACAAAGTACTCTTTAAACTTGTACTATAATTAGAAAAGATTTTGGTATACAACTGAACATTTTCAAATTGACTATAGAGTGCAAAGAATACATTGAAAACGTCATTAAGCTAGTACAAAAATACTGTTGATATCTATTGTAAAATCAGTTCTATCTCAACAAACGCCTTACTGAGTACCGTGGACTTATAATGCCAATAACATTCCAAAGACCTGATTAAGTATTGCATAAAAACAATAGAATTGGGGCGTGCCTGGTTTATAAACCGGTTCAAACGCACGGGCTCGGTTTTGCATTGGAATTCAAGACCTCGGGACTGCGGCCCTCGGTCTTGAATTCCAATGCAAAACCTCGCCCTAGCGTTTGAACCCTTATATAAATTGCAAGTTTCTTCACTGAGCTGGATGGTTCTTAAAAAGTTGACCAATGTTCCTAGTGTTTGATTTGAATGGAGATTATTTATGTCACAAACGACTTAATTCAGTCGGCAAGGTTGTTGTTTACGGCCGGTTTTGGTCGGTGTAGGTGTGAAACTGTTAACATTGTGGTAGAGAGAAAGACATCAGTTAACAGGGAGATCTAATGACATTTTTAACGAATGAGCACAACAACTTGTGGATATTTTCCAACAAGTGCCGAGCATTTTTATACAAGATGGCTGGCGCTGCGTACTTGTAAGCAGGGTCTAATAAGAACAGGCATGCTCCTTTGTACTGCAAGAACAAGATGTCTAAGACACTCGCAAGTCCTTTTGATGGGGTCCTTGAAGTAATTCAAAGTCGCGTGTACAAGGAGTAACAGGAAATCCTGTTTGGGTTATGTCTCGCTTTAGAAAGTCAGTATAACACATATGATGGTCATTTAAAACAACACAAAAACAAACAACACAAATAGCGATTGCATGTTAACAAAGTAAGGCTGAAAAGCCATTGTATTAAAGGATGGTTAGTTAGCATTGTAGAATATAAGAACTAACGAGCCAACTGTACGTAAAGGTACGTAAATCTTCCGTAATTTATAAAGAGTGCACGCACTAAAAGTGTGCAACATAATAACTACTAAATAGTTCTATTTGGTACTAATTCTATTGTTTTCTTTTGTTTAATTAGCGCAATTTACCACTAAATAGCGACAACTGTTGCATACATTTAGTGTTTGCACTCTATGACTAGTGCTCAAACATAATATCAAAATACCACATTAGTGCTATATATATTTAAGAGTTTTAAGCTTATATGTTCACCGATAAAAATACTTTTACTTTATACTTTAACTTTATTTTCTTTAACATCCAGTCTAGGCAGGTTGGTGTTTCTATTTATGAGTAATATACATAATGAAAAATTACATACACATTTTTTTGAAATTAGATTAACTGACAATGGATAATTATTACAGAAAAATCATCACTGCTATATATATTTGAGAGATATTTAAAGCTTATGCGAAATGTTCACCGATAAAAACGAAAACATTCTGCCAATCACTTCTTTTTCGACTGTTTAAAGTAATTGATCAAGTTTATGAAGGAAGCTCAGTAACTTTTTGAAATCGTCGTTACATTAACACTTTTACTTTGGGGTTTAAGACCCAAATGGATTGCTACTGATTTACCGGCGATAGTTCCGTAATGAAATGGAGCGATAAACACGAGGTGGAAACAGAGCTAAGGGACGGACTATTGGAAAAGTGAAGGGGGAGGTGGGGAAGTTTCAACCTTACATACTTTTTTTTGGCTTGCCTATTATGCAAGCTTTTTTTCAAATAGCCTTTATAATTTAATACTGAGAAAAACAAAACTTTCACTTTCGTTTGAATCGTAACTAAAAAACCGATGAGATTAAAAAAATGAATATATGTCGTTTTTGATATTCTTTCAATAACGTCGCGTTGGTTGGGAGTGTCACAGTTTATCAGTGGACAGGTCGAACAATTGTTGCGAGTGACCATTTTTAGCTGTGAACAAAAAAAGTGGGATAAGTCGGACCAATAATAACAAAAAAACATTGTAGCAACAGACAGTACTAAAAAATATACTCTGAAAAGTTCAGATTTTTGATCGTTCCTTTTTTAATTCACATGTTGATGAAATATTTAAATTCACTCGTGCTTTATGGTCCATGCGGTTAGTACATTAACGTATTCAAATATGCTTTGCTATTAATGAATATATTCAATACTTTTAAGTGTTCATCTGGTCGACTACATGCGCTGTTATAATTTAATGTGACACAGCTTTTAAACCTTTCGCAAACGAACGCATTCATATTTTATTGCATTATTACTCGTGTTTACAAACGATTATGGAAATGTCACAGCTGGAATGAATGACACTATGGGTATTTACTTTGGAATATGTCAACTCACTCCGCCTGTCTAAGCAAACAAATGAGGGAAAAAATCCATTTAGGAGAAACGGTTCTATGTAACCGTTGCAAGGAACGTGAATGCGTGCTATTGTTATTGCTGTTGTTGTTGTAGTAAGTGCGAACTGTAGCGTGAGGCAGAGGACAGAGTGGAGTAAAAAGCCACCTATGTCTGGTATGTAGATTCTGTTTTCCGTAACAGCGCAGACATTGTCACGACAGCTAGGACATTGGTACATACATACATACACTTTATTTTGTCTCCAATTTTGAGTAGCTGGAAACATTGTACCATATAATATATATATATATATATATAAATAATCAACTATAAAATATATAAAAGATTGTGATTATTGGTCAAAACATACTACGGTCAAAAGAACGGAGCAATTTTTGAAACACTCTTTGAAAACGAGGCATATAACAATAAATGCTACTAGTATGGTCATTGTAATAAGTGGCGCGATTTTCTAAAATTTAACCATAAAATAAGCATAACATAAAAAAATGAGTCGTCAACATTGAAAGGTTTATACTGTATATAAATGTATGCGACCAGAAGTTCATTTAGTCAGCTGTATTTCAAAGTAACACTCACAAATGCGTCTTTCTTCAGATGATATTCAATGTGTGACACAAATCGTGATTGCACAATTTACTTTAGTATGTTGTTTCATTTTAAAATATTGATCCAATTGGATATTTGACCCGATCCTGTTGAAACCAAATGATGAGATACACACAAGAAAATATTTCTTACCAGGCGATATGATTTTGTTCTTGTTTTTGTCTTGCGTTACATAAGTATTAGATATCGAATGTGGTTCTGATAGACGATGGTCGAAATCGTTTCCCTCAGGTCGGGAAATCACTTGATAGCTAACAGACATAGCATCTTCAGCTTCGACATACAATGTATTATTCTCAATTCTAGATCTGGGTGTACCACAGTCCAGTTTCGGTAGATTAATAATCAAGTCTTTAACACTAGGATGCCATGGATTCAGAACAGGCAAACGGCATGCAGCTCCAAGAACGGTAATATTATCCGCGTTTTCATCGTCTGTAATTTCGTTCTGAAGTGTTTTCTTATTGACCATGGTTTCTGCATTATTCAACGTTTTGAAATATGTCGTTTCTGTTATTTCATCTTGTTCTGTAGTCCACGTTTGGAATTGAAATCTGTGTTTTGAAGATATTAGGACATAGCATGACGAAAATATTAAGATAACAGACAATAGGACAATAATAATACGTTTTCGTAGAAGCAATGTTCGAGCTATCATCGTGAATAACATCACTCTAGTGAGCGGAGAATGGTCAGCCATGATGAAGACGTGTCGTTGGTTTATGGCGTTCAATTTCCGCCAAAATTCGACTTGCTCAATTCAACATTGTACTTCTTCTATTCGACCTTTTTTTATAATCGGACATTCAACTTTGTTGTTTCAAGAATCCAACATCCTATGCTTCATAGTCCGACTTGCAAGTTTTCTAAATATTGTCGATGTTTCTGCAATCGAACTTTGTACTTTAACGAATTCAACATTCAACTTTCTCGCAATCGAACATCCTTCCGCATGCCACTTTCGTCCAGTCAACGCGGGCTCAGAAAATACCAATTCCAACACTGTTGGGTAGGGGGACGGGAGAAAAAGGTAACTTTCCGTACCCCCGATGGATAGCTGTGGAACTCAAAGTCACATAAACCCTCCCCCAAAGCAACATTTTTTTGTCTTATCCAAAAACACGTGATCATTCCCTCGGGTCGGAAGCTGCACTTACGGAGAATTGAAACATTGCCGATGATGACTTAAACGAGGTCAGATCTGCCCTTCTGAAAGTGGCAGATCGCCTTTCGACATTACAGCGAGAAAAACCAAAGACTGAAGGTGAGTTTTTCTAGTGAAATAGTGAATGTAGCTGTTAATTGCGATCGTAAAATGTACTGAATGTACAGCAAAAGTTGACCATGAAAAGCACGTGCTTATCATAGAAATGATTATTTAGAAAAAGAAAGAAAAAAATACTTACCAGCTACAATTTTGACGGGAATTAAGAAATCACCGTGCAACCATCTTGTTTTTCTAGATCACGTGGAACAAGACAAAAAAATGTTGCTTTGGGGGAGGGTTTATGTGACTTTGAGTTCCACAGCTATCCATCGGGGGTACGGAAAGTTACCTTTTTCTCCCGTCCCCCTACCCAACAGTGTTGGAATTGGTATTTTCTGAGCCCGCGTTGACTGGACGAAAGTGGCATGCGGAAGGATGTTCGATTGCGAGAAAGTTGAATGTTGAATTCGTTAAAGTACAAAGTTCGATTGCAGAAACATCGACAATATTTAGAAAACTTGCAAGTCGGACTATGAAGCATAGGATGTTGGATTCTTGAAACAACAAAGTTGAATGTCCGATTATAAAAAAAGGTCGAATAGAAGAAGTACAATGTTGAATTGAGCAAGTCGAATTTTGGCGGAAATTGAACGCCATATTGGTTTGCCTGCACTAGATACGAGTTACAAGCATGAGCATTACTGACGTATCAGTTAATTTGTGTCGCGAAGGTTTTACATAGCCGAAAGAAAAGCTCCCAAACCAACGTCTGCGCCAACGAACGAACTTTTCTGTTCCGTGACGTATTCATATTGTATTTATTAGCCAATCACAATACAGGTTATAAACGCGCGTGACCTCTTGTCTTCCCCTACCTTGGTTGTATTTTACATGTAAAGTGTTGCTTTCTACTAAAAGCATTTGCTCAAAATACAAACTATTGAACTATGTATATATAATTTTTTCTTTTATGGTATGTATTCAAGGAGACTTATCAAAAGTGACGTTTAACACAATAAAAGATTAGTAGCATCAAAATTAATATTTACAATATAAGTATAACATACAGAAGCTTTTAAGTCAACAATAACGACAAAGACTAAGCACATACGTACATCAACTACCCTTGCTTGAAGTTATCGCTGATATGAAGTAATCTAGTTGTGAATTTGCGGGCGGATTCGATTCTTCGCGTAGGCTTTGCGGACTTTGTTCCACGCTAGTGTGAAAAATTCGTACGTTTTCTTGTCCAAGATGGTACTTTTCCTTCAATTTGTTGTTCATTTTCCATGCTCACCTATTAAATACTTGCGCTCAATCTCAATTTCAAGCCATAGATTTGACTTTCTTCTGCTTATTTGAATCCCGTGCAGTGCCAATCAGTCCGCCACCATAAATTGGAAGTAGCGATGCCGTTTCTATTCGTGCGATTCTTTCCCGAGATTCTTCGGTCTAAGGTAGCATTAAGATACTAATAATTACACTCAAAGTAGCAAGAACTGTCTGCTAAATGACGTCATAAAGTTAAACATAATAGATTGCAAAAAAAATAGCAAAAACTGAGCCCTGCAAAGCGGCTGCAAAGGAGACTAACTGTGCAGGCTATCAAAATGAAAATAAACTTTCAAGTCGAGTTTTCGATGTAGCCTCCTCCGCAGGCGTCTCAGCTTTTTAGCGTTTTCCTTTCTTGTTTCTTGGATGGGCTTCCTTTTTTGCAAGTGACCGTTTGGGATTATGGGATTACGTCACCTCGAGAAAAAAAAAAAAGGAAAGAGACGCCTGCCAAAAACCGAGCAATGCGGACTTGTAATGTCACCTTTTGGACATGCAATGGGACCGGGGGAGGGGTAAAGAAGTTTTTATCCAATGAAATTCACACTGGGTGGTGGTAAGTGTGATTGTTGTAAAACATGGCTTCAAGTGCGAGTTAATAAAAAACTTCTACTTCAAGTATTATATTTAAGTAATTCGTATGAAAATGTTTTAAGACAAATTAAAGCGACTAAACTACAAATAGAAGAAACTGAAGATTTAGTGAACCAGCTCTCGACTGAATTTAAAGGTAGATGATTCAAATGCGGCCGTTCGTGAAAGTCAGAACGACACAATACAAGATGAACCGAGCGAGAAAGAAAAAGGTATAAGCAAGTCACTCGTGTCGCTATCTTGAACACTCGCACGTTCTTGTTGCCGTTGTTGATGGAAATTAAGATTAGTTTTCATCCATTAAACACCGTCGTAATCACTATTAAGCTCAGAAGAATGACCAGAGGACAAGAAGCATTCTTTTCGTCGCAGACGACAGTATACGTTCGAATTTGTTCTTCGTGTTCATACCGTGAACTTTGCTAGACTGCCAGAACACAATCGCCTTTCTTAATGCCGCTTCAAAAGGACTTCTTAAAAATAAAGTATACTTCGACACCACCGCATTTTAAATAAAATTTGTTGTGATTTTAAATATCAAATAGCTGAGTACTGAGAAGCAATATACAGCACCTTCAAGTTGGTTCTCGTTCGACATGCAATACATAAACACAAACAAACTACGAAATACGAGAGGACTAAAATGGTGGTTATTTCAAATTTTCAATTACCATCACCCTCACGTTTAATATTTGCATGCGCGACTTAATATGCGCAGAACGCCGGAAGTGTGTCCTTTTTTGGCAGGCAACCCCTTCTCTTTTTCTCTTGGGCGCCAGGTCTCTCAGTCGAGAGAGCAACAAAGGAATCCTGAATAAGTAAAAAAAGCAAAAAGAGCCAAAAAGGGTTGCCTGCGGAGGAGGCTATTTTCGATGTACGTCAAACCAGCATCATCCCATTGCGAAGTTCACTGACCAGTCGCCACCACATTTACAAAACTAGACCCTGAATTCAGGGTTTACTCGTGCCCAAGAACGGAGGTTTCTTAAAAAACTGAAGAAGAAAAAACAAGAAACAAAAAACAAGACAAAACAAAACAAAACAAAAAAAGTTGAAAAAAAAGGAAAGTCATTTTATTTTTATTTCTTCGGTAATCATGTTAACCTACTGCCTTGATGTAATTCTTATCCCTTATTCCATTCCCGGTTTTAGGAATTTCTTTGAATATAGCCCATAAAAATAAGGCCAATATATCCCATATGTCCAGTTACTGACAAACACATATCAAACTGTACATTTGATCGCATGTACATGGACTCCATAATTCATATTTAAACATTTTAAACATAAGAATGAAAACAAAAAAAAATCAACAACTCGACAGTGAAAATGACATAACAAGGGTAAAATAATAAAAAATGTAATTCACGCAAAAACTGAGTTTATGTTTTACAACAATATGGATTTTATTTTTACAAACATTTTGCAAGGTATTTTAATAGATTAAATTTTCTTACATTCAACACTACCGAATATACTAATAACAGCAAAAAAGAGTTACCTTATATATCCAGTCACGAATCAACAACATGCAATTATCTCTAGCAGATTTCTTATACAATTTTTGCTTATTTTAACTTTGTCAGATCGAGTATACTGTCACTCTCTTCGTTAATTCCGTTAATTTGATGCTAAGACAGGAGTGGCGACCATGTTGGTCTCTTCGTTTTTCACTGCCAGGGCAGTTTCCTCACGAATGGAAGGAGTAGCGACCACATTTTTGCTGTTCTCTTCGTCCTTTAGCTCCTAAAAGAGCTCCCTTACATTGGGAAGGGGTATTATCATGGTTTGATTTACTTTCATCGCCCGCAAAAACAATTCGAACAAGCCAGATCGATGAAAAATCCCTCGTGGTTGATTACTAGCTACCAATCTTCTTCCCTCTTCTTCTGACAGAAAGGAACGCCTAGTCACAACTGATTCTCGCTTCGTAATTAACTAGCTTCCCACGGTCAAAAGACGAGTAACGTAGGGAACAAACGTCGAGTAAACAAAACAAATGCTACTAAAATCGAACCTATGAATATACTGCTAGTTAGATCTCTTATTTGTGAACAGGTTACTGCAATTTATACTATTTTGTAGTTTGTTTTGTCGACATTTGGAATAACGCATGACATTGCGCATGTGCATGTGTAAAAAAATAAACAAACTGAACAGGGGTATTTTTTGCAAACGACCGCACAAAAAAGACAATAGAGTCTAAATATCGTAATTTCTTGTATAAACAAAAAAACTGATTTGGTATACGACGCTTTATTTATTTTTTTTATTGGAGTTAGAAATTATAATATTCCCACACGTTTCACTGAAAAAAATCGCAGAGGGATAAAGTCTGAGTTCTCACCATACGTGTAAGGTTAATAGATGGGGAGGGGGAGGTTAGATATAAACTAGGATAGGGAGGGTGATGTTGGAAAATGACATAGGCAATTCAGGCTTGTCTGAACTTGCATAGACTTTCGACTTGGAATCAAAAAAAAACTGAACCTAATTTAATACTCGTGCCCTCGGCCTAAGGGCCCGGGCACGAGTAACAAGCAGGCTCAGGTCAGAATAATCACGAGAGAAGAATACTAATGTCTGAGGGAGGGACACAAGAAGCCCTGCGAAGCGGCTGCAAAGGAGACTAACTGTGTAGGCTATCAAAATGAAAATAACCTTACTTTTAAGTCGAGAATTACGAGAGAAGAATACGTTATATAAAAACGCTGAGACTGCTGATGCCGAATGAAATTTGAAAGCATAAATGCAGTATTGACGTCTAAGGATTTTTGTGGCAAATATAGCCATCACACAGAGTTTTCCATTTGCACGCGCCACGTAGATTATCGAAACAAAAACCAAATCAAAGGTGATAAACAATTGGAGAAAAAGATTGGTAAAGTGCATTACAGGTTGTAATATTCAAGTAATAAACCGTTTCTTCCACATAAATGTTTAATTATATAGCCGAGCTTTCGGACCTTTGGTCCATCTTCAGGACAAAAACAAGTATTATTGAAGTATTATTTACAAACGTCAGGATTTAAAAACTAACACACAATGCGCGCGCTACTAAATAACTGAAATAACTGTAGCGCGTGCATGTGATCTATCTAAAATAATAATAAAAAAGAAATGAATAAATAAATAAATAAATAAATAAATAAATGAATGAATGAATGAATGAATGAATGAATGAATGAATGAATGAATGAATGAATGAATGAATGAATGAATGAATGAATGAATGAATGAATGAATAAATAAATAAATAAAATATGTGCTATATAAATATATATAAAAATGCAGAAATAATTATTTAAAAGAATCTCACTATTTGTTTTTAAAAGTTTGTAATATTAAGAGAGACTTTGCCTCAGAACCAGGCAGGCTTCCTATGAATCGTGACACACCCTACTGGACGGATTGCATTCATATTTGGCAGAGATATGTACCATAGTATGACTATTGATTGTGTGAAATATTTCAGAAAAATATTCAGTGGCGGAGAAATTATTGGGGTACGAAAATATTTTCTGAAATGACCGAAAAAACTCGCTTAAAATATACACAAACTTTACGAAATATTTTCTCTGAAACTACAGCATATTTTCCAGTCAAAATTTGTAGAAATATACTTCATTGTCCTGGTGACACAACCATATTTAAAACTAGTCAAAAAAATATTTTTTTGAGAAATTATGAGGTTTAACGTAAGGACAGTTAAAAATTGACATTTCGAGTGTGCTTCCTAAATTATTGAATATCATAGATCCGGCGGGTTTTTCGAACACAACTCAATAACAGTTCTAAACTTCTAATAATTACCCATGTAGTTGTGAAAAAAAAATTGTGTAAAGTTATAACACTGGAAAAATATAGGGTCACAAATTGTGTGAATATTTGAGAAAAATGCTAGTCGCCCATACAGTGTAATTGCTATTGGAAAGCAATTTTATATATTTGAAGTCACCATATCACGACCAAATGTCCAAAATAAACACCAAAACTCATATATTCCACCAGATTTAAAATACTCACTGTTTCTCTTGGTGAAATATATAAATACACAAGCTTTGAAGTGGCTTTGAAGCTATCATCACGATCGATTACAATCGAATGAGACCACAAATCCTTGTTATTCTATATCGTTTTGACCAACTTTAATGTTTGAAAATCTCTCATGGTAGACATTTTTAACGCAGAAATGTATCGAGGGTGAAAAAGTGTCGAAAAAAACGGAATCCATCTCGGTAATTGTATATTTTAAAAAACAAAATATCGGCAATCTCCGGTTGCTCACATGCAGCTCGTTACCAGTCCGCAAGATTTTCGACAACATAAATGCACAGGAAGCCCATGCAGATACGATTTGTGAAATGTTATAAAGGAAAAACATTTTTTATCGGTGTTCCATTTTAAAAAAGTCTTAAAGATATCATTGACTTATCAATTAATTCATTCATCCATTATGCTTTCATTTATTCAATCAATTATTCATTGATTCATTGATTTATCAATTCATTCATTCATTCATCATACATGTATAAACTTATTTGTTTGTTTCCATATTTCTTATTTATTGGTTTATTATTGCTCACTCATTTATTTCATAATATACTTGCTTGTCTTGTGCGTGTGGTAGGGGGGCGGGCCGGGGGATGGCTAGTGGGGGGGGGGGGGAGAAAGGGGTGGAGGGGAAGCGGATGGTAGGATATTTTATTTTATTCTGACTGGTTGTTTTTTTTTTTCGCCCTAATTTTTGTATTTTTTTTCGAATTTTTTGCCTTCGTTTTATTTTTATTCCCGAACTTCACTAACAGCTGAAGCTGGAGCTAACAACAGAACTTAATTGAAAACATAAAATGACAGAGCAGATAGTGTTCCAAAGCTAAGTAATGAACGTTTATTTAGGATATGGAGTCGATTACTAGTAAGTGGAAGATGTGCTACCACTAAACCGCGGCATAGCGAGCTATAACGAGTGTGTTATTCAATATTATTGAAAATAAGAGCCTAAGAAAGTCATGCTCAATCAAAAGCTTATTTGTGTGGTCTTCACAATGTTGGCTTTGAAACAACCGGCGCTGACGTAGGTTGTAGCGTGAAGCTGTCCTGAGGACGACTTTCACTTCTTCTTCATTGTTCTCTTCGTGAATGGTAGTTGATGATGGTAGCTTTCCAAGCCTCTTCATTGCTGCTAACTTAGAAAAGTTGCTAGTAATCTGCTGAACAGTTAGCCATTCCCACCTTCTAAAGACTTTCTTGTCGTTTGCATCACGCATTTGCGCAGATGTTTCTTGGGGCGTCACTTTTCTACCAGTTTCTTCTCCTGCTATAAACTGTCCTAGGAGAAAGTTTCTCACTTTTTGAATTGGGAAAAGCGCTTTAGTTGTTTGGATGTGGATAACGCCCATCCCTCGTCAACAGTATCACATGAAGTAGACGTCGTACCTTGTATGGTTAGATTTACTGAGTTAATTGGCAGATTTAATCTATGTGCACTTTTGCGCCCATTTTCATCGCATTGTCATACTGCGATTCTTCGTACAGTTTGAAGGAATGTATCCCAACATCAAGGTGTTTAAAAATTACGCCGCTATTTATAAATCCATTCATTTATTCAAACATTCATAAATCCATTCATTTATTCATTCATCCATAAATCCATTCATTTATGCATTCATTCATTCATTCATTCATTTGTTTATTCATTCGTTTGTTTATTTATTCATTCATTTAGTCATTCATTCTTTCATTCATTCATATGTTCATTCATTCATTTCGTTCATTTCATTCATTTCATTTTATTACCTGCTAAGTCGAGTATTCCTAGGTAATTCTGTGGGTTTTTAAGAATTTCATACATATTCCTGAAATATTCCATGTAATGAATAATGAGTTGACGACATTTACTTGTTTTCAAATGTTTCAAATTGTTTGATAAGTTTAATTCAGTACAATATACGTACCATGACCAATTTCACATAATATATGCCACGTCCTGTATATCTCTATGGATATTCTTTTTAGACACACCCCTGACTGGCTTTTGCTTATGTATATAACTATGTGTTGGGTGTTTCCATGTTCAGCTTGGTCGCCATCCTAGTCTAAACTGACTTCGATGTTGAGGGCAAACATTCCAACTCTCAAAAGGCAAAGTTCCCCATTCATTGACTCCTTCTTGGGATGATTTCTAGCAACCGCGTTAGTGGTCAGAAATGTTTTTTGTGCATGATTTGAGGGGTACTGAAATAGTATCTCCCTGTCTTCTAAAAACACCACTTTTGGAGGAAAAGATACTAACCAAGCACACCGCCATAAATGAATAACGTTTTGAATTAGCTAGAGAGCGGAGTTGATTATGGACGTACCATTGGATATTTTAGAGAGGGGGGGGGGGGGGTTGTGCAGGATATTTTTTTTCCAATGTGATGGTTGTGCAGGATATTTTCTTCCTCTTTGCACGATATTTTGTATTTGTACATCTGCCGTGCACGATATTTTTTCTCTGTTTAAGGCTTTGCCCCCCCCCCCCCCACCCGTCAAATATCTAATGGTCCGTCCCTTTAGCACTGTCTCGTTTGTCATAGTCGATTTCTAATTTATGCAAAATGTAAAAAGACGTGTCATGATATATTTCACACAGTCTAGCATTTTCGATTGAATTGAGACGTCGAAGGTTTAACAATTGTTATGGTCGACTTTAAAAAAGATGGCAAATTGAACCGGAGACAAAGGAGAAATTTTGAAGCATTCATCATGTTTGCCGGCAACCAACTACAGTAATATGGTCACCAAAAACAACATTACGGTCGCTGTACGCATAGTTACTAACTATGCTGTACGTGAGCTTATCGAATAATAAATAAATACTGCAAGAACTATTGATAAGAAATACCACGAACAAATTCCCGAAAGCATAACCATCGTAATGACAAGCAAAAGAAGTTTATGAAGGTTTAAAGGTTAGTACATCTAAACTGAGTTTTCGTGTTTCATGAAAATTTGTGTTCGATCGACATCTTTGTAGTGGCATATATATCAACTATGCTTGAAACCACCCAGTTAAGATATATATATATTATCTATAATTTTAACAATTGTGCCGGTTTCTAGGAAGATTAGTAAAATAAGGCTGATTTCAAAGCTCAATTTTTAGGAAATCTATCAGCATATCTTATATATTGCCGAAGTAATTAGTGTGTTGAAATGCATGTATTGTATGTGTTGCACTTGCATAGTAAAATCACTAGTTCATCAGTCATTTCAATTTTGGTTATGCTTTTACTTTATCGGAACAAACGACCTTTTAATTAGTTTGGTTGTTGTTGTTTTTTAATCAAGCAGCTTCACTAAGACCAATTTTTGGGCCGGCGAGCAGTTTGATATGTGATTCTTCAGTACCACAGCATATTCAGTCTTTTTCCAATTTTTTTAGACAAAAAAAAACTTTGATTAAATAGTATAATATCATCATTCTATCAAAGTATAGTCCTGTTCTAGCTGACTTTTGTAATCATTAATAAAATGGATGTAACTTAGACGTGAATTCTCGATGTAAAAGTTATATAAATAAATACCGATATATATATATACGTTTGAGGCACGCATGGGATTTCGCTGTCAAATAGCTCAAGTGTATTCATTTTCCTTCCCTCTAAGCAGAAATTATCAGTTCTACATGATTTCTTAACAAATTTTCAACACGATGGCTTTTATAAATCGAACGAAAACAGGTACAAATTCAAATAAGGTAAAATATTTGTTTTCTGTTATGTCACGTGACATCCTCATATGCTAGAAAATTCATCTTTGTTTTCAGTTATTTTTCGCTTTAAAAACACAACTTTACAAACTTTTTTTTGCAGAAAATATTGTCCCAAAGTTATATCTAGACGAATATGATGCAAGTTTAAAAGAAATACCCGCCGGATAAGAGCAATAATTTTTTTTGTAAGGACTATTTTAACGTTTTTTTCCAAAGTAAAAAAATAGTAGTTACTTATGCTGTTACAAAACTTAGAAAATTTAACCTTATGCAAATTGAATTTACAGAGCGTGCTTATTAGATAAATTTTGAAACATCTTGAAAATATGGATTCAAAACATTGATTTAAAAAGAAATAAGAATCATTTAAACTTAACGCTCATTTTTCAGTATTTTTGACCATTTTTCACCTGAAATATTCATATCCTTCTCACTAAAAAGTTTTTTACTGATGAGCCAAAAAAATTACCCCAAAGCATTTAGTTTATTAAGTTGTACAACCAAACTAATTTGCAAGGAAATCCCTCATGGTTGATGTATCACTCTTTGCATGGTTTTCAGGCAAAGTCTCTCTTAATATTAAAATTCCTAATATTTGGAAAACAAATATATGTAAAAATTGATATATAAAAGTATATCTGAGTCAACATCTAAACAAAAACGAAGAAAATAAAAATGTCATAAAACAACTTGGTCAAAGTAATAAAAATATTCTAAAGAGTTAATAAACTAAGCTTATATTTGCATTGTTAGTATCTAATTTTAAATCGTCTGTATTAACTTCAAAAAGTCTATGAAAGGGTCTTCTTGAGCCTCTTATGCATAAATGGGTAGATCTTAATAGTTCAAAGCTAAGTCGAGTTCTGAGCCACGTTATAGTCGTAGAGTAACTCTCGCCAGATTTCTGAGACAGTTTGTTAGCTAGGGTTTTAATGAACATCTGGCAGTCGTTTCCCATTTCCCCGTTTGTTCCAAATACGAGTGGCGTAAAAGTCCCCATATCTACATTAAGAACTCGCTGCTCGTACTTCCTCTTTTTTTCATTCTCATGATCTTTAAATATAGTAGTGGTGCTCTTGTTCTGGTTAGTATTGGAGTTCACGTGCGTGATTCGGACGTCAAAGAATGCCGTTACTCCTTTACTCCAGAACCCTCCAGCTTTAACATCTAATCTGGCTTCTTGACTTGTGTTGTTTGAACGTAGATCAAAATGTTCATTGTCAAGTGGAATGAGCCGAGGTTCTGCTTCAACATTTTTACAGACCTTGTTTAAAAGTGCAGTTAGTAGATTTCGCACACCATCGTGTCTTTCTGATACGAAACCACCTTTTTTACATGATAATGCATGGTTGACAGTGAAGGTGTAACCGCATGTACAGTGGCTGGGTAGACCCACTAAAGGTAGGTTGTATCGAATGCGCAGTGAGTCTCTGAACTCCTGTTTATTTAAGGCAAGCCCAAGCAAAGCATTCAGCCAGGAACTTGCTCCTTTATCTCTGGCTTGCGTCACTAGTGGTTGTAGGTCGGGTGGCAGCCTTTGATCGATGACTGTGATCTTTGTATCCATGCCTGCTTTTTTGAGAGCTTGTTGCTGCTTTCTCAGATCTTCTGTTGACTTGAGGTCCGGTGATTCTGAACTTTGTTCTATAATTGAGCTGACGTGATGGGCTGTAATGGCTTTAGATGCAGCATATTGTTGTGGTGATTCATCTTTCAGATTTGTAATACCCAAGCCGCCTTGAGAGGGAGCTAGGGTGATGATCTCTTCAAGTAGGTCTGGCAATGGTTTTTTTTTTAAAATACAGTAAAAATCCCAAATCAATTAATTACAATTGCTCTTCCTGGGAGCTGTATAAAATACTAAAAACTATTTTCAATAAATTATTATTTACAATATATAATTAATAGTTTAAAAGATTCTAAATTAGAAAATGAAGGGGAATGAAAAGGCACTCTACAGCATACTCTAGTTTTCTGGAGAGCACCCCTTCAAAGTCCAGTTTCTTTTGAAACTGGAAACACTACTTAGATTACGTATGTCAACAGGGATTTTGTTCCATAGTGCAGTACCTCTATATGCAAAGGAATTTTTCTTAGCCTCAGTATTAGGTCTGTGGACATATAAGTTTGAGGTTGAGTTTCTCAAGTTATGAGAGTGTACATTAGTTGTTTTAGTAAACATCTTGTTTAGATAACTTGGTGATAGATTGTTGTTTATTTTGTACATCATTATTGCAATTTGTCTTGCTCGTCTATCTACCAAGGTTTCCCAGTTAAGGTCATGCAATAATTCACTAGATCGAGTCTCAAAATTTGCTTGTTTAATAACTCTAGCAGATCTATTCTGTAAGCATTGTAGCTTGTCTGACATACCCTTTGATATTGACGCCCAAACAGTACTGCAATAATCAAAGTATGGTAGGATTAAAGCTTTATACATACTGAGACGGGTGTGTGATGGTAATGTTGTACCAAGGCGCCTCAATATGGATATACCTGATGAAATTTTCTTAGATATTTCTTGTATATGTGTCGACCAATTGAGATATTGATCTATGTGCAAGCCTAAGGATTTATACTCAAATTTTCTATCTAGTGATTCATTGTTTATCTTGACGGTCAAGTCATTAGGTACTTGATCAAGTTTAAATTTACTACCAATAATCATGAATTTAGTTTTCTTAACATTTAGAGTTAATTTATTTGCTCTAAGCCAAGCTTGAACTTTTTCAAGATCCTGATTCATTATAGTTTGGAGAGTGATAGGATCTTTTGCTGATGCAGTTAGAGTAGTGTCATCAGCATACATCATTGGCCTAGACACAATATTGCATGTTGGTAGATCATTTATATAGATAATGAAAAGTAATGGTCCAAGGATAGATCCCTGGGGAATACCATGAGTTATGCCTGAAAAGTCAGACAAAACACCATCAATTATTGTTTTCTGCTTTCTATTTGAGAGATAGGATTTAAACCACTGAAGTGCAGATGGAGCAATACCGTATGATACCAACTTATCAAAAAGAATTTGATGGTCCATGGTATCAAAGGCTTTCTTCAAGTCAAGAAATATTACCCCATTTAACCTGTCATCATCTATATTACTGAGCCAATCATCTGTGATTTCTAGTAAGGCTGTTTCAGTACTATGTAGTGGTCGAAAGCCTGATTGTGATTCATTGAGAAGGTTGTTTTGATTAAAGTAACTATATAACTGTCTAAAAACAATCCTCTCAATTAATTTGCTAACAACTGGCAGGACTGATATTGGTCTGTAATTATTTGGATCACTCCTTTCACCTTCTTTAAATATGGGGAAAACCTTAGCATATTTCCATTTATCTGGAAAGACACCAGTTGAAAGTGAAAGGTTGATTATGTTAGTCAGAGAGGGTGCAATTACTGGTGTTGCCTCTTTTAAAAGTCGAGATGATATATTGTCTAGCCCTATAGCTTTTCTAGTAGGTAGTGCTTCTAACAGTTTACTAACTTCCTCAATTGATGTAGGAGTGAGGCAAAATTTATGATTAGTTGGAAGCAAAAAGTCTTGGTAATTACAGGATGTCTCTGGCACCACAGATGCCAGGGATATTCCTATTCTAGAAAAATGATTGTTTAGCTCTAATGCTATATCTTTGGGACTAGTATATGTGTTGGTATTTGTTTTTAATTCACTTATTCTAGTTGTTGTTTGAGAGGCCTTCCCAAGTAAGTCGTTTACACCCTTCCATGTTTTTCTAATGTCCCTTCTATTTTCATTGAAATAGGAGTTATAGAAGTTTGTTTTAGCTGATTTGATGGCATTATTTGTTTTGTTTTTTGCACACTTATATTTATCCCAATTAGGTTGGGTTGGTGTTTTTATAGCTATCTTTTTTTGTTTATCCCTGTCAAACATTTGTTTCTTCAGGCTGTCTGTCATCCAGGGGCATTTTACTCCCCTAACCCTTTTTTTCTTTAAGGGTACGTGTTTATCAGCTATGGAGACAAATATCTGAGTCCACAAATCCCAGGCTACATTTGGGTCTTTTTCATTACTAATTTCTTGCCAGGGAGCTTTGGAAAGCTCATTTCTAAAATTCACTTGATTAAATTTGTTAAAGGATCTACACAAGATAACTTTGGGTATTCCTTTAGGGGCAGAAAATTTCCTGATGGCATATATTAGACAATGGTCACTGAAACCAATGTGAGAGACCCCAGTGTGAGAGAAATTAGAAGAATTGCTAGTCAGAAACAGATCAATTTGAGAAGAAGTATATTGTGTAATACGAGTTGGGTGTCTAATCAATTGTTCTAGTTGATACTCATTGCAGATACCAAGGAGTGCAGCTGATTTATGATTAAAAGCTGCTGTGCCTAGATCACAATTTATATCCCCTAGAATATTGATTTCCATATCGTAGTTTTCTAGTCTGCCCAGCAAGTCATGAAATTTAGTAAAAATTTCAATATTGGATCCAGGTGGTCTGTACCATGTGCCAACTATAAATGGCTTAGCTTTTGGTCTGGTCACATGGATACCAATAAATTCCAATTCATCATTATTGACATCTGACAATAGTTTGAAAGTAATATTATTTTTGATCAATAAGGCAACCCCACCACCTGATCTGTTTCTATCTCTTCTTAAGATAACATAACCTGGTACATTGATCTCACCATTCGAAATTGTTTGATCAAGCCGAGTTTCATTTAGAGCTAAGATATCAAATGGATGGGAAGCTAGATATAGCCTTAATTGATCAATATATTTATATAGACTAACAATATTGAGGGCAGCTATTTTGAAACCCTTTAGTGATTCAATATTTTCTAGCAATAATTGTGGATTATTTTCCCTGTTGAGATTGGAGATCAATCAATTATTTTTGAGTAAAAAATTTACAACATTATCAGTTAATTTGCAAGTACCTGATTCATTGAGATGTAGACCTCCAGAGGTTAGGTCAAGTTTGTTAATGTTATTATGTTGAATAAATGACCATCCGTTTTGATTACAAAACTTTGACAGGATCTTGTTGACAGATTTTACTTGCTCTGCATAATCACTTCTGGTAGTGAGCCCAGAGATAACTGGAGTGGCATCCGAGTTAGATTCGATTGTTCGTGCAATGTCAACAATACTCTCTGCTATAGAATTAGGCTCGCGTGATCTTAAATCATTTGTCCCAGCATGGATAATAATACGGCTTGGGTTTCTTTCGATCGTTGGTTGTACATAGGATTTCATATCTGAAGTAGTAGCTCCAGGGAATGGCTTTACGATAACTCGTTGTTTGGTCTTTTTCCCAATATTCCATCCTTTTATATTATTAACGATAGAATCACCTAATATAACAGTTGTCGAAAAACCACTGCGTTTGCTAGTTGTAGGAGCAGGGGGTACGGTTGATTTGTTTTCGGTTCGGTTCGATTTCTTGTTTACTTTTGTACGAGTGAATTTCTCTCTTTGATTGTCATTCTGCTGGTGATCATTTTGCTTAGATTGCACATTCTGCTCAGATTGCTCTTGTTTCCTTTCAGGTTTATTTTGGTGATCATTCTGCGTTGAAAGCATTCGAATGACAGTCAGAAGACTCTTATTCTCGTCTTCTAATCTCTTTGCATGATCTCTTAGTGCAAGGTAGTCTTGCTCCAGGTTTTGCATTTTTTTAGAATGCTCGTTACATTTCGATGTATATTGCTGGCAGTATAATTGAACTTTACTTTCGATAAAAAGTTCTAGCTTCTTTTTAATTTCTTCGTCTTCGAATAGGTTGTCAATTTCGTCTTCGAATAGGTTGTCAATTTCGTCTTCGTCTTCGTCAATTACTTCGACGCCTTCGACGCCATTTTGAATCTTACAGTACTGTTGTGAATCACGTTTTAACGCTTCAGGTAGTGATTCAGGCATCAGGATATGCTTCAGCCTAGATTTTAGAGACTTTTGATCTTGACCCTGTACTTGTAAGGTTTTTGTCGATGGGTAGAAGGTCAAGGTAGCGTTTTTACCTTTCAGAGATGTTGATCTTTCACATGTTGAAGTTGTAAAGTTTAAAAATTCGATTTCGTTGGTACAAAAATCTTTCAAATCATCCACCGACCCATTCCAAAGATAAAGTTTTCGCTTATCATCAAATTGTAAATGATTGTGGATAGATATCTCCGGAATAGCCTTAGAAATGTCAAGGTTTATAGAGGAACTCTCTTTTGCGTTACCTTCCGCCATGATGCCGTATGCCGTTCTTCTTGACCAAACAGTGTAGTCAACAGAGTTTCGAAGATTACATCATTAATTGGGTCTATGTATTCTTCGAAAGCATCAATAGTCCTCATGTAGAAGTTAAACTTTGACTTGTATCCCTTTGTATAAGCAATGTATGCTGCATGTGGGGAGCTCTTAGCGATTTCAGATAGTAGTTTAAGTTCTTCTTCCCATTTTGACACTTTGTCATTACAATACTGGTCTTTGTACGACTTTGAGCCAATGACCGCTCCAAGATGGCGCTTTCCTTCAGTGGTCACATTTACTTCTCCTTTAAAGACAGATTCCGCTTCACGTGCTAAATCCTGCGTCTTGACAATAAGCCAGCTTTTGGAACCGTTGACATGATATCCGTATTTTCTCCCTTCTTTACATAACAGCTCATACCAGTCATAAAGCATAGCAATCTTACCAGCACCTGCTGAGTCATCAGCAAACCAGACTTGTTTAACATCTTGTATGCTTGATCTTAAGATAGTTATCATCGAGAGTGTATTCACGGCGTACCATGGCATCGCAAGTGGATCTCCTTGTGTTGTACCTTCCTCTGACAGGATCTCGCCTCCTCCCTGTACAAATAATCTTGAAGGGTTTCTGTAGGTGTTAATCAAATATAATGAGATGTATTTACAAGTAAAACGAATGTTATGCATTGCTACTGATCTGTTCATTAAATTAAAAGCATTGCTGGCATCAATCAGTAAAATTCCGTCTGTTTCCTCTTCGTTGAATATTTCACTCATGGCATGTATGGCGGCTTCTGCACCAGCACTGTGTCCAGCGCAGACTTGAAGTGGGCCTGCCGCTTCTCTTATTTCGTCTTTGAAGAAGGCAGAAACTGCTTTCCCAATTATACGTCTTAGCACTTCACCAATTCCAGGATCTTTGTCAAGAGGTATCAGTCTACACGAAGTGTAAGGCTCTAGTAAGGATGGATGATAAGATGTTTTAAGCAAGTTTCTGGCCATAATTGCTATTTCTTCTCTTAATAGCTTGCCCTCTGTGTTAAAGTTCTTTGAACAGAGGATTCGTCGATATAGATCTGCATCCATGCCGGAGGGACCGGCAGATCCTTGTGTTTTTAGGGCTGCAGAGTAGATCATACTTTCATCTATCTGGTCGTAAATCGTGGACGGGATAGATGTGATCAATAATGAAACAAACGATGTTCAATAATAGATGATCAATAATGAAACAAACAAACAAACAAACATTTAGACGGACAGACAAACAGACAGACGGACAAACAAACAAATAAATAAAGTAAAAATAGATAATATAAAATAATAATTATGATAATGAATAGATCTGAGGATGGACCAAAGGTCCGAAAGCTCGTCTATATAATTAAACACTTATGTGGAAGAAACGCTTTGTTACTTGAACATTATGCCCACATACAAATCATCTTTAGGTTGTAATATTGTTCATGAAGTTAACCGTTATTTGAAAAAACAAAAACAAAAAAACATTTGATTAGTGGATGATAAGACCGATAAACTAACAATATCATTATTAAGGCCCCAAAAATTAATTGTTCACAATTTAGTCTGGTTTAATAAGATAAAGTTTTAAAATAAATTAAAAAACTGAGTTTTCACGTCAACAAACTAAGTACATGTTTAAAAATAATTTAATTAAACAAGAGTTTAAATTTGATGCGTTCACACCAACAACATGCATGCTTCTAAACATAGTTAAAACCCTTGCATCAACTAAACTAGCACACCTAGCTTCACCGAGCTGAGATAGTTTTGTAACCAAGATCAAGATGGCAGATAAAACTAGTTAGAGGAAGCGTGAAGGACACAAAATTGGTGCTGCTCAATATTTAAAGAGATAAAAAATAAAAAAGAAAGGGGGATTTATGCAACAGGTGTCAAATATATTTTTTTACGAACGAGTCGGATCCAAGTGGGTATGGGAGGGGGGAGGGGGGTCACTGCCCCCAAACCTTTTGATTGATCATTATAGATAGTTCTTTTAATTTTTGATTGATAATCAGTATTTTTTATTAGTGCCCCCCCCCCCCCCTTCAAAACTTCTGGATCCAGCTCCTGGTTCTTATCGCCACGAGGCTGAGCAAAAACTGTCTACTTACTGGGGAGGACAACGGGTTTTTTTGTTTTTTGTCTCATCGAAAAAGGGACGTCGCGCGCATAGGACGCAAAGCTTGATGGGAATTAAACTTATTTTGTTGTGAAAAAAAAAAAAAAAAAACATCAAAATAAAGTAGTTATGTTTACTCAGGTTTACTAAACACAGTTTGTTTATCCAAGTGTGAATGGAGCATGAGAAAAACTCATTAAAGGTTTTTTCCTTGAGAATTGGGTCGGAAAATAGATTTCCCTCTTTCTCTAATTATCATTTGTGATGGACAAATTCCACGACAATTTTTGTCCAAACTCTTTTTTTCTATCTTTTTTTTTTTTTTTTTTTTTTTCCGAATGAACTCAAATATGCAAAAGTTGAGCATTTTTCACGACAAATTTTAGTAAACGTTCAAGCTTCGTCACACCACGCACATTTAGTTTCACGAATTCCAATTCACACCACTAATTGATATATAGTTTCAAATTGATCTCAAAGGATTCTTTTAGGAAAATATAAAATAAGTTATTTATTATTCCCTAGCCCCCAATCCCCCTCCTCGCCCCCAATCCCTTCTCCCCGCCCCAAGAGATCCGCTACGCAGGCTACACTGTTTGTTGTGCTGGGAACATTCACAAAGAATGAATGAGCCGCCGATGTTAATATGGATCATTGCAAACATGGAAGGAACGATTGCTTTGGGAGATTGTCTAGGCTGTGAAGCAGGACTTTTCGAATGTTGTTCGCATGTAGGAAGCGTTTTATTTTATATTGAAGCGTGGAATCGTATTCACGATAAGTTTGCGTTCCCTCAACTTAATTGTACGTGGCTGATCACGAATAATGTAGATTAGGACTTAAACTATCAGTCAGTAAGTTCTACTAACTATAGTAAGTTGAAACAAGAACTGGATGACAAAATGATGTAAACCCTACTTTAAGCAAGCCAAAGTCACTGCTTCGAACGATACTCCTACGGACACAGAAATGAATGCATATTTTTACTTAAATCGTAATATTGGTGTTATGTTTGATGATAAAATGTCTCTGGAGAATCATATAACGTCTACGTAAAGCATGCTTTTTCATATTCGAAATATTTGGAAGATTCGTAAATTTATTTCCTTTGAAGCCTGCCAGACACTGGTCCATGCACTAATCACTTCAAGACTTGACTTTTGTAATTCATTGTTGTATGGCTTACCTAAATCCTTGCTTCAAAAATTGCAGCATGTTCAAAATTCTGCTGCTAGGCTTGTTTCTGGGACTCACAAATACGATAACATCAGTCCGATACTCTACAGTTTACATTGGTTACCAGTTGAGCAGCGTATCGAGTTTAAAGTTCTTCTCTTTACTTTCAAAGCCCTAAACAATGCAGCCCCTTCATATATCTCTAAACTTATTGAACCTTATAAACCAGCCCGTTCATTGAGATCTGCTTCACTTAATCTTTTAAAAAAGAATACATATCGACTCAAAAACTTTGGAAAGAGAGCTTTTTCAGTTGCAGCACCTGACTTATGGAACTTTCTCCCTAATGAAATTAAATCTGCTTCTTCCCTTTCTATTTTTAAATCAAAACTAAAAACCTGGCTATTCAAAAAGGCATATAACCTTTAAAATTGTAATTTATTTAAATACTTTTATCAAAATATTTTTACTTTCATAACTTTTATATTTTACTATTAACATACATTTTCTTAGATTTTTATAGTTTAAATATTGTAAAGCGTTGTTGAAATTTATTGATATTGACGCTATAAAAAATAAATTTTATTATTTATTATTTATTATTATTAAATCAACAAGAGCGAGAAAAAGACTGTAATACTGTCTTATAGAGAGGGAAAATTAATTGCCTAAAGACTTTTAAGTCAAAGCAAAACATTCTTATATACTAGTCTTCAGTACCATTTATATTTTTATTTATGTGACTAAGAAAACAACAAAAGACACTAAAAAACAACAGATTTGCTAGTTTGTGCGGCTTCGAATAAATTTTTAATCTAGATTTAAAGTTAGAGTCTAATGTAACATTTATAGTTATATTTATGTTATTAATTAAAAAAAACCCTTGAAAACAAAAAGGCTGTTTTATTGGATACACCGTACAACATAACTTGATAACGGCGGCGAAGAGTTATAGTTTGTGTGCCACCGAATATATCTTAAATCGTCGAAGAATCATAGTTTGTGTGGCTTCAAATATAAGTCAAAGCTGCAGCTTTGCCTGTGACGCATTGGTGGCTTCAAACTCTACCATTTCTGATATTTTCATCTGTTAGAGCATCCTAGCTAATGGCGGCCAGCCATTTACGTCTTCTCTCTATTAAGTGCTATCTTTCCGTCTCTCCTTGGTCTTTTATCACTGTAGCTACGCGAAAAAACGAACTTCCTTGGTCACAAATACCTTTAGAGTGGCAATTGACCATAAGACAAAGAACCATAATAATGAAAACCCAAAACAATCAATAGCCTTTGTAATTGCGCACAGTCTATACGTGTAGGTTGAGCACCAATATGGCGGATAGCAACCGTTGTCAAGAAAAAAGTCACGTGGGTGAAAACACAGAATACTGGCAACATATACGACATATCATTGATACCGAATAATTCCATGTTTTTGCCTGCGAGATGTTTGCGTTTTTTCCCAGTGTCGGCCAATAACATTTTTGTCATACTTTGAGATATTACCGGGATGTCTAACTTTCCAAACCATCACGACACGCACAATTCGACCACTATTGTACAAGAGCTAAATTAATGCTTACATGATATTTATCATAAAACTGTTTCAGAAGAATCTATAAGGTAGCCCGAGTAAACGCCTACATGGCGTCTAGTTTAATTTAAAAAATGATCCAGAGTTCAATTTTTTCAACCAATTGTTTTAGTGAAATCTCATACTTTTCACCTTAAAATAAAAAGTAGGAAAAATATCAAAAATCGCTCACTGGATTTTGTAGCCATGAATGTGATGGTTGATATCGTACACTAAACTTTAAGCAATCTCATCGAACGTATTCTTGGGTTAGCTTTACAAACAAAAGCTGTCCCTTTTCATTCGGAGCGCTAAAACTCGCGTTCTTTTTTAGCTTTTGAAATAAAAACAGCATAGTAAGTTAACGTGTTGACATCGAATGAAAATGTTGACAAGCAAATTATTTTGTTGATGTTGAACGATGTTGATTTGTTGAATTATGCACCATTCCACCACCCAAGCTCAGATGTCGGACATATTCGTCAATTTTCATTTGAAATATTCATATAATTTTAAATAATGTTAATTGTCAATTTACATATATGTGGCAGGTCAATCGGGGTGTTTACAGCACATTCGCAGTAAGAAATGTCTACATCCATTCGGTGGTAAGCCTAAGCCTGATGAAGACACGGCCCTGGTGTTTCATTCTGATTGCTGCTATCAGAGAATAGAATTCAAAATGAATAGAGATGGAAATATCGTACATGGATCAAGTGGACTATGCTTACACGTTAACAGTAAGTATTTCTAATCTCAAAGGCTGTTCACATGACGTAGGATGCCCCTAGGGAGTAGGGGGTAAGTCTTTTGTTAATCGTGCCCCTAGAATTAGAAAAAAAAAATTTTCCCATACCAAGGAACACCTTATCTCATGTGAATAAGCCCTTCAATAGGGGAAAACTAGCTATATAGTAGTTAAATGCCAGCAGAATGAACTCATGCACAAGTTCAATAAGGACCTTTAACATGTGAACGAGAGGCGTAGACGACCAACTAGACTACGTAGCGGCTCTTGGCGAGGGAGTGAGTCTTGATGATGAAGCTATAACTTGCTTTTCTTTATGTTTTATTCCAGTCGAGAAAGAAGAAGGTAGTGTCGTTACCTTAAAGGCTGAATGCTCAACAAAGTTTGAAGTCGTGAACGGTACTCTTCGAGTACCTGTGTATCGAGTCTAAAAGTCCACATATATCACCAAATAATGATGAAAACGTTATGGCTGGAACTGCATGTTTTCAACCATTTACCATGGTGCCAACACAAAGTAAGGCACAAAAAGTAACGATCCTTCCTCGTTGACGAGCTTGAGCGAGTGGACGTTGCTAAAATGACGTGACAGAAACCCGTCCTAGGGGGTGGGATGTGTGTGTGGGTGTAAACATTATCCTTATACTCAGCCAAAGGAACCCCAGTCAAACTCATGTGATATATTATTTTTGAAATATTATTTTAAAGGAGGCCTGCGGCGTGACGAGAAAAATCCACATTTGATATCCCTCTTAGATTTTAAGAGGATAAAAAATTTGATTCCTTACCCAAACTGCTTTCCGTATCGTTGTATAGTAGAGTCGTATTCGCATGAGTGGGAAACTTTACGATTACAGTACCACTACGATACGACAGAAAATTTGAATGTTTTCTTAGAAAATACGGCTGCGATCAAACGACTCTATGACCTAAGAGTGAAACCATTTATTCCAGGCACATCATTCCGTGGCAGTACTAAAGTTGATGCTGATTTTATTCGTGTTGATATAAAAAGAGCTGATGAGAAGCCAGGCTTCACCGACCTTCACATGGAGGCTGCACCAAAACCAGAAGTACTGAAGAGAAAGCGACATTCCACAGGAATACCGGTCAATATTGCGCTAATCATGTTTGACTCAACATCTTCAGCCAACTTTGCTCGTCAGATGCTCAAAACAAAAAAGTATTTGAAGACAAGGCCAACAGTTTATATGAAAGGTAAAAAAAACGTCATAGTACTAGGGAAAAGATAAATTGAAATCAAATCTGCATGTGATAGATGCAAATGCGAGATAATTATTAACTGACTTAATTTCATCTTTTGCTGCTAGATGTTATGGTTTTATATAGATAAATGCCAATGTTAACAGTAGTTTTTTTCTTTACACTCCTATCACAACTCATCCCGACATCCTTTACGCCTGTTTTCAAGCCATTCACACTTCATAGTGCTCAAGACTATCTTTTCTTTCTAAAGGCAACACAATAGTCGGGGACGGTACTACTGCTCAACTGTGCGCAATGCTTACTGGGATAGCAGAGGAGAACCAACCGGAAGCAAGACGTTCTAAACCCAATGCTAAAGTAGTCGATGACTGGAGATGGATATTTCGTGACTATCGTGACCATGGTTACGTCACGATGTACTCCGAAGACTCTCCTTCTCTTGGTACTTTCAATTATCGACTAAAAGGATTTAAAAATCCACCAACCGACCATTATGGACGATATTTCTGGATGGAGGGCCAACGACACCAAAAAGACTTTCACTGTTCGGGCAACGACGCGATGCATCGTTTAACTTTCAAGTATTTCCTTAGCTTGTTTCGTAATTACAAAGACCACAACAAATTTGCTTTCATCAATTTCTCCGAACTTACGCATGATAACATCAACGCCGTTCAGCTGGCTGATGAAGATCTTCTTCAGTTGTTGCAAAAAATGGAGAACGAGGGTCACCTAGACGAAACTGTTCTATTAATTTTCGGAGATCGTGGAATTCGATTCGGTAAAATGAGAAAGACTCTACAAGTAAAGTTAGAAGAACGACTACCTCATATGTCGATCACGTTTCCAACATGGTTCCCGCAAAAACATCCAGAACATTATCAAGCTGTAAAATTTAATAGTCACTTACTGACAACGCCATTCGATATCTATGCTACCTTTAAACATATTTTATCTTATCCATTACCTCCTAAAGGAATACATGTGGGACAGAGTTTATTCGTTCCTATCGATCCAAAAAAGAGAAATTGTTCTAGTACTGGAGTAGAAGATCACTGGTGCCCTTGTATGAATTTTGAGACTGTTTCCATCAGAGAAAAATTGTAAAGAAGATAGCCAACTTCGTAGTAGAATATATTAATAAATTGATAGAAAAAGAAGGTAATAAAGTACAATCACTTTGCCATAAACTATCACTAAAAGAAATCAAGACTGCTCAACGCGAGATGCCCAACCATAAAGTTCAGAAGTTTAAACAATCAAGCCAGGATTATAGATGCGATTCTTGTGGTGTAGTTTTGGGTAATAAGGATCAAAATACACTTGTTGATGATACACTTTATCAAATACAGCTGGTAACGTCTCCTAATAATGGTTTTTATGAGGCTTGCGTGAAAGTTGCTCTTGGTAAACTGGAAGTTAAAGGCGACATTAGTCGTGTAGATGCTTATGGAAATCAACCGGACTGTATTGCACAGACTTATGTACATCTAAGGAAATTTTGTTATTGTAAAGTACAACATTGAGACATTCAGATTTCGTAGAACTGATGTTTTTAAAGCAAGCATACACCTAGATAAACGAATTTAATCACGTGTACATAAGAAACTTGATGATTTTCAAAATGAGCGTAATCAAAAGTTACTTTTAAAGTAACATATGTTATTTCTGGTATAGTTTATCGAGTTGAAAACTCATTTTCTGAGCGCCTTTAATTAAACTGCCTCATGTAAACCTCCAACTTCTCACCGGTAAATGTTTTCATTCGTGGATGAATCAATAGTTACACGTTGAAAAGTAAGTTTGTATGAATGAAATTGCGATTCTTCAGTTCAAAGCAAATCGCGCTATCTGATTGGTTAGTACTTGTATGGAGCATTGTCTGGGTGGTAACGCTGAGGCGCGCATCGCCATGTGCTGGCAACCGCAAGATTTGCAAGAGTGCTGTCGTACAGCTGTTGTTGACCAGTTGAAAGACAATAGTCCAGTTTCATGTTCTCCATTGCTCAGGTTTAACATCGATAGTACGTGAAATATTCTTTTGTATAAGGTACGTGCGCCAGTCCTAAAACAATAAAAATACCAATGGTTTTGTCTTGACTCGTTGTTAATTTACCTACAATTAAAGCGTAGACTGAACAATGAAGAGCTAAAAACGGGCCTATTGAGCAATAGTTATATTGATTTTAAAGTCATTTGCAAAACTTATGTTTTTGTTTTTACTTTCTAAGAAATGATGACTCAAAATTTACATGTAACTATATAATGTGTGCAGCTTTGTATCGTTGGTTTAGTCTAACCTTAAAAGACAAAACTGAAATCTTGAGATGTGCAATGACATTGTTATACGCTAAATCAGTATTTCAACTGGACAACCATTTCAAGAATAGCTGTACATATACATAGAAACAGTATGGGAATTAAAAAAAATACATAAATAAACTACTAAGAACGCACTTTTTAACAGCCGGGGTTACAAGTTCACCAACTACCCAGAGGAAGTATAAGCGCAGACACTAGGGAATATTTGGTCTTCGTAGATGTTTTTTTTACAGGCTTACTTGAACAAAATATAATTTTCGTTGGGTTGAAAAGAAACCCCAGTTAGGTGCATGCACATCATGGCGGTGCACCAATATCGCCATGCAACAATGGTCTTATTGCGCTATGAAGTCATTTCAAAACAATCAAAACAACGCAAATTATAGCCGATTTCTCTAAAATCCGTGTCAATTCACTAATGAAAAGTGCCATCAAATGCACTGAATATTATTAACTACAAATTTATACATATTATATCTGAAAACCAGACCATATGAGAAGGAACTGTCTCAAGCAAGCTAGGACCAAATCTTGTCAAAGTTTCTTTTAGATCTGGCGATTCTGTCCCCAGCATAAACAAGTCATGATGTCATTATGCAATAGGGTAATTTGCGTTGATTTTCACAATTAGTTGATTTTTAGTTGATGGTATTATTAGTAGGTAGAGTGCACGCACTAAAAGTGTGCAACAGTTGTCACAATTTAGCAGTAAATAGCACTAATTAAACAAAAGAAAACAATAGAATTAGCATAAAATAGCACTATTTAGTGGTATTTATGTTGCACACTTTTAGTGTGTGCACCCTAGTGTTTTGTACACTAATCAATTATAATTGTCTGTGGGGAATATCACTAGCAAAAATTGTTAAAGAATTTTAGTTTGAAAAATAATGATATGTTTTTTAATCAGTAAATGATATGCAATTAAATTGTTTAGAAAATAAAAAATATATATATTTATTGACAGATGTGAACCGATGAACGAACATTTGAACTAACTGACGAACGAACGAACGAACAAACAATTAAACAAGTAAATAACTTGATAGCGGAGGAAATTAGCTAAGCCCTAGGCAAACGGTTGTAACATTTGCAACAATTATAAGACGCAACATTTTCTTAGGGTTGACAAACGCTTCCGATGTTGCATTGGAAGAAATCGAAACCGTTTACTCAGGGCTTAAACAAACACATACAATGCTGAGGAAGGAAAAAAGGGAGATACTGATAGAATTTCGTTTACACAACAAATATGCAAAACATTTTAATGTGTTTTCTGTTTTTAACAAACTACATTGTCATTAAGTCAGTTTAAGGGTCCTGACTACTTTAGAACAACAACGACGCTTGAAACCTGTGCCCGCGAGCAATTTACCGCTGAGAACGCCGCGCGCGCGCCAAATCCCGCCAAAACACACCATAAGAATAACCCAAGGAGCCTTCGAAAATTATACTTCAACCAGCCAAAACCCTAATTTTTTGCGCGGGACTCTATATTTTTCTTCATTTTTTCTGAAAGATTTTGTAAAAATCTTTCTTTTGACAAGATTTGAAAAAATCCTGATGACTTTTCAACATTACACGCTATGGTAAGTGGTTTAGGGTTTCACTTTTCAAAGCGATTTTAAGTCAAAGACGAAAACAAAACTGTAAATTTTGACAAAATTTTAAAACATATATAATTTATTTTCCCATATTTGTGTAAAATACCGTCTGGTTGAGATTGCCTGTAAAAACTACGTCAATAGCGTTATTAGTTTTTGAGTAATAAATTTTTTTGTGAAAAATGCATTTTTCGACATTTGTTCTTCAAAAATGTCAAAACATGGTTCCGTTCAAAAATTTTAATCTCGCAAACGGGCTCGGGACCATATAGATTTCTATCCATTTTTCGATTAATTGATAAATTCTCTATAAAATATCTTTCTAAGAAAAAATCGTGATGACTTTTTGCTTAAGTAATCAGGACCCTTAATGATCTTTAATATACAGCTATATCACTTGTCAATGGAATCAAAGGAGTCTGATACAGCGGCTCTACCGCTTGTAACTCACCCAGCCACAAAAACTCCTGTGCCGCCCTTAGAACTTCCAAGGATGCGATCTTGGGTCATGTTATAGTGTGACAGTTATCCAAGCATGAATATGAACCACCCTATATTAACTCTCTTAAGAAATACAAAATCTGATCCTGGATCTTCCAACATTCATTAAAATTTTGAGTCGCCATACCACTCGGGTATTTTGAGTAGACTACTGCAAAGCAACTCCTTGTTAATCTGGTTCCAGAAAATACTGATGTATTACGTTTGTGAACGCTGAGCGTAGAGCCCGAGTTTCATATCTGATCATAACCGCACATGCAGATTACTAAAATCCTGAAGAGTAGTAGTAGTTGTTGTAGTAGTATATATACAGTAATTGCTTTTGTCACTTTAAGCATGCTTTCTATGTGCACTTTTCGTATGAATGCTAGTATGGTGTACATCCTTGAACTGCTTATTTTTCTTGACGAGTTTCTTCTGTTTCTTCTGATGAAGCATCTTTGCAGCAAGTTTATGTGTTAAGAGACCATGTTGAGCAATTCTGCGTGAAACGAAAAGTCCAACAGTTATTTCTTAGCAAGCAAATCTCCTAGTAGGAATGTTCTGAACTTACGTGTTTCTCTTGTAAGACCATCTTGGCGAATAAAACACTTTTTGTTGCGGATTTCTAGAAAGACCGGGCTAAAACGACAAAGAAAATCATGTTTCTTGTCAGAATGGGTAGATATATCGAAAGTAGGAACTCAGAGAAGGAGGAAGGAAGAAAGGAAGGAGGGAAGAAAGGAAGGAAGAGATGAAAGAAAAAGGAGTGAAGAGTGCAGAGAGAAATGAAAGCAAAATGGAGACAGGGAAAAAGGGAAAGGAAAGAAGGAAAAAGGAAGAAAAGCAAGGGAAGATAGACGGATGTTAAACTAAATATTTAAGTATTCTGATAGCGGAAAGGAACATAAGGATAAAAGGATATACTATGAGCAAATACAAATAAAGGAAGAATCGAAAGGAAACAGTAGAAACAATGTAAAATAAACAAAACAAAGCACCGATCATGCATCGGAACATCTACTAATACTATAGAGACATAAGTAGGAAATGTCAAAATATACCTTTAGGTCAATAGGACCTTTTCCTGACGATACCCAGTTAGCCGGTATAGTCTTGTAGGGTTGTCTAAGATAGGAAGGCATACCACGAGCCTGAGGTAGTACTGCCATGGGCGTATCGTACGTCGTCACACCCTGTAGTGTAACAAAGAACGGCGGTGGCGGAGGTGTAGCTACAGGACCGCGTTGTACAGATGCCGTTGGAGGTGCCGTCCCAGTTGGCGACTGAGTGGGCTTGGTTAACGACTGAGCTGTCGGCTGGGGTGGTTGCGTTTGACCTTGATTGACTTTAGTATTTTGACCTCCAGATGATGTCTGACCCTGTGCAGTCCCACTGACAGGTTGTGGTGCATTCTGGTCAGGTTTACGATTTGCAAGTTGAATTAACGGAACGATTGCAAACAGATTGGGAGCGCAAGTAACGCCTTGGACCTTAATCATGGTGACATTAGGACATGCCTTCTTTTTGGCTTGCTTTCTACTGTTTTCAATATTGTTGACGAATTTCTCTAATGCCAGGAGTCGTTGAATTAATGACTTGAGCTGTTCATTCTCGCACTAGTGATACATGCAAGAGATAATTAGTACTAAACAACTAATGGCGTCTATGACAGACCTGAAAACTGGTCTTAGTGTAATATGTATAGAAGACAATTTGTTCTGTGGGTATTTTTATGCGTTATATCTAAGTGTGCATATTTTGAATTGTATATATTTTTGTGGAGCTCAGTTTAAAATATCCGCTATTGGCCATTTGCTTTTCAATGCTTCCATTGTGTTGTGTGTGTGTGTGTTCCGATCCTATAATCTCATTGCCAACTCGATCATCTCTCCAATCGCATTTATAATGGCTTTCCGTAGTCGATACAAAGGCTTGGTGCTCAAAGTCGCCTGGGCCAAAAAACAGTGAAGCAAGCTAGGGTAACAATATTTAGAAGAATCTGCATATTCTGACAAGTTCGTAACGACGGCATGACAAGCACGCACGCAAAGACCTCTACATTGTATTTACCACAAAGAAAATAAATTTAGAATATTGATAAATTTATAGGACACTACGTCCCTTCCCAACTGAACTGATTCACATGCCATGCTCTGAAATACGAAATAGACAGTGTATTGAGAACATGAGGTTATGACGTACCTGGTTTCGACTGCATACTCCTGGAAATCCCTTACTTCCCTAATCAATAAAGAAATGACTTAGTTGGACAGGCGCAGTTCACTTGGTGAGACTAATTCAACCCTAGTTATCTTCTGATAATAAACTACGTCCTCTCTAGACGCAATGCGATGTTATTCACAGATGAGATCAGGAATCTGAAAATTGCTATGCCCATTAAATGACCGAATCATAAACTCAACTTTTCAATCAATGTGAGGTTGCTAGCAGTATACCACACACCTATAGATAGTCTCAGTTTGTTTGCAAGTATGGTTAAAAGTAAGTATCCTGTCGATCTGTATGCATGTACATATGTAACGCAAATCAAAAAAGCATGCCACGTCATATCAGCACATTAGCTATTTGAGGGCAGAAGGCAGCTGTAAGTCTCAAATAATCATCGAGCAATCTCTCTATGCAATATGTATAATTGTGTTCGCAAAATACTGTGATCCTTTGTAATGCCAGGGGCGGCGGAACCGGGGGGGCCGGGGGGGCACGGGCCCCACCACAAAATATTTTGGGGGGGCTCGCCCCCCCCCCCCCCCCCCCCACAAAATATTGGTTAAAAGACATTAATGCATGAGTTTACACAGTTAAAAAACAATTGTTTTGTGATTTTGGGGTGGGGGTGGGGAGGGGAGGGGTGGGGGATTATAGTGCCCCCCCCATGGCTGTTACTGTTCCGCCGCCACTGAATGCGTAATAATTATTGTCACTGTATTCTTATCAGTATTTGTCATATACATATTAGTATATATATATAATTATTTATTAATTAATTATTATTTATATTTATAATTCTATAATTGTAATATTGTAAAAATGACCACTCCTGTAATTCAGTTTATTCTGCAATTGAAGTTAGTAAACGAATATTATTTATTGATGTTCTCGAAATGCTTTCAAATCAATGCCCGCCAGTCATGAGCCGTTCTTCACAGTTTTTAGTTTCTTAAACTAGTAGGTAATTAAGTATAAAACACCACAAACAAAGAAATACGTACTTCTCTGGAAGGTCTTGGAAACCTGTTAATGCCACCGCTGAATTAAGAGACAGCTCAAAGTGAAAAACAGAAAATGTACGGATATGCGTTTCGCCAGGGCCTAAAGCGTGGCTGCAATAACGGGGTGACCCTATTAATTTCCTATTGTATAATCTGTGAATGAATCGGTCTAATCATGTTATTTGAAAAAAAATAATAATAATAAAACAGAGTGTGTCTCCTTACCATTTCTCCTGGAAGTCCCGGAGGACCTGGAGCTCCCATGTCACCCTGGATTAGCAAATAATATTTTTAGCACATGCAAGTTACCGTTCTAAACTATGAAGACATGCATTATCAGCCTGGGTACGTTACCTGTGGTCCTTGTTGTCCTGTTTTTCCCTCCCTGCCCTGCATGACTACGGTCAGCATATCCTGCACAAATAAAAAAAAAACATAGTTTTAGCGAATAAGGTTGGCACACCGTTTTAGGCTACAGAGATATTTCTGAAACAGAAACTGACCTGTCAGGCAACAGGTTTACCGACAAGTTAAAAGCCTTCATTTAATTACTCGATGGGTAGAGCCAGTTCTTGCAAAAAGGGCCGAAATGGCGATTTGCATTGACCGGTTTCACATTGAAAAAGGGACTGGGTTCTAGTTGAGAAAAATACAGATTATTGAAACCATTCCTCATTGTTTTAAACCATTAATAATTTGAGGCCATATTTCAAGAGAACATGTTAAAATGAATAAATGATGAAAGTTTGGTTAAGATTGGATAAATACAGATAAATTTATTGGACTTGAATATTACAAGAAATGTATGTAGTGGAGGGACAGTGTCCTCCGTCATAAATTCAATATAACTAAAAAACCATCTAGCAAATTAAAACTAAACTAAAATAGCATAGTAATGATGTTTATCTTTGTGTTTTTGTTATGTGAAGATGTTTTTTTAATTAATTATGCTTAGAAGACTAGAACCCAGACCCTTTTCCAATATGAAGCCGGCAAATTATGGTGTCATATACTACAACTACCAGAATGCTTTGCTTACTTTCTTTTGTAATGCAATTAGCACAAATGATTCCAGATCGCCTGTTGCAATTTTGGAAAGCAAAACATACTATTATGGTCTATTATGAAATTGAAGATGAGTGTTTCATATACAAAAAAATGATCCCACATTGCATAATATGCTTTCACTTTATTTCATCTCTCGGAGCCAGATAAGATTGAATATGCTCACCGGTCGTTTCTGCGGATGTGGTGTGATATCAAACTTCTTCGCTATCTTTTGCTCTGGTATATTGCTTTTCTTGTCAAGACCATGATGCTTTGCGGTCGTGTCTTTTCTGTCTTTGTGTTTTATGACATGTTTGTGTTTTTTATGGTGATGTGTGTCGTGGTGTGTAAGTTTATGCGTAACTTTATGGTAATGATGATTATGTTTTTCTTGGTGTTTGTTGTGGTGTTTAGCTGCAGATGTGTGTATTGTAAAAACGCATGCGCATAGCAGTACTGCTGACACCAGATTTATGACAGCCATAAGGTCTGCAATTTGATGGAAAATTGGTAAAAAATAAGAAAATCAATGAATGCATAAATGTTCGATTACGGTCTAAAAAAATACAAAAAAAAAAAGAAAAAAGAAAAATTGGAAAAGAAAAGAAGAGAAATGAAGAAAAGAAAACATTTTTGTATTAGCGGTATATAAGAAAATGTTATGATTATTTTAAGACGAAATTAAACGCTAGAAAACACGACGTTCGACGTTATGCAACGTCATTCTCAAGTGAAGTGAGAAAAGTTGGGTGAAACTTAAGTTAAGTTATTATTATTATCATTTTTATTTATTATTTAAATGGAAAATGAGAAAAACGCGTATGTATTGTTTTTTTAGGCACAGTTTGAAACCAGGAGTTAACGATGGCTCAACGTAGCGTGAACCTCATTTCGAAAGTTGGTAATGCAGGGTTCAGAGACAAATGTTCCATTGTTCTGTAAACTTTTATTGATAAGTATGATTCAATAAATGTTGTGAAAAGTTAAGGTGACACTACACACTTCTGTTGTTATGGTAACTGATTCTACCTGTCTAATCCCCACCTGTTGAGTAGTACTGGTGGAAATGTCGACATAAAAACATTTTTTTTCAAAAGCTGCTACACATTATACTCTGATTAAAATCGACGCAAAATGATTAATAACGACACCTAACAAATTGATTCAATATTAAATTAAAAGTGATTCTAACCGAAACTTTTCAAGAGTATCAGTTTGTGAGTAAAAACTTCTAAAGAGTTGGCATTGTTTTGACGTGGTGGTGACAGAAGAAATCTTTTTTGGTCATTGTATCTAGTAAAGCGAACGTTCGAAAAAGCAATCATTTTGAATCACGATTGTATTTATAAATTCCTGTATGAGTTTATTTTTTTAATAAAGAAGGGGCGTTGTTTATTGCCCATAGGCAAAAAGGTGAGGCGGGAACTGTTTGTAGTAATAATTGTTTAACGTCATACAATCAGATTCGAGAAAAACAGTCGTAGTTGAACTTTGAACTTTTGTGATCAGAGAGGTTCCTATAGAGGATTCTTTTATAGCTCGTGGATAACTTCATTTTAGTGTTGGTAATACAATTTAATTTACAGTGCCTTGACTCTTAATCACCGTTTAATTATGTTTATAAAATGGTAACAAATGTGAGAAATGTAATTGCCCTTTCTCTTCTAAATATGAAGATTAAACAGTCAAAAAACTAGTTAGAAATAAAAAGGCAATAATACAGGGCTTTTTTGTTGTTATTAATGTTGTTAATGGTAATTTAAAGAACATTTTTTGCCCGATTTTGATTAGCAATTGATTAGCAATTACCCTAATGTTGGGATCAGTGTCGGGCACCGTGTTTGCCTTCGTTTTGTCGCATGAAAAGGATCGATAATGAGAATACAAGTTTACTTACCATGTGTTCAAGATAAAATAAACGCTCTTCAAGTTAGCTTTGCGGTTGAATTTTTTGGTGAAGTTGTTTTCTTTGTATAAAATTTTGTATTTGGTCAATGTTTACATCGAGAAAGTGACATTAGAAAAACTAGATCACGTGACATATTAGGATTTCCAGAGTCATCACCATAAATACCGAAAGTTTGTTTTTTGACATTTTCCACAATGTTTTTTTTTCTATTATCAATAACAAAAATGATAAAAGCTTGTGTGATTAAAAGGCAGATTAGAAACGTTTCTATAGCGTTTCTATAGTTGAAATTGTTTGCATTTTCATTGCTAAAATCAGCTTTATTATGAATATCCAAATTTCTTCAATTATCTGGAAAAAAAATGATACAAAGTTTTTTTTAATATACTGCTGTGTTAAGTGTGGAAAGCTCAACATTTTATTTGCCCAGAATTTGCGCTTTGTTGCGCGATTTACAGACCGAGAGAGCATGAGGCCGACCAAAAATATTCTCCCACAATCCTTTGCAAAAAATAATTTCTTCTACTCCGCCATCTTGAATTTTGCAGCGAAGTCTGTAGAGTAGTTGAAAATGACGTCTATACTACTCCGAAGCGTCCGTCCTTGTACTGTAAGACCAATCGCTAGGCTTGTAACATCAAGAATGGCACCAACTTTGCTTTCTAGATGGATGTCAGATGGTAAGGAGAGCGTATTTTCTGTTTCCTTTCGACACAAACGTGTTCAAGTACTTTTGCCGGTCAAGCATGCTGATAAATCTAAATTTGGCTCAAGTGAATTAATAAATATACACTAACCTGATTCAGAAGATTTATCGATACAATTTTTGAAGATAAGTTGAGCATTTTATTCTTTTGTTTGAAATTATATTACAAAACCTACACGGGAGCTTGCAAATGCTCGTGTTCATAATTGTACATGACTTTGGGCACGTAAAGTTCAACTCTGCTATTCAATTAGCCCCCAAAATGGTTAATTCAGTTGTCACATTTTGATATCCAAGGAAACAAAAAAGAAATTTTGAATAAAGTTATTTTCTCTTTAGTTTTTGCCGATTTGATACAGATTTGTAATATTTTCCAATTTCAAATGATGGAAAGAAGCAGAGCAAAATAACCAACTACATGTACTAATGTACTAATTTCTAATTATATCAAGTAAAGCCTCCATCAAACAGTAAAATGAAACATTGTACACCCACTGAACATTTGAATGTTCGTCAACTTTGTTCAGTGCTGTTCATGGGACTGAACAATGAAAAATGTTCATCAGTTAGTGGGCAATGCTCAGTCACTGAACATTAACTGTATCATTGGGGCTTAACCTTCAATGTTTAAATCAAATTGTCCTAATATTTTGTGTATTCTGTTATTTAAGAAACTTATCGCAACCTACCTTTACATAACTTTTCTCGATTTCTTCTTTTCTTTACTATGAATCAACTCTATATGGAATTTTCAGATCAGATCAACTAATGACAGAACAGTGTAACAATAATACTTAAATCAAACAAAACTTTAAAACAGCATGTTGCAGTACAACAAAGTTGACTGTAAATGTCTAATTCACCGAATTGGATAAAGGCAAAATCTTGACAATGAGACTAGTCATTCATCAAGGATCACAGTTCGTCATCTGGCTTTGTTTTGATTGTTGAAAAATAGTACAAAACTAATGGATACCATTCTTTTTGAAGTTAAACTGCAATATAAGGTTCAATGCAAAACACTTGATGTGTTGCGACTGACTAGCTTTAGTTTCTGTGATCTTGCTCCAGCTCAAAACCGCACTGTCCGCCATAATTCAATTCAGTGTATTATAAATACTTGGATTTTTAGTGAGCTATATATTCTCCAACCTAGCTATTAGCCAGCACATCTGCCAAGCACAATTTTTTTTCTGTGTTTAAGGTTTTACCCCCCCCCCCCCAAAAAAAAATCAAATCTAAAATCAAATCTAAAATATAAATGTTATTGTTGTTTCAGGTAAGCCATCAATTGCAACTCCAGAAGAAATGGCAACTGGTCTAGAGAAGCTTGAATATGATGCAGTACTAGCAGGAGATGAGGTAATATAAACATTCATTTCTAGGAATGTAAAGCTAAAAAGCGTAAGTTCAGACAGTTGTTGGAGTAGTTTTATAAGAGCTGAAATAAAGGTGAAACAAATTCCTCTGACTGTGAAATTGGATTTAGCCAGTCTTGGTCAATTATTCTAGGAAGTCCTTATCTGTCCCATCAACTTTTCAAACTGATGGTTTGAAAGTTATGTCACAGAAGCCACCCTGGAAGAAGTTGAACAAAAGAATTCTCATTAGTGACTATTGTAAGCTCATCCAACTTGGAAACCACTTTTTGTGCTTTGATTTCCAAAGAAATGGTTGAAAACCACCAATTGTTTGACTATTTTGTATTACATAGGATCCATTCAGGCTAAAGATGGCTACTGGACCACCAGGAACATTAGAACAACCCACAGAAGTACCAACTGCTTTTGGAGAACGTATTGTTGGTTGTGTGTGTAAGTGTCAAAACACTTCAAATGAAAATGTTTTAACATCAAGTCTTGGTTTATCCACATAACAACAACACACTCAAATAAAAACAATAATGTACCATACAGTCTCTTGTTACTATACCTACCCTGGAACTCTTTGATGGACTTATAATTAGATTAAATTACCTGTAATCTTTGTTTCAAAGTGATGTGATGTAAAAGTCAATCCATTCTCTGAGGATTCTAGGCTACTATGGATCAGTATGTTGTTCCAGTTGTAAACGTAGAGGTCTTCTCTGTGTTTATTGACTGGTCTTCATATCCCATGTGTATTCTTTAATCCAAGGAAGGTGATTATGTTCTGATCACTTTGATCAATAACAAAAATAGCTGGTAAAACTTCACCTTTTTCTAAAGTAGGCAATTGTAGAAACTTTATGGAAATGCTTGTAAGTTAGCCAACTTGATCAATGTTTTTTCTGGTATTGGGCACCTCACTCAGATTAAACCATGAAACCATGATTAAAGATTATATTATTGTTGTTGACACATAATTACATTTGCTAATGTTTCTGTGAGGAAGTAACTCAAATCTAATGGTTCCCCTTTCTGTATTTGTAGGCGAGGAAGATGCCACCGGTATTAAATGGATGTTAGTAAAGAAAGGGCCCCCACAAAGATGTGATTGTGGTCATTACTTTGTTGTCAAAGATGCTAACCCAATTGCTATCGACTTATAATTGAAAACATGATTCGACTGTGTTTATTGAATTTTAACTATAGTGTTGGACATTTGTGAAAAGAATAAGTTTGTGACTGACAATTGTATACATATTTTTTGTGCTTTAATAATGTTGTTTATGACATAACAAATAAATGTAAAATTAGAAATGTTTAAAGTTTGTTCTTTCTTATATTTGGTTAAAGCATACATGTAGCTACTAAGGGCTACAGGCTCATTTGTTGGGCTTTCTTTGTGTATCCATGTCGATCACCTGTTAAATTTTTTATTTTCAAATTTTTTTTTTCATCCACTTTTTTTTCTAGTCTCATGCATTACTATAAGTCTTTCTGGTGTTTGTGGAAAAGTCTAGCCACAAAAAAGACATCTCTGTCCCACCAAAACGAGATATCTTCGCAAAGAGAAAAGAGCTTATATGGATGGTCAAGGCCAGTTATACCTCAAAATCAAACAAAGACATGCAACTAGTTTCCTAACTATCCGTTCGAGTGTTAGAAATACAGAAAATTCCATTTTTGTTTCATTTTTAAACGGCTTCGATCACGTGTAGCCTTTTGTTTGATCGATCAGACATGCAGACAGTAGTATCCAATCAGCGCCTTCCTCAGATGAACAGCTGATTTCCCTAAACGAACGTTCACCGATTGATTACATTCAAAACTGGTCGCCATGTTGTTTTCAGTTGTTGTGAATCTTGCCCATTTTAAACTACAATCAAACCTTATCGAGGACCATAAAGAACTTATATTCTAACAAAATATGAAGACTACGTTAGAGTAATTAAAATTTCTGCATTATTTAAGTGGAAAACTGATACAGAACTGCGGAAAACCGTTCGAACTTCCGCTGCTACAAGAAGCCATGCAACTACAACTTGGAAGTAAGCTTATTTAGCATGTTGTAAACTTTAACACGACTATTGTTTTTTCCACCATTATATTGATAAATATTCTGCTGTTCTTTTCAGAGACAAACACATCTTTTTGGGGAAATTTCGTTCCAGAATGAAAAGCATTTTAAGAAGGGTCAAAATATGGCTGTCGAAGGTGAGATGAAACACTATTTTTTATCCAATTTAAAAGTTTTGTCGCTGTAAAGTATGGTAGAAAAACTTTGATTTATACAGAGTATTGGTGTCTACTTGAAATACGTGTCAAATTCTAATGATATATTTTGGTATGTTTTCAAATCTTTTGATTTTTTGTATTTTCTGTATCCTGTGATTAATTTTCTGTTTTGTAAAGTTTTGTGTGTGTGTGTGTGTGTTTTTTTTTTTTTTTTTTTCAAGCTAAAAAAATTCTTTCCATTGTCAAGTCATTGTAGGAATGTTTTCTGTTCACAATAAAATGCCGGTTTTAATTTAATTATTTGTATGTTATTGAAGTTATTTTATTAATAAGTTTGGAAATGATGTTTACTTAACTATACCAATGTGCTTTTCTAGTATTGAAACAACCTCTGAACTTCCAATGTCATTTGTCAGTTATGCAAGTGAAGAGGCCGTGTAAATACAGGTGGAAAGGTAACACACATTGAGAGAGGATGGTTAAACTACTGTCTTGGTCCTTTCAATGATGTACAATTTAATGAAAGCTACATTCAATAATGAGTAGACTACATACTACTTCTACTAGATTGGCCCCAGCCAAGCAAAACACATATTTTCAATTGTCTCTGTCGTGGATGCATGTCTTGAGCTTGGCAGCTGTCTGTATTAGTAAAGAACCACCCACTTTATGGCTTGAAAGAATTAGTTTCAGGCACTTTAAGATTCTTGTTTAATGGATTTTGTATTTCCACACCAGGCACTAAACTTAACAAGTGAACTGGAAATAGGCTTGCACCATATTGCTCCATATTCTGAAAGAAATGGGATATGTATTGTGTAGTTTTATCTATGTATGATTTTACATGGTTTAAACATAAATCTATCTATACTGGTATTTATTAATTGATATTTATATATTAATAGATAGATATGGTAATAATAATAATAATAATTATAATGTCCATGATCTGAGCTAATAACCTGAATAATATGTTGTGAATTGTCATGGTGATGAAAGCTATTTGAGCAATTCCCTGATAAGTTTAGGGGAGAACAAACGAAAATAACTTTAAAATATTTATGAATGGCCGATATTATACCTGTGCTCACAATCATTATGGAACTCTTTTGTTTCACTAATCCTGTGAAGCATGTGGGTTAACACGATAAATTTCAATCGAGTCACTGCCTCAACTGGATGATGTTTGAAACAGAGGTCCTCATTGTAAGCTATTTAGTAGAAGGAGTGATGATGATAGAAGAGGCATAAGATTAAGTTGCATAACTTGCTATAATTTTTGAATAATTTATTAATAATTTTTATAATAGTATCTATTGAGCTTCATTAGTTTTGACAAGCCAAAACTTTTCAAATCAAGTTTACTTAATACATAGACCTGGTTCATAAAACAACATAAATAATTATTGTCTATCCTTTGAATTATTATATTAAATGCATATAAAATTTCACTTTAAAAAAATCCTTTTACATTTATAATTTAAACATTATCATATGAACTGCAAAAGGACATTCCTTGTTTGATTGCTATTTATCAAGAAGTATATAAGATTTCTCATAGAGTGGTCTATGCATTGAAGTGCATAAAGCCTTGTATTCCATAAAAAAAGTTTACAAAATGCAGTAACAAAATGCCTACCTGAGGTGGTTGGGGAAGACAAAGGTGCTGTGGAAAATATTGTTTCCCTAGACCAAACAAAAGACTTGTTCTCACTGCTGGTATGAATGGCTGTGCCACTTGTCAAAGCACTTGGATTTGTAGATGGCAGAGAAGCCATAGCATTAGGAAGACCCTCAACTGCCTGGACTCCTGCAATAGCTGCCTGACTGGTCACAGCTTGGACCATGGCAAGGATCTCTGATGACATGAAGCTGTGTCCCCAGACACTCTCTCATTGGTTTGGTTAAAGAGAAAAGGGACAATACATTAGCCATCTGGCTCTGGTTTAGCCTTTCCTAAATCAAAATTTAGCCCCATTAAAAAAAAGTAATTAAGTGTTTATATTGGAACAAAGCAATTCTCTTGTACTTCTTACTTAGTAAAATAGGACCGTTCTGGGGTAGAGCCCATGGGAAGACTCTTCTGACATTATTTGGGTTGTACAAGGAAGAAATCTTTTCTTTTCTTGTGTGTTTTATGCAATAGGACCGTTCTGAGGTAGAGCCCATGGGAGGACTCTTCTGACATTCTTCCATTTTTTACCAAGAAGAAATCTCTCCTTTTTTTCTGCGTCATGTGCAATAGGACCGTTCTGAGGTAGAGCCCATGGGAGAACTCTTCTGACATTCTTCCATTTTTTACCAGGAAGAAATCTCTCCTTTTCTTCTGCGTCATGTGCAATAGGACCGTTCTGAGGTAGAGCCCATGGGAGGACTCTTCTGACATTCTTCCATTTTTTACCAGGAAGAAATCTCTCCTTTTCTTCTGCGTCATGTGGAATAGGACCGTTCTGACGTAGAGCCCATGGGAGGACTCTTCTGACATTGTTCTGTTTTTTTACCAGGAAGAAATCTCTCCTTTTCTTGTGCCTTTGTGCAATAGGACCGTTCTGAGGTAGAGCCCATGGGAGGACTCTTCTGACATTCTTCCTTTTTTTAACCAGGAAGAAATCTCTCCTTTTCTTGTGCCTTTGTGCAATAGGACCGTTCTGAGGTAGAGCCCATGGGAGGACTCTTCTGACATTCTTCCTTTTTTTAACCAGGAAGAAATCTCTCCTTTTCTTGTGCCTTTTTGCAATAGGACCGTTCTGAGGTAGAGCCCATGGGAGGACTCTTCTGACATTCTTCCATTTTTTACCAGGAAGAAATCTCTCCTTTTCTTGTGCCTTTGTGCAATAGGACCGTTCTGAGGTAGAGCCCATGGGATGTTGACCAAAACGCCTAATCTTCTATCACATCTCATAAATGCACTTTAACATCTTCATTGTTTAAAGATTTATTTCCTTAGAGCCAATGGGATGTGAACCAAAATCTCTGTGAACTCAGTGCTGGACCATGATGGACAGCTTCAATTCTTAAAACAGTAATCAAGTAAAGACAAATATGTTTATTATTATAAGCAACAGTATTATAATTACTTAACATTTTCAGTTTTAGAATTTTATCTTCAAGTTGTTTATTCACCACGAAGTGAATACAGCTTCTTTACATTTTCAACATGGTTTTTAAGTAATAAAAATATATGGTAGAATTAAACAAGAACCTTTTGTTTTCAAGTGCAACATCAGATTTTTGCCTGAATTAGAAGCCAATTTTTTTACCTTTTAATTGTTATACTCTCTTCTTTTTTGTTCTCTAACTCTATAAAGATATAAAATGTTATAAACATGGCACAAGAGTCTGAAACAGTCTCTAATAACATGTTTTTAAAATCTTTTGAAGCACAATTTGAAGTGCTTTTAGTTACAACTGGTAGTCATGTCAAAGAGAGCAGTTTGTAAAGTGTTTGGCTACAATGTAATTTCTGAAAAAAAAAATAGCAAAATTAATTTAAGGGAAAACCGCTGTTTTTTTAAACACCTATTTTTATATGGTGGTTTATTGCAATTTTGGTGTATTGCTTTTGGTTTTGATGATGTGTACATCATTATCCTTAACTTAACAGTTATCAAGTTTTGAATGCTTCAGTTTGACCACTTTTGTGACAATTGCATAGTTTCACAATATTTAAAAAAATATTATAGAAGATCAATCTGGAAGATCTATTTCAGTATAAAGTCTAGAGTAGTACTGTTGGTGATTATTTGCATCTCATAAGCTCAATACATACTATTATAACACATCTATTTTAACTAAGATAGAGTTTATCTGTAGCTTAAACAACTGTTGGACAAGGTCTGTATATAGAGGATCGTAATGGGGGTACCAAAATCTCAGTTAACTACTCATTTTCAGCCCAAATCTCAGTTAACTACTAATTTTCAAAATCGAAATTTTACCTTGGGCATAAAATGCAAAAACATTTTTGAAACGTTTATATAAATCTCTGTTAACTACAAATATTGTGATCTCGGTAAACTACTAATATTTTAGCCGTGTCTCGTTTAACGATTATCCCCATTAGGACCTCTATATTTAGTGTTTTTCTTACCAGTGTATACCACAGGTAACCCAGTCTTGCTACTTATCTAAATAAATATATAAGGATTTTAGTTACGTCGAAAATATGTCAATAAAACATCAGTATAGGTACAGCAAATCCCATGTGTCAGTATGTTTATTTTTCACCTTCATAGGCAGTTTCACTCGCATACATGTAAAGCTTTCCTAAGAAATTGACGTTTTTTTCTGGGGGGAGCTTTATGTGAGTAAAATATGTTTATTTTTCATCTTCATAGGCAGTTTCACTCGCATACATGTAAAGCTTTCCTAAGAAAATGACGTTTTTTCTGGGGGGAGGGGGGAGCTTTATGTGAGTAAAATTCGCCCAAACTATTATTGGATGTATGAAATGGAACTTAAATGAAATACTTCATATTTACAGCACATTAAAAATATGGTAAAATTTACACTGAGAATTCAAGAGACAAATATCTAAATGTATATAATAAGAAATGCTATTCTTTCACAGCCATACGAAAATGACTCTAGAAGCAAGCAAACAAATATTATCAACGGCTGCTGGACACCAATCTCGCCGACTCTGAGACACGTACCCAATAATCCCTTTGATGTACTTGAATATTGTATTTTACTTCCATCATTCTTTCAGTGCGCGCACACTAAGCGCGAAGGATAAGAAGCCCCATCGGGGGAGGGGTGGGAACGGATGTACATGGTCTAGTAGATAAGAAGCAACTGAGACGACAATTGTTCAATTTTATTTATTGACAGAACATAATAAACTACAAACTGAACATACTAGCAAATTAAGCATCGTAAAAATTGCCTAGTCTCTACAGTTCGGGACCTGTTGCATAAAGTCGGGATAAAGTTCAGGGTCGTGAATTAGTATATGAGTTCGGGAATATTGCAATAGACCATTTTCAAATTCGTAATTGCTCAGGCTAAGCCTCAATTGTAAGTAAATCAACAAAACAGTCCAGACAAAACCATTGGTATTTATATTGTTTTTGGATTGATGCATTCCCACGGGATGTACCTCGTACAATAGAATATATCACATACTATCGAGGCTTAGCCTGAGCAATGAAGGACATGAAACTGGACTATTGGGATCATGCAGGAATCAGATTTTAGCTTTGAAATCGGCCTCGGAACCACTGGGATTGTCATCACCAGAGAAAATACCATATCGACGATCAAATGTTTTGTACGTTTGGGATAATGAATCGAAATCCTCAAGTATGTTAAGGCTTGGATTAGGCTTCGTGGGAGTCTAAAATCCATTTATTTTTGTTACGTTGTCGTTGTTTTCTCCAACGTAGCCAAACTTTGCATGGAGACGTAACTTATTCATCTTACGAGTTTGGAATGAAAAGTTTGAAGAAAATGTGGTCACGTGACCCTAATCATAAAATCATGCACCCCAAAACTTTGAATTAAAATGGGGTGACGGATATTATCTCTGCGTGAAAAGTTATAGCACATTTTAACTTCTCCCTAGAAGACGTACGTGAATCTGCCTTAATACCTGAACTCCCATTGCTCATTAAGGAGATATTCGGCTATGTTTCAGTGAACCAGCAGGTCACGTGACCTTTTTTGCATAATATCTCCTTAACGAGAAGTGGGAGCTCGGGTATTAAGGCTGATCCATATACACCTCATAGGGAGAAGTCAAAATATGTCAAAACATTTTATGTACAAATTGTAACCATCACCCCACATTTAATTATAATTTATGGACAAATTGATTTGAGGATCAGGGTCACGTGACCACCCTCTCCCAAAAAAAATCAGCCTAAAACCCTAAGGTCATCAAGATATGCCACTATACCAAGTTTGGCTAAGTTCAAGTGAAAAACGAACTCACAGGAAAAATAAAACGATTTTAGCCAAAATGGCTTTCAACCCAGGCCTTAACATGCTTGAGTCGAAAGTAAATGATGGATCAATTTCCTTGTGAGAAAAAAAACGGGATCGCGAGTAAAAGTCATCCACTGGATTAAAAAAGTCATTAATTGCACAGCATTTGAATAGAATGTATCCGCTGGGTATTATCCAGTATTTATCCGGTGGATATATATCGCTATCCTGGCTTCATGTTCATCGGATCCCAGAAAAAAAAGATTTTATCCGGGCTACATGCAACACGCCCAGCTTGAAGATATTTTTAATTGAATACATCTTATTTTCTTTGCACACAAAAAAAAAGCAAAAAAAAAAAAAAAAAAAAAAAACGAGAATACATACATATTTATACTAGTGAAAGAATCAATCGATAATATGTACATCATCGCAACTAATCATTGGAAACCATCCTTACGATGCATATCGTAAATCTGTCATCATTGATCATGAGGTATCATACATTTGCATTTGCAAACTGTAATTTATGGCATATCAGATTCGTAACCAGTCGCTTCTTATCGCTCATAGAGAGAACGCAGTGAATCATGGGAAGGCTCGAAAAGAAAAGCCAAGCCTCGTTAGTATTTCCTCTCCTTCCCAATAGCCCTTGGCCGCCGTGACACGAAAGTAACGACTGGGTACGAGTCTGATGGCATATCAGTCGTAACTAATCGTAACAATTCGCACATCCATGTATTACATTATAACAGCCAAGAGATCGTACTTAGACGTAGATGTAAGACTTGCCGGTTGGATCTATCATATGCCGATCATTTCTGCAATGAGATCAGTAGAAATAATTACTCAGTGATACGCAACTGTGATTTTTTTTAGGCAGCTATACATGTGTGAAATATATGTAAGTGTTGCCAACATCAAACAACCAGAAATTTGTGTGCTAGATATTATACATGTGAATACGGATAAATAATGTAGTTTTGGAAAAAACTAAAACTGGTCAACCATTTATGTTATCATGTGTTTTTTAATTTGGTTTGCACCACGTTTTAAAACATAAAGATGCCATTTATTTTGAGCTTGGAACCAGAGAAATAATGTACAGCGGATATGCATTAGAATCCCTTTGTGAGTGAATTCTGTTACTATGGTTACTACGGTTACTACGGTCGTTACGTACCGTGATATTTTTGGTGTGCCGCCATTACTGTTCGGAAACAGAAACTGCCTTGCTGTAGCCGGGGTCAGTACAATAGTTGGTGTTTTAGGCATCTTACTACGCTCAGCGTACCAGTCTCTTTCCCGGCGCAATCTCTCGATCTCATCAGCTCTTTTCTGTAATAAATAAGATATATTTTAATTAAACAACCACTGCCTGACTTGCAAAGGTGCGGTAGGTAGTGGGTTTATTGCTTGACCACACGGCAGATAATTTCGCATTTGTAATCAATATCATTGGGTTGCGAGACAAATGTTCCGACAACTCGACCATGACTGCTTCTTTTTTTTCACTGCATGTTCTGTTGTTACAATATAGCCATTATACAAACGTCTACACTAAAATATAATAAGACTGTTTGGTCTATCACTCAAAGCAATTTCGTGTGTTTTCTTTTCTTGATAGAAATCGCTAGCTTTTGATTCGAGGATGAAAGCTACTTATTGAGCAGTAAATTGAGTGCGCATTTTTTTCCTCGTGCGTGGAGACAGACCGGTGCACGGGGTATCGTGCAAAGACGGTAAGAACCAACAAACAATCGCATTTTGATGTAAGTAAATTTTCTGCTTCGCGTATCAGTTTTATTTATTACTAGAAACTCGTTTTTTTTATTGACTAATCCCTTTATTTCGTAATTAATGTTTGTAAAATATAAAACCACATATTCTACCAGATATTTTACCTGATATACGAGGTTGTACTTAGACTCAACCTGACGCGCTTCTCGTATCTGAAAGTAAAAGGCATCCACTCGTGGTCGATGAACCAGTTTTAACTGGGGGAGGGGAGCGAAAAAGAAACAATGTAATACGATAAAAAGGACTTGATACATAAAATAAACTATGTATTAGCGCTCTTTAGGTAATGATGATGCAGATGATAATGATAAATGCTGTGAATGATAACGATGGTTATATGTTTTTTTTTTAATATTTAATGAGGAAACCAACGTCACCATAACTAACCTTCATAAAGCTGATACTTCCACATACAATTTGAATGACAACAAATATTCCGATAGATACCAAGAAGCAAGTTAAGTAGAAGCTATTATCGTGATTCAAAAGAGCGATGATGTTTAGCAGAGCAACGAGGCACAAGAAGATCATATGAATGCTGAAATACCTGTCCTAGAAAAGAAAGTTGTTTATACTCAGTAGAAGATACTAAAGAACATCATACTAATAATTAGTACGGGCGAGGGAAAAAATTAAATCTTTTGAATGATCACATGAAGGCTCCTATGTAAGGGATAAAGAATGAAAACGAGTGTTCTATGGGATATAGAGTCCCGAGCATAAGATAAAAGGCCACGAGGGCGTAGCCCGAGTGGCCTTTTATCTTATGCGAGGGACTCTATATCCCATGGAACACTCGTTTTCATTCTTTATCTGCCTTAGAATATGATCATACTCACGAGGGAATGTTTGTTGTTTATTGTAGATGAGTTTTTTAATAAAGGTGGCTGAGTTTTAGGTTTTCTCTTTGTATTGCTTATATATCAATGATATCAACGATTTCTTAATCATGTCGGCAGTATGTTGATATCGATATCATTTAACGCTTCGAGTTCTGTAAAGCAATGTCCCGGCAGAATGAAAATTTACGAAGCGAATAACATTGCAATATTAGCGAATACTAAGCCAGTGATTTGCATAACTAAAAAGGTTTGGGCTGTTTCTTTCAAAGAATTAGCTTATATTGTCTTGTGTTGTTCTTTCTTTCAATTTCTGCATGCGTTTTGGAATGATAATGGCAGTTTATTATGTCATTATTTTAGTACGAATACCGTTGGAATGCTTTGTTTTGTCCGTGTTGTAATCGAAATCAGTACAGGTCGTCATAAAGTTTGGTGTTGAAAGATGAAATGTAATTGAATGAAATACAAACTATCCAAACGTCCAAAATTTGCGAAGAAAAGAATGGGAACCAAGCAAAACGTCCGGGTTTCCGATGCATTTCTTTGTAAATTTGAACGCTCGTATCTCACTCTGATCTCATTTAGTGTTAATCTCAATCAACACTAGCTAAACTTTGGGAGTTTGTCAGTAAGGTTTGAGATTGTCATTGATGATAGTCAAGGAGACTCTTGTTGTTGTTTGACATCATATAAGTAAAACTATCCCCAGGTACTCACTGAATGAAATCGGGCAATGCTATTGGGCTTATCATATCGCAAAGAACCTATTGAGTATAACAAGTACCGATAATAAATGAACGAAGATGAGCCTCAAGCTCTTGGAGAAAACACAGAGAATTTATTGTTCAAATAAAAAAAAAAATAAAAAAATAAAACATTTTGACGCCCTATCATCGAATTAGCTAGATATTTTTCTCTTATGCTTTTTTTTACTTAAATGACTGAAATCACTGCCGGAAAATAAAGTCAATTCAGTCGATTAACGTTCTTACCAGTAATGTTGGATAAGATACCACAGGGAAGTGTTTTGAATCTACAAACTTGAATATGATGATGATCAACAGTATCCCCATTGTGATGGCAAGACCGCTCTCACGATAAAAAAATGATGTGCACGAAAACCCACAGAGGAAAAACTAAAACGAACAAAAACATAATCAATTGAATTAGATCAATTACACATTTGTCAAGTTACATGGACGACAGGATCCCTGTAGCAACGATGTTTTGGGGACGACTGGATGATTGGCGCTGGGATCCCTGTGGTAGCAATGTAACGATGGGATCCCTGTGGCAACGATGTTTTGAGGACGGCTGGATGATTGGCGGTGGGATCCCTGTGGTAGCAATGTAACGATCGGATCCCTGTGGGATGGGATGTTTTATAGATATGGGATATTTTACAAGGATGGGATCCCTGCAAAAAACAATATCGTACCCAGAACACGCGTTTTCTCGTAGCCTGCGACACCTTGGACTCTGGCATCCAGTATTAAATCCGATACCGGAAACCATGTTTAGCGTTTACACGAAGGCGGCTATATCTTAGAGTGGATATGTTCGAAAACGCCGGCTATGCGTTTTCATGTAAACGCTTTAGCCAGCTATTTTCGAAAACGCTGAAGTCATCACTTTGGTCCAGTCATAATGAGAGAACAACATTTACCATCCAAGACGCTTACCTTCAAGCAACCGAAAACGATAAGCGTTTACACGAAAACGCTATGTAAACGACTATTTTTTTTTAGCCGGCTAAAAAACAACCGGCTTCGTGTAACACGGATTATGTCAGAGCCTTCATTCTTTATCGCAGGCCACAAGAATCTGGGCTCTGTAAAGATCCTCACGTCTGGTATGACGGGATCCCTGTGGTAAAATAACTTCGTACCATCAACAGCGCGATTCTCCATAAAAAATGCCACGGCTTCCTTAACACGTGACACTTGATGACGTACAATGGCTTATTCGAATGACTTGGCCCAGGTACTTTGGAGAGATTCGTGTCAACGTCACTGTGCACGTGATTACTGAGTGACCACTCCTGTATAGTTCGTCCAGCATCTGTCTCAATGGTGTCATCTTTAAACATGTCTTTTTCAAGTGTAATGCGCTGATCGGACCAATCAGATGAAAGAATGATCGGTAATTCCTGCATGGCAAATGTATGACATTAGAAGAAGAAAGATAAATTGGAGTAGATCGAAGGGTTGCCACATTATCTTACCTGATAATCAAAAGGAAAGTTTGTCAGCCCGATGGAAGTCCTAAACGTTCCTCTCAGTTGATACAATGCTTGTACATACGTTACTTCTCTACCGTCTTGTTCTATGGTAAAAAGACGTCGTGATTTGGCGATTTTATCGATGTTCGTCTCGGTATTTATAAACCTTATTCTTGGGTTCCACGCTTTGTCCCAGTCAATATCCTGGAATCGAAAAATTAAGTAAAAGTTATTAGGAAGCTGTCATAACACCATAAGACAAATGAGAGTTTAGCTCATTCTATTTAAAGTGGTATGACCAGAACAATCATGCACGGCTTTTTACATTTGCACCAGTCTGTCCCCCTCTCTCCGATAATTAATGGCCGGTCCCTTAATCTGTTAGTAGCAAAACTGTGAAGTGGAATTGGGGGCATCTTACGTTTTATCACTTTGTTTTGTTAGTATATTGTAAACATGTGCCCTAATTATATAATACGGCCTTCAGAAACCTGGTGGGGTTTTATGAACCCCTTCGATCGCCCTCCCCAAAACCTCAATATCCAATTCTGATAAGAGAGCTACCTCGCTGTCTTTCTTCTCCTGTAGAGCAGGATCAAGCCATGTTGCTGTCATCAGGAATTCAGCCGTAAATTGCTGTTTGACTACATCAATATCACTAATTGACGAAAACGAGATCCATATCTTCACTATAGTCTGTTAAACAATAACAATAAAAATATTTTAATGCTGAATTATGAATCAATATATAATAATACGTACATACGTACCCATTAGCTCGCTTAGGGCAGACAACCAGGGAGGACCTGATAAGTGGGTATGGGGACTCGATGGAAGGTTTTCAAAATAGCCCGAGTAACAGGTACGATTAAATTAATTGAGCGGATATGATGTTCATTTCAGACCAGCCTGTGTACATCCGTTCCTACCCCTCCCCTCCTGTGGGGAAAAATCGGGGTGGGAACGGATGTACACAGGCTCATTTCAGACCCTTAACTGTATGTACGTTCACATTCAATCAAACATTATTGTTCATTCAAAATTGAAAAAAAAAACAGTCTTTGCTGCATTTTGTTTTGGACGATTTTCAATCTTTTACAAAGTTCTATCGAGCCTTTACGAGAAAACTGACGGAGCATTCCTGCATATTGTATTCTAGAGTTTGCCCTGGGATACTGTAGGTCAGCATTGAATGTATCTATCAACTCAAAGTCAGTTTGTTCTGTTTATCATTATTACTCAGTTTCTCTATGAAAACACTGTAATTACACTATGAAATTATGCTTCTCTACGAGCGGAGTACAAGTTATGATATAATTGAACCTATGATAGATGGTCATGTTTCTTCTTTTTTTTTTCTTTTTTTTTCTTTTTTTTTTTTTTTTTTGACATCGACAACTTAATCCGCAACAACAAAGGACTTCAAACTAAAACGATTTTCATATTTTAAAAATACCAAGAATAAAACTCAAATCCTAATCTAATTTTAAAACTTCTAAAAGCGAATAATAAATAAATAAACTTAAATTTTAATGAAATTACAGACTGGTCTTGTGCAAACAAATAACACAACATCGTATTTGTTATTTGTCAGGTTATTAGATTCCTAAAATACTTCTATTTGATAACGTGTAAATATTTGATCACATATGAATTGATATATTCATCTAAGGCGATCTGTATCCAGAGATCGCTTCTATATCAGCTTCCCTTCCCAAAGACTCCAACACAGGATTCGGGCCACTGAAGGCTGGGGGTTGGAGAAGGTTGATTTTGGAACTGCCCACCACTTGAATTTATCAAAAACATACACCAGATAACACTGAGTGGAGCCCCTCCCCAAAGTGTCAGGTATATTTGGTAGACAAGGAGATATGGTGTACCCCCTCCACTCCCTCTCCCTCCCCGCTAAAAAAGCCTTTTAGTCGATACGACATGATACGATCATACCCTTTCAGAGGTCCCGGAGGAAAAGCGTTTTATTATCCTATTTAGCTAACCCGCACTGGAAAGTATTTTAGACAGATTAAGGATGAAGAGCATCACTGTACGCCCTTACGAGATGGAACGATACCAAGTCAGGTAATCCATCATATCGATCTAACATTGCGCCCATCTAAACCGTATGTCTTCTACTTTACATGTACATAGAAGTGTATTAAACTTTGGTGTAAAACGTAATGATGACTTTACTGTAATACAGTAGTTGTTTTTAAAGACAACAAGTAAATGAATAATGACCTTCCAAGGAGAGTAATAAATGTTTCAAAGCACTTAAACAAAGTTTATGAAAACAGGACTCGACGAGACGGCGGGTGAAAAGAATTTTAAGAATGTTGATGTTATCGCCTCGTCATTGTGCCCTTTAACCTCGGCGACATGATATTTAGTAGGGCTTTGCTTTAATTTTTATCATGCTTGTTTCCACAAATTTTTAAATTTGTGGAAACAAGAGATTTATAAAATTATTGAAAAATAATACTGGTGAAGTAGGATCTGTTATATTGATTTTGAACAGGTTTATGTGACTGATATATTGTACATATGATTCACAGGAATGTCAGCATAGCTCTATTACTGTTGAATAAAATGACGTTTACAAGGCGAATGCAGATTTGTTGATTGGTCGTCCTATGCTACTTTGATTGGGTTTCCTCTGGTTCTATCACTTGAGTCGAATATTGTAGGTTTTTAGCCTCTCAAAATTTTTGTTCATTGGTTTGTTTGAATATGTGTGATTTTTGTTGATCTGATGCGACGTTTTTAGCCTTGTTTTTTTTCGCCAATATCCAATCGAGTAACCGGAAATCGCTCGGAAAAAAATACTTTCCTCTAATTTTCAAACGTCTACGTTTGGATTAAGATAAAACATACCAAGAATTCGCAAATTTTCACGAGTTAAAAATCAATATTATTCAAGTGTATTGAAATTTTTTCCTGGTTCTGATAGCAACAATTTTATTTTATAAGGAACTTCACATATATCCAAATAACCCGCCGCACACGCTGGATAACAAATACACAAGAGGCTGAAAAAGACTCTACGAAACTCAGGCCCGGTTCAGACGTCGATTTTTTGCCGCGTCCGGAATCAAATAGTCGAATTTTGTAAATGAAAAATAATAGTGTTCAACTTTTTTGTTTTCAAAATATTCAATCAAGTAATAATCAAAAACATGTACGAGAATCACATTTTGTTGAATAGTTAGTTGGCTCAGGCACTGTACTTCTGACTTCCAAAACTCAAACATTAGATTCGACGCGGCCAAAGTTTGATCCGGTCTGAACTGGCCTCAATTCTTGTTAGATATAAAAATGATTAACAATGCAGCATTTAAAATGACTCATACTCCATGTGAATTCGCTGGTAAAAGTTAACGTGGTCATCATACCTTGACTTGATCTGGCTTGGTAACTTCTGAGTCTTTATCCATAACTGAACCAAAGTACTTGTTTAGCTTTTGCCTATAGCAATATACAGAGTTACTAAGTATTATCCAGAGTTAGGTTCCCCTAGTATTATTAGTTCTATTGTAGTTTTGCTGTGTTCGCAAGTGCGTTGTGCTGTGATTCAGGAAGCGTCACAGCACCAGGAATTTGAGCTTGTATATATTTACACAGTCTTGGTAATAATGGATGTCAAACATTGGGACAGCATCACGTTGCGTTCAACCCCTCTTCGCTATATCAAATAACAGCAATAGTATCATGAATTCATTATTACCCTCGTTAACCTCGAACGATTGTCTTGCTGTTTTTGTTGTTTATGTACACTTTTTTCTGTTTTTAAAGTTAAAAGTTGAAGTATATGTCATTCTTGATGTAACATTCCAATGGTTTGCTTGATGGACAGATCGCACCTAATGATTACAATCCATCCGGAAGTCAAGATCACAAAAGATCATATTTCAATAAGAGAAAAGTAGAATTTTCGCGGGAAATATAACCGGGAACCGAAAACCACCGGGTCTAAACCTTCTCCAGAAAAAAAGCATACCGTCAGTTTACTCGAATAAGCGCACCGGCGTTTATTAAATTTTTCACGTCTAAAAGGGGGCGCTTATTCGGAGGAGGCGCTTATTCAAAGGGGGGCGCTTATTCAACGAAACGAAACACGTACACACTGGTCAAAGTATGTTTTTCTTTTAAAATCAATGTTGTACTACTGCACCAGTACTAGTATTAGTATAACATAAAGAGAAGAATCTTCAATGTTAATTGACTGTATATTAAACACGAGATGTACATATGTTAAATAACACTTTTATTTATTTTTGATCTGAATGTAAGAGTTCTAGCGCGGGATAGGGGGTGCTTATTCGGGGGAGGCGCTTATTATTTTTTCTAACGGTTTTCATCACATAATAATCATAGCCATCAATCGCCACATATCCCCTCCCCGCCGAGCGTCCAGTGCTATGATCAATTTGTAAATGGCGTGTTTAGATAACGGCAGCCGGTAGGTAGAACAAGAGCGATGTGTTCAGATTTTTAATTCCGCTCCCGCTCCCTCCCCTTTTCACAGTCTTTTTCGGTGGAGGCGTTGTTTTTGTTTTTTGTTTGTTGTTGTTTTTGCTGTTTTTTTTTCTTCTTCTTCTTCTTCTTCTTCTTCTTCTTCTTCTTCTTCTTCTTCTTCTTCTTCTTCTTCTTCTTCTTCTTCTTCTTCTTTTTCTTCTTCTTTCTTTCTATCTTTCTTTCTTTCTTCTCTCTTTCTTTCTTTCTTTCTTTCTTTTTTCTACCCTTGCTACCCAAATGCGGGTTTCCTTTGTCTTCACTACCGAACAGCCTGATGGGACTTTTCAAAATGGCGGATGTAAACAGAAACTTTGACCGGGAAATATTTCTTTCAAAAATTTCAAAGTAGCGAAAACGTTTTCATTTTGTATATATATACATATATATATATATTTCAATTACGTGTGGGTAGTTTTTGAATTTTAGCTGGAAATGAAGTAGTTTTTTCCTTCGAATTTAGCTAAAATTCGCTACAAATTTGATACGCAAGGTTAATAATTTGTTAATTGATGTAATTATTTACACCAATAGTCATTTCTTTACATATGACAATTCGGGTGGGGTTTCGGAGCAGACTGGCTGTAAATTCACTATCGCCACTACGATCATTTCTATTTGACTCGATAATTCATGCAAATATCAAGACACGTACAGCTTTACCACTTTATAAACAATTTGGATGCAATTAAACTTTGATGACGCTTGGAAAATATTGGCCAGTACGCAGTGGAAAGACTTTGGCATAGATTCATTTGGAACAGGTATCCGGATTCAAAGTGCTAAGTCTGCATTAATATAAACTGTCTCTACAATTAGTCAACCTAGGTTGATGATGATGGAGTTTTCACAAATCCTCGTTTTCCTGGCATTTGTGTCGTTTATTTTCTGGCTATTATTTCTCCTTGGGTATTTCTTGTGGCCAGAGGCTCTCGTTGAGATATTCAATAGGTAAACTCATCGTGATGTTTTATGTTTTTGTTATTATTTAATTGTTTTAGGTTGAAATGCAGCTACTGTGTACATATATGTTGAATATTTCGACATTATACATTGATGCATTTGTTGTAGAAATTAATATAATGATAAAAGTGTGCAATGGAATTATGTATTTTAGTTATTAAAAGTGCTATTTGACTGAGGGTTTGTCTAGGTTTTTTTAGACAATTAACAAAAATTACTGTAATTTAATGTTATAATTGTTAGTGTAGTCATAAAATGTTAGACCAAAAATGGTTATAAATTGTTTTGAGTTTTTTTTAGATCTCAACAAACAATAAGCAACAAGCAAAAATATATGGACTTTACTTGATATTAAATGTGTTATTAATGAGAACACAGGCATTTAGAAGTATCAATTGGCATTTGGTTTGAAATACCTCAAGGACAAGGATACGTGATGAACATAATGAAAAACCTCATCCAACATGATAACTTCCTGGACTATGTACTCAGCAAATATTAGCCAAAAACATATGCAACTTAAAAATGGCTAAATAACCAAACATTATTACACTCAACCAAAGTTATGTTATTTTAAAACCTGTGATTTTTTACTAATTTCGTATTATTTGTTTTGCAGATGGAATAGATACAGAGCTGGTTTCATAGCTAAAACAGTTGATGTCGATGACTTCCATTTTTGTTACATGGAGCGAGGTGCCCCTTCAGAAACAAACCAAACAATTTTATTGATTCATGGATTTGCTGCTAGTAAAGATGCTTGGTGTTACATGTCTCATGCTCTACCTAAGACTGAACACATTATTGCCTTGGACCTTCCTGGTCATGGTAATAGTACCAGGAGACATGATGTTGATCATATGGTGCCAACACAGGTTGCTAGATTACATCAGGTAATTATTGTGAATAATAAGAGTCATTTTCCCATGAGTTGGAAATGGTACAGTTATGATAATGGCTACGATAAGGCAGGTTGCTACCCAGGGGGGAATCTGGGGATAAACGATCAGGGATACTTGTTGAAATTTTTAAAAAATACCCCTAAAAGATGCCTGACATTTTTCAAATGGGCGTGGCTTAGCAAATTTTTCACCTCTAAAAGATACCAAAACAGGAGTTTCAGTGGGTTTCAACCCCTAAAAGTGAGAATTTGGCAAATTTAATATTTTAAACCCTAAAAGATACCAAATCGCTGATTTTTACCCCTAAAAGATACAATAAGCATCCCCGATCATTTATCATCGGGGGTCCCCCACGGGGGTTGCTAGATTACATCGGGTAATTATTGGGAATTATAAGAGTCTTTTTCCCATGAGAGAGATACAGTACAGTACAATATGGCAGAAATGCAAATGTGTTCTTAGAAACTACCACTATAATATGTAATCAATATGAGCAATGTCGAGCTGACATTTATATTCCATACAGATCGGACGCAAATATTGTATATTATTTATGAAATGTCTAAGTTAATGCTGCTATTTTAGATTGATATTTTTGAAATTAGATTTAATTTGGCTGAGATATTACAAGATAAACCTTATGTAAATCAGGATGATTTCTGTATCAAATATACAGATGCCTTCACAGTAGTGATTTTTCATTGTTCTGGGTTCATTAATTATTCATGAATTTTATAAGGTATGGTACTGTTTCCAACTCATATGAAAATGACTCTGATATTAGATATAACATTGTACCTTTTTAATCCTATACTTCAACATTAACATCTGTACTTTTGGAATAAAATCAATCATGGCCAAATCAAACACACTAAATAATGGAATCTCACAGATTTATAAATGGAGTACAGTAAAAAAGAGCTTACTGTAATTTAATCATCAATATTGTTATTATCATTATCTTCATGGCCACCACAACATTGAATGTTTAACTTTTAGAAATGATACTTTGCTTCTTCTTCAGTTTGTCCATGCAATTGGTCTCAACAAAAGAAAGTTTCATCTTGCTGGGATCTCAATGGGAGGCCATATTGTAGGTGTATATGCATCAAAACATCCAAGCTATCTTGCATCTGTCATAATGATGTGCCCTGCTGGAATTGAAGCACCTCATCTTAGTGAATTCTTAGTTGATGTTTTACACAAAGGAGAAAGAAATTATCTTCTCCCAGAGACTACAGAGGACTTCCTGACCATGTGGAGTAAAGTTGCACATCGCTACATCCCATTACCGTACTTTGTGGCTAGGTTATTTAATGAAGTTAGAAAACCATTTCATGATTTTTACAAAAAAGGTAGAACATTATAAAACTAAGATAACTTCAATGATGCACATTTTAAAATGAACACAAGTCCGAAAACTAAATTTACATAATCTGACAATGCTAGTGACTTAAATACAGGCTTTTTCTTTTTAGAAGACTATTATATCAAAACAATTAAACCTAAAATTAACTTTGATCTTAAAACCTCTAAGAAGCTTTCTTTGTTCTATCCTTTATGTAAGTCACTAGCATTGTCAGATTATGTAAATTTAGTTGAAAATGATCTAAATGTAGATCGAAATATCCTACAATACAACAACATCAGGTAAAGTTTTTTTGGACTCACTTGTCTTCATTTTATATCTGAAATTGTCAGGTACAAATGGTTTTTGAACTTATTGTGGTTTAGACTGAGTAAAATTGTCCACATGCAATGCAAAAGCCTTGACTACTAAAATGGTTTCATCGGAATTAATCATCTTGAATCATTAATGATTATTATTATTCATCTAAAATAATCATTTGTTTCTGATTGGTCAAAATCGATCAGCTAAAACTCTCTAGACAGTAGTTACCAAAATTTTGCCTTATTGGCAGACAACTGTCTCCTCAATTTGCATAATTATTCATATCATAGTTGGCCTGTTCAAACACGATTTTGACATTAATACTGCTGATAATTGTGAATTATACAATGATACAATGTAAGGACTGTGATGGTTCGCCCTTGGATCCACCACTGCATTAGTGATAACAATGTTGATGTCATTTGTTGTTAATGTTGTTAAAAAGTAATATTTACATTATCTGCCTTTGCAGTTCTAGAGGATATCTAGGGGCCCTTGGATCCACCACTGCATCAGTGATAACAATGTTGATGTCATTTGTTGTTAATGTTGTTAAAAAGTAATATTTACATTATCTGCCTTTGCAGTTCTAGAGGATATCACCCATCCTGACCATCGCTTTCTTCTCCACAATGTGTTAGAAGATATCAATGTGCCGGCATTGGTACTTTGGGGTGAACATGACAAGGTACAAAAACATGCATTAAGATGTTGATGGTTGATGGTGAATATGTTTGTTGTGATGATGATGTAGGTTGTGGTGATGATGATAATGATAATACTGTATCTTAGAGTACAGTAGTGTGCCGGCATTGGTACTTTGGGGTGAACATGACAAGATACAAAAACATGCATATTAACATGTATGTTATGATGTTGATGATGTTGTTGATGATGATAATATCTTAGAGTACATCAGTGTGCCGGCATTGGTCCTATGGAGTACAATAACATGTTTGATGTATTAAGATGTTGATGGTGGTGTTGATAATATCTTAGAGTACATCAGTGTGCCGGCATTGGTCCTATGGAGTACAATAACATGTTTGATGTATTAAGATGTTGATGGTGGTGTTGATGATGATGATGATATTATCTTAGAGTGCATCAGTGTGCCTGCATTGGTAGTATGGGGTGAACATGACAAAGTACAATAACATGTATTTTGACGTTGATGCATGGTGATGATGATGTTAATGGTGATGGTGGTGGTGACGATGATGATCATATCTTACCGTGTATCAGTGTGCCAGTGTTTGTACTATGGGATAAACATGACAAGGTACCTGCATTGTATAGCAATGATGATGATGATGATGATATTTGTAGTGATGTCTGGCGATTTCCATGATAATGATTATTATGGCAGTAAAAACAGCGTGTGGTAGTTATTCTGATGATGGTGGTGCAGTATTTCTGCATGGCCACAAAAGCAATACGTTATCAAAGTAAAGTAACCACATTTAACGTCAGGAATCTCTTTAGCCGAATCTAATCTTCCAGAGAGCCGGCGGTGCGCTCTTTTTTACTCCCCTCTTTCCATCAATGCTCCGTTTTATGAGTATTTAAAGCTACACAGAACAGAAGGAAGTCGAAACAAGGGTGTGAGGTCACCAGGAAATGAACTCGAGACCTCCGGCTCGCACGGAAGGACGCGCACTAAACAACTACGCCACCGTTTGTCCTAATAACAGGTTTCTCAAAGCAATCAAACTACGTCAATACCCAGGCATTCATGCCTTGTTTATTTATTTGTTTTGTATATCAGATTATCCACGTTTCATCTGCTGATGTGATGAAAGAAAAACTAAAAAACTCACAAGTCCACATTCTGGAAAAATGCGGTCATGCTATGTCCCTGGAAAGGCCATGGAAAACGTCTAAACTTATCATGGAGTTTATTTCATCAGTTCATAAATAGTAATCAATTAATTAATAAAAATACACAACAATACAATTGGATCTGTGGAAGACAAAAAAACTCTATCGTCTTCTCAAATGCACAGGAGGAAAAGTGAAAAAAGCGAAAGTTTCCTGGGGACGAGGCTACAAGAAAGGGATGTGTGTATTTCGTGTACCAGTGAAATGCAGCGACATCTGAGGAATCATTCACAATCTATGAAGTGCGTTGCTTTATGACATCCACATGGAACTGTCTTCTAGTCTTTGTGAATTTGATTTACAAATGCACCGAAAAACGACGAAATGCAAAACGATGATCGATCTCTTAGGTATAATAAATGATTTTAATGAAAACGTGTTGATTTGTTGTACGAATGTGTGAAAGTTTGACATTTATAGATGCGATTTTTGAGTGGGATATTAGGGCGGAGGAAATGGAAGGGAAGGGGCAATTTCTTCCCTCTAATCTCACCTCCCTTATCATTTATATATTAAGGCTTGCTTAGTCGATCTGTATAATTTTGGGGTTTTATTTGCATTGTTTATTAAGCAAGGGTCGAATGTCCAAATTAGGAAAATCGTTGCTACATGCTTATCAAGTAAAACGTTTTACAGTCATTTTTTTACAGTTAATGTTTCACGTGACCAGCTGCTCTTTCGTCGCAACATTGAAACTTAAAGTTAATACCCTTGCATTACAGTGAGGGCACTCCAACCAGGACCACATTGTGTTTTTTCAATACTTTTAAAACTTGAATCCTTTAAGTGAATCGAATAGAAATATAATTTTGATCACTCAATGTATTTAAATTGAATCCTACTTTTTCAGAGGGTTTGAAGCAGTAGAATTTAAGCAAGGGAAATAAAAATACAGATAACGCCAAGTGGTCACGGTTGGAGTGTTTGCACTGTAATGTTAACGTGGAAGTCCTGATCAGTTTTTTCGAGTTGACAAAAAATAAAATGGTCATTGCACTGACATTGACGGTGATTTTTTATTGAACTTGCACCACTTAAAGTTTTTCTAACCTCTTGTTTTGTCATAAAAGTTCTTGACGGGTTTCAATCATTTGTCAAAATAGTTGCCATGCAACAAACAGCCAATTAGAACTCGACGAGGTAAAACGTCACCAGCCTTATTTGGGATTCTAATTCTTTTGTGACGTAGTTTCATCCAAGAATAAAAGCGCGCGCAACTTTCTATTCTTCACTTTTTCATCTTTTCACGTCACAGAAGTTTGCGCTTTTCATTTCATGAAAAAAGTACCATTTTACCTGGATGGTGTTAGTAAAACGCGTTTATATGCCGCCTGAGACGGTTTGAGAAAAGTAGTGAAAAGTGGAAGTCGTTGACATTGACTAAGGACTAAATGTTGATCCACTTTGTTCGACAATATAAGGTAAGCTTAAATTTTCATAACTATTTTATACTTTCATTACCAATTGTTATGCTTTGCTCGGGTTAGGACGTTGTAGACCGAATGTCTGATTTCTCTTTGATACCAAACAATTAATATCTAGAACCAATTTACGTGAAAAGCAATTTTTCGGCTCTAACAAAGAGATTAGACGCTTCTGTAAATTGTATCGGAGGACAAATTATCAAGATTAACTGAGTCAGTGATCGAGATAGTTATACTGGTTTGGCGTAACAAAAGGCGATTGATATTCAGCCCTTTTTCTGGACCGTCTAGATAGAATTTACTTCCAAAACAGGTTTCATGAAAAAAATCCTTCGTGTAAGTTTTAGAAGTTTCTTTAACGCAAGTTGATTGTCGTAGTACTTCTTATATAAAATCTCTTAGGAAAACTCGGCAATTGTATAATCTCAAAAGGTGTAAAAAAATACAGTTTCTGCTCTTGGAATCGTTTAAGGCGATAATAAAAGTTAAGTGGTCATCGCTTCTGCAGTTTCACAAAAGTGCTTTCTTGTGTTCAATTGATGAATTGCTTAAATCTTTAAAACAGTTCATTATTCATTTTGATATTTCAAGTCTGTTTAAGACAGACGTCTTACCATTCTCGTCCAACTTGGGTGTTTGCAGCGTATATAGTTAATAATTTGTAACATTAACTTTAGGCTCTTAAATTTGCAACAAAATTGGATGCGACAGAAGTACGGGTATGCGATTGGCTTCGACGCGAGAGTGAAGTTTTCAAATTTCCCTACCTGACAAATTAAGGGCAATTTTTATCTGGCTTAAAAAAAGTTACATGTAATGCTGACCCATGAATTTAAACCAACTAGACATAACCTAGTAATAAGACAGGATCATCCAATGTAAAAAAATAATAATAATAATAATTAAAAAAATAATCTCCAAATAGTTTTAGAAATATTCAGTGTAAATGGCTGCACGTATAGGTGTAAAAAAAGACAAAGACTACTAATGAGCAAAACACTTAGACCCAATTACAAGGACAGTCCATAGTTAGTTGGAAACTATGGACAGTCAGTCCGGGGTAAAAAGGAGAGCGTCTTTTTTTTTGAAGCCCAAAAGACACTTACACAAGCTACTTTTTTTTCTAGCCAGGACTGAAAATGCGAATCTTTATATGTCAGCATTAGTTACAGAAAGACAGAAACGTGACACTTGCACGCATGTGAAAATAATTAGCGAACGGAGACAAAAGCGGAGAAGGAGGAGGACGCACGCAAAAGAGAATCTTCCATTCTGCTTATTTTACCGTTTATTTCATCGCTTGCATATCCACGTACTGTACTATAGTGGAAATTGTTCTGGCATTGTATGGCATCGATTGCATGGGTGTATGTATGTATAGCTATGGTTTCCTGTGTTTTTTGCTTTGTTTGTTCATAGTTAGTAGAGGGGACTATGGTTTGTTTAATGGTTAACCAATGATCATATGGTCAACTTCGTATTGATACTGAATCAGTGGCTGTCAGTGGAGATTGCACATTGAACGGCTTTGAAGGACTGCGGGCAGTAAGAAGCGCAGTCATAAATCCAGTAAATGGATTAGTTTGAAGAGTTTATAAAGGCTAGTTTCGTAAAGCCAATTTCCACTCTAGTCTTTACTTTACGGTGAACCGATCAACTTACAAACTCTTCCAACTGTTTCATTAGCCGCCATCGACCGACGATCGTTACTGTATATGCGATGCCATTGGTATTTATTGATTTGCTTCATAGTAAGGTCTGATTACTCCTCTTCAAAGTCACTATTTGACCATCCTCATTCTCAACAATAAAATCAAGGTTTTAGGTAAGTAAGAAATAAGTACGGAAGTAAATATGTAAGTGAGTGAGTAAGTAAGTAAGTAAGCACGTAAGTGAGTGAGTAAGCAAGCAAGTACGTACGTAAGTGAGTGAGTGAGTAGGCAAGCAAGCAAGCAAGTAAGTAGTAAGTAAATAAGTAAGTACTCGACAACCGTAAAACTAAAAAACATTTATATTGATGAATAGAGGAGAAAATCAATTGTGAAACGCCAGCTTCCTGGGAGACCAGCTTTAATTTATTAAACACAATGATATGCTTTTCATATTTCGGCGGAAATTAGTAAGTTAATAAATAACGGTGATGAATTAAAACCATGCTTGATGGAAACTGAACTATCCCTGTTTTTCAGAATGAATGGTATAATGCTTTCATTTCCTGGTTTCATTTTGCATCAGACCGCAACAAGACGGCATTTATAAGATACCAGAATGAACCGTAGTTTTGTTTCTATTTTTTTTTCTTTTTATGGAAAACTGAATTTATTTCATGATTTTTTTTTTTTAAATTGTCAGTTACTGGCTAGAGTAAAGGGTGGCCGAATCAAAAGAAGGGGAGGGGTTGTTGCTCCAGCCGTCTGTCCGCCTATATGGTGACTCTTTCTTTCATTCTTTGTTAACCCGTTAATGTCGCTTTTTCCCAACGATTATCGTTTTATTAGTAATATTCGCAATATGACATGTTTATTTCTTAATACACCCTTTAACGAGGCTCCATATAGTTATCAGGCGTCTAGGACCTTAGAGGTTTATTAAAAATCGACTGCCCACAAAGCTCATGGGCGGACTATATTTCAAAGACTTTGAGTTAAAGATTCAGTTTTTTGCACAAATGATCACGTGATCGGTCATAATAAAGCTCATTTTTAACGTAGAAAACAAAAGCTCTACTTTTAAGCGGTAAATTGTTTTGAAAAACATTGTTTATGCATTTCAGTACGATGACCTAGCATATTTTACCGTGACAAAAAAATCCTGTAGAACCTTAAAAATAACGAAATAATGTTTTTTGATAAATTAAAAAAATTCTGTAGTTGTAAAATCGTTGAAAATTTGCAAACTACTCTATTATACCACTAAAATAATATTCTAAAAATTGCAAAAAAAAATTACCGCACAGTTTTTATTTTTTTTAAAAAGCGCGCGTTGTAAATTTTCATGACGTCATCAAAATAGAAATTCTTCAAGTTTTAAGGACGTTCCTGGGTAAATGAAGTTCTGATGTCATTTTTATGAAACTTTGTACAAGGCTATTTCATTATATGAGGATTTCAGAAATGCAATGAAAATTGGGGGTCACCGAGTTTGTTTTTGAGGTACAAGGCGTAGAAAATAAGGTATTTTGTAAAAACTCGCGTATTTAAACACTGTCATTTTCAAAGAATAAAGTCATAAAAATATTGTAAAACAGAAATCAACTCTCTTCAATTTGCAAAGAAAAATAATAAAATGTTATCTTCAATTTCCAAGCAATAATAGGATTATTTATGTCTTTCTTTACAAGTAAAAATGCTTTCAAGATAAGCGATGTCGCGGGATTTGTTCCAAGGTAGGGGTCGATTTTTTTTACAAAAGTGTACTGTTCTTCGTTCCATATAATGTCATTTTCTTCTGTTTCACATATGTTGTAGTCTTAATAGAAAGCAAACACAATTGCTTTTCAATCGAAAACAAATGAAAAAAATGAAGGAAAAAATATTAGTAATTTGACCAACGGTAGTGAGCGCGCGCGCTCAATCTTGCACAGTAACAGTGCGCGCGAGCAATACCCAGGAACAATATAACAATATATCACTAATAATAATAATAATAATAATAATAATAATAATAATAATAATAATAATAATAATAATAATAATAATAATAATAATAATAATAATAATAATAATAATAATAATAATAATAATAAGGTTAACTTAGTATTAGACTTCCTAGGAAATTATCATAATCAACTAAAGACCCAAATGTTTTTATTTTTTCAACGTTAAAAATAACAGATGTGATCATTTGTGCAAAAACTGAATCTTTGACTCAAAGTCTTTGAAATATAGTCCGCCCATGAGCTTTGTGGGCAGTTGATTTTTAATAAACCTTTAAGATTCTAGACGCCCCATAACTATATGGAGCGTCCTTAATTTACATCCGTAATTAAAACAATCTTCATATTGCGGTCATTTGCCGGCTCGGTTCAAAAAAGGCGACACAGTAGATAGAGTGCTGTGCTAAAATCTTTCATATCAAAAGTCAACTTTGTTTTTGAAACTCCTTTTTTTTACCTCCTTCATCGAATCCAAAGTTATACTAAAAGCCAAGCTATATCTACATTATTAATTAATAAACTCTTTTGAAGCTGGATCCTGACATTATGTCCTCAGAGTACAACAGAACATGGCTGAAACGATACAAATCAAACAATAATGTGTTTTAGTTAGAAAAATCTCACTTGAGTGCCTTTGAATAGTTGTCTGTGCAATGCTATGGACGTTAAAAAGTGTGCATAAGTTTTGCGGTTTGTTTGTCGCCAATATAGTCAGTTTTGTCTGATTGATCGATTATAGTACTTGTGATGAATAGTGAGGTCTCATGGGGACCCATTAAACCATCAAACAAATAACTTTTATAATCTACTATCAGTTTATTTGTACTACCTACCTATTAGTGCAAGTGAATCTCGCAAAACACCGCGCCAACAACACTCAACGTCTGCATTGTTTCGACTCATCCTGAAGTTTAAATTCTAGTATTTTCCAAATCAAGGTTTGAAACAGTTGATCAGTTGGAAAAAAGACGTTATTTCTGAACAGCCGAGATGTTTTATATTCTGTTTCGTTTTGAATTGCTTCAGTTGGTTGATTGAATTCGTTTCTATTTTCATCTTTTCGTAGTGAATATGGTAATCGATGTGCTAGTTGGATGGGAGCATGTAACGTGGAATTAAAACAGTACATTTACTGACATTGTATTAACTCTTGCTGTTGCTGATGTTGGTTGTTGTCGGCTTACTTGCTTAAATGTATGTATCAATATTTGTCTAGAGATGTTGTTTATTTGTTTGTTCGTACATGTCTGTAGTTCAGTGTTTGCAAGTCTGGTCCTCACTAGTGGAATATACGCAAGCAATATTATTATTATTGTTGTTGTTGTTGTTATTGTTGTTAGTAGGGCAAACCATTAAAAAAGTGAAGGGGCGGGGGGATTTTTTTTTTGTTTTTTTTTTACATAAACGTAGTATTATTTAGTATTGTTTTTTTTAGAAAAAGTGCCAAGGCACATTGTTTATATTAGTAGAAATAATTATTTTTTAGCTTTTGCCTAACACCCCCTCCCCCTTCACTTTTGTAATTGACATTTTTTAGACAGTTTAGACATTTTTATTATTTTACACACACATATATATATATATATACATATATATATATACACATTTCATTGTTTGTCTCTTGGGACAGCACTTGTACTTTTTCTTGCGTCTATTTTACTCGAGTGTTCAAATGTGGTCGTTTGTCTGTTTGTTTGTTTCAGAAACGCTTAAGAACGATAGCAAAAGGATACAGCTGATTGGCAGACTGCTTTATAGTGAAGCTATAGTATTTAATTATATGGATTGACACATTGTGAGCTAAACATTACTAGTAAGTATCGCTACAATAACATTTATTATGTTGCTAATTTGTTATGGTTAATTTGATTTAAACTAAAACCTTACGTGACTTTGCCGTCAACAATATCATTGGTAAAACCCATATCTTCAAACAAAGGTTATTTGGGGAATTTGTGGTGGCTGTCGTAACCTATTTGAAAAAGTGAAGTGGTTCCGATTTCTAAAGGTTCTTTTGAGTTCTCATGCTATCATACCCAGAGTGCATTGCAAGGTACATATTTGTTTTTTGTTTAATTTGGTTTGAGTAGGTCAGAAAATGGGAGCCTTGCGAAATATGAGGTACTTCTGCTTTGCAAGCTATAGCAAACTGCAATGATCATGAGATTTCCGATGTAATTATCTTCGCAGTTCTTTTGGGGTAAGAGGTTTGGGAGACTAAGGACCTGTTCACGAGAAGGAAACTTTTAAGTATAATTGTTTTGGAAAAATGTACTGAATAAAATATTTGTACAAATCCAGGAAAAAGGAGGAAATTCCTGTAAATTGATAGTTTATGTGCTAACGCGTGTATACACGCAGGATGTAAAAATATGCTTTACCCGATCTACCACCTCTTCTTTTTTTACTGCTCTTCGGATTTCCGCGCCTAAGACAAAAACTTTACCTTAAAGGGGAGAGGGAGAAGCCCCAAAAAGAGTCGTTGTTTTCTTTCTGACCCAGTCTCCACTCCACAGGGATCATCAATTTTCTCACCAACGTGTTTAATATGGTTTTAGAGTAATGATCTTTTTGAAAAAGTTGAAGTACAAGCGAAACTGATGGAAATGGTAATAACATTTTGGAAAGAACAAACATTGAACTTAAAAATTGTGTCTCCGTTTTTTTAATGTCTTTGTTGCAAAGAGTTCTCTTGAAAGTTGAAAATTGCGTTTTTTGACGTTTTTTTCGCTGATCATTTTAAAAATACCTTCGCAACGAAGGTTTTTCGTGCTTGACTACGATATATTTGTTATAATGTTTTCTCAGTACTCCCATTTGAAATTTCTTATTTTTTTTAAACACGAACGAACATACAAACCAAAAGTTTTAAAGAAAAAAATGGTGAAAGCAACCAAATATTCATCAACTAGACAATAAAAAATGCAATGAATAACTAATGATTGACAAATCAGTTTCGTCCGGTTTGTTTTTGACTCTTAACATGGGAAAAGCTACACTCAGATGCCGATAAATAATACCTGAATGTCATTAGCATCATGGACAATACAACGTACTATAAAAACTAACAAAAATAATTCCAGCGCCCGCAGGCTATACAGGGCTCTCATGTAATCTTATATTGACATTTAAACGAATCCCATCTTGCCGGATTCAAAATTTTTTGTTAGTTTTTTCAATCTTAGTTAATTTATTTTATTAATAACAATTATATCACAAATAAACAAGCTGCCGTTGATATAATGCATTTCAAAAACAACTGGTTATGTAAAAACAAGCTCTGACCATTGAATTTTCAGTTTAATTAATCAAAAAAAAAAAAAAAAAGCTTAACTATGCCAGGTGTTTTTACTAATGAAAAAACACTGACGTCGTGCCACAGGAGTCCCAACAGGGATCATATTTTTTAAAACATCGTACACATATACAGTACAATTTATCATTTTTTCTCGTTTCATTTCTTTTGTCTCGGTTTGTTATTACTACTTCTGTCCCCGTAGGGTAATTTTCCAGCCTTGTAATGATTGTTAGTGGCCGTCAAACTTTCTTAAATGATTGGTTTGACAAACAATAGACCCGCCTCCAAATGTCTCTGGTTATTAGAATTAATGGGATATCAAGCTCAAAAATATCCGTACAATTACTTAACCGATATCCAACCGTGACGTCACACAGCAGAAGCCAAGTCAGGCCGTTAATGAAAACCAATTCCAGTTTTAATTAGTCCATGCACATTGAGAGGATTCCAAGTTACAAATTCAAGTGAAATTTAGCTGATGAAAAATTGCCGAAAATCCGTTTCATGATTCTCGATCGTCGAGGCAAAGTTAGGCAAGCAGAGAAATGTGTTTCTTTTAGAAACGATACGGTGTTTATTGTTATGGCAGCTTGTAAGGATATTTTCAGAAAAAGAAAAACGTTGCTTAACTGAAAAATGTTTCCTCGGAAGAAACACTCGCTAATTAAGGTAAGAGTTTTTATCCCTATTTTTAGTGAAGTGTTTTAGATAGTAACGTTAGGTACGACAGTTTTTTAATTCACAAATGATGCGAAAAATCATGACTAAAAATAGCTTTTTTGCCGTTCTACTAATATCAGGAAATGCTATTAATTTATCAAGTTCTTTTTAGTTGTTTTTATTTGCATGTTTTTCAGTTATTTGTCTTATTTTAAAAAACGTTACCGCAATGAATAAAAATGACTTTGGTCATTAAAAATCTCGTGAAGGTTAAAACTATATTTTGCTTAGCTTTTGAAAAAGACAAAAACTCACGAGCCAGTAATTTTCCGACAAACTAGACGTATTTTTCTCTGTAAAATTTCTCTGTTTGTAAAAATACGAAATTCTTCAAATCATTCTCTAGTTGGTGAAACTTCGACGATAGACATTTGATTCAAATAATATATTGAATATTATTTCATAGTTTTTGTAAAACGATTGTCAGAAAACGACTTTTTAGCCACATTTACTGATCTACTAATGCCCAAGTTTTCTCATTTTTAATCCATATAAGTATTTGCGACTCAAATCCAGAAGTATTTTATTAGAAACTTTTAAAATACAGTCAGAAACAAGACTGAGAAATCAACGGTAACATTAGTTGGTTTTGGTTTAAAGAGTTGGTAGTATAGCTCAGATCCGGGGCGCAGGATCAGTTTCTTACTCACTGTAATTCTATGTAATGATAAATTTCCTTTTTCAATTAAATTTCACGGTCAACTCAAGCATCCATTCATATGCTGTATCCAGTTAATTTTAAATTTCAGTTACAATTCTTATCACATTTGATTTTGATATGATTTATGATTAAGAGATACGAGTTCTTTGATAACTCTTATGAGGAAAAGATTGTTTGATTTGTATTTTATAAGTCATGGTCAAGTTATGACATTTAATACGGAAGGGACTTTGAGGAAAATAGATCCAAAAAAATATCGTACGGTATTGAGGTGAAAAAGTCCTAGCAGCAAAAATACTCTGCTCTTCGCTAATTCAATAAGATTTTAAGTATTTTTATTATCAGAAGAATACTGAAATATGCCTTGTTTCTATTGAAGTCCAAAGCGCAAAGGAATGTAGTTTTCAAGATCAATGTCATTTATCGGTGGTTTAAAGCATTTTTTTCAGAATTTTTTTTTAACGCTGACATATATTGGTTAAAGATATAAGCTTGTTTCAATAGCTGACGCAGAATTGTTTAAATGAAAATACCCGCGAAGAATGAAGCCGGAAAATCAATTACATCGGAACATCCCCTCGTGTAGTATTCATTTGTAAGTGCTATTGTCTAACGCTTTCAAAACAAGGTTGATCCAATAAGTGCCTCGCTTGAGATTCTATTAATTATAGCTCCAAGACAAATGTCTGTAATTTATGGTAAACAAAGTTTAATCGAATACTGAAATGGCATTTTTTGAGGTTGACTGGTGAGTGGAAAAAGCCGGACTAAGAGAGAATATGACCTTACGATAACAGCGATATCGTATCGCCTAATGTAACCAGGACAACAACAAAAAAATGGAAAAAATATGAATCGATGATCAAGTTGTTGTAGACGAATAATTAATTTTACCGAAAAATGCCACGCATAATGAGCTGGTTACTTTATTGAAAACCCAGCCCCCCAACCCCAGGGAAGGCTGGGGTTTTAATGCTGTTTAACAATCCTTTCACACGAGGAGACAGAGGAATTAACAAAAGTAAAGTGATGCCTTTGACATCGATGTTTTTTTTTTTTTTTTCAAGAAAAAAATCAGGCAAAACGAAGGCCGCGGGACTTGCTACAGTTTTTCCCGAAGATCAAAGAGGGAGGGGTTTCAATTGACTAGTGCACTGATAACGGGAAAACGTAAAACCAGGCTAAACTTGCCGAAATGCTAGTGCATGATTACAAACATAAAAGAAAAAATAGAAAATCATTAATAAGATGATAAGTCAGAAAAGAACGTAAGACTATTGAAGATAATTCTTGATCAAAACTCGAACAGCCGTACGCGTGATCATGGAGATGGTAATTGTTTTGGTAGAGGAGGGGGACATTGGGGAGTATCGAACACCGCAACACCGCAAACCCCAATGTCCCCCTCGTAGAGTAGTTCTACCAAAAGATCAACAACAAACCCTCCAGTATTTCTATTGTTTGTGGACGTATGCATGGATGCACGGAATGTTCTCAATACAAGATATATTTTGTTGTTGAGGCTAATACAGCGTAAAGAAACTGAACTCGAAACTGTCTTATTTGTCTGCATTGTAAATTGTTTCCACTTTGGATCTAACTTCTCAAAATGCTACGAACAAACTAATAAAGCACTAAAACCTGGGAATTAAGAACGAATGAAGAACGAAAACATTAGAAGACAATCAAAATTAGTCCAAGAAGGTGAACAAACGCTACAGCAATACAAAGTAAATAAATAAAAAAATAAAGTTCTACAAGTGAGCAAACAAACTTACGCAACAAAATAACATCATATCTATGAAGTACGACTAATTTATTCTAGTATAAACAATGACACTATGTTTAGTAGATTAGAACGCCAATGATCCATCAGTGAAACCGATCGAAAACGATACAAGTCTATCCCAAGCTCATTATCTGTCAAATATTTATAAAAATCCTCAGGGTTAAACTTGAAAGAAATTAAGAGTGCAATTCAAGGTCATTAAAGAAGTCCTAATGAATACAGAAAAAGGCTTTTTTTAATTTTTACCACCCCTCAAACTCATTATGCTATCATTGACAGATAATGACCTTGCATGGGCTGCGATCGGAGGGAATACTGAAGTCGGCAACATTCTAAGGCCGGTGATACTTAAGTTCTAGTTATTTTGAAAGGTGATAAAGATGTTTGTTATATGTTACAGGACAAGGCAGTTTTTTACCAAAAAATGAAACTAAATTATTCTATATTGTACCCAGTGCCTGTTTGGGAAAGTGCATGTTTTCTTATTATTGTGAATAGTTTCAAACACCAGCGATTACGTATGATCTGTAGATATTCTTGGCATGTTTGCTATCCATAGTGACACTGGACTCGAAACATTGATATATACCCATAGGGGTAACGTCAAAACCTCATGCATTCGATAATAATTGTATTGCTTCATTTCCAAACTACTCTGAACAATGCCCACGAACGTCCTTGATCAATTGAAGGAATAAATAAAGGAATGAATAGGTAAATATTGAATGAATGAGTGAATGAATGAACGGACGAACGAACGAACGAACGAATGAATAAATGAATGAACGAACGAACGAACGAACGAATGAATGAATGCAGGAAATGATGTGATGGATGGATGAATATATGGATGAAGGAATGAATGAATGAATAAATGGATGAATGGACGGATGGATTACAAGACAAAAATAGCTTTGAAATACAGCATTACAACTTCAGTGTTTTATTCATTCCCATTCACTATTCATTGATCCATTGATTTAATCCTCACGGCTTTATTAAATGGATCTCCTACCTGTTTTAATCCAACCTAAGAGACTAAAAGATCACACAATTAAGCAAACACCTTTATAATCATTTATAATTAATCAGCATTCGCATGTATGATCTCCGATTATATCGATTTTCTCATTGATCAAAAATCCTCGAGCGTCAAAACAGATCGTTCGGTCAAAACTAAAATAATAATGTATCAATTTGAAGGCATGTTTATAGGAACACAAGCATAGAAAAGTTAGTTGATCAATGACGCCAAAATTCACATGAATTTTGTAGATTATTTATATGATGGCATCTCCATTTTTGGTGGAAATAGGAGTACTAGGAGTACTAGTTGAAGCATTGTTGAGGAGCTTAATGGACGTTAGCTTTAATTCACTATAATATTTACACTTTATGGTCAATTGGCCGTTATTTTTTGTTTTCCTTACTTTATACATTTACAATTTGTTAAAGAGAGCTCAACTACAATATATTTAAAATGGATCAAAATTTGACGAGTTATCAATTCAAAGGGTAGATTTTCACATAAAGTTGACAAATTGAGGTGATTCGCCAATGATCGACAACTGAATTTCTTTTCGCCACATTATTGAAGTGATTTCCTTCTTTTGTTAAAAAATTACGCTGGGTAATAATCAATTTGTCAAAATCCACATGTTTATCCCCGAACTTTCTTTTTCATTATTAACACTGAATGCAATTATTAATGAAATTTGTCGAAAAATAAAAAAAATAATAATAAAAATCACAGCAACTATTGGCAAAGATCATAGTTCATCCAAATTATCTTTTATTACTGAAAACCATAGTATGCTTTTGATCTAATTGCTTCTATTTTTACAGTTTTAAAACTACTTTTTTGAATTTGAATACACACATGTTTGATCATTCAAAAGTTCGTTGAAAATTGATTTCGTAGAATTTGTTTTTGTGAAATGTGTTCTTCAAAGAACGAAAGATTGAAGCGATTCTTTTTCTTCAAGGGATACAAGCTTTCGTGTTTCATGAATAAATGATGACAAGTGTCTCCGCATACATTCTAATAACATATAGTAGCAATAATGAAAGCCCCTTTGGTCTGCTAAAAGGTTATTGGTTGAGATAAAACAAGACAAGACCGTCGAAATGAAAACAGAATATTTGTGATCGGGTCTTGCTCAACGGTCTGTAGAGAGACTTCCCACAGAACAACTGTGCAATTCTTCGTTTTTATTCTTCAAAATGGAGTCCGATAAACGTTTGGCAAACTCATTTCTCAATTTACCCGTAATGGAGAAAATTCCTTTATCGAGGAATCTTAGTTCAGAGTTAATACCGAACTCTCGACCTCTCGATGCTAAATTCCGCTTCAATTCGGTAAGTTTGAACCGATAGTTAGTACTTTGGTTTGAAGTATGTTTTTTTCATGTTTTCAAAAGATAGATCGTTTTCGAGATGTGTTTCGTTTTTCAAAGTAATATGCAAAATTTGATTGATACCGATTTGTGTTAGTTTGAAGAGATACTTCAAAATTGCGAAATCTATAGCTTTCATCGATTAGTTTTTGAGGAAATTCAAAAGCAGTATTTTATTAGTGTTCACGATGCTTGGTTGAGTTGTGGTGAAAACTCGAAATATTCGATATTGTTGAAATATATAATATTATCGTCAAATTAGTTTTAACAGAATTCACTTTTGTTCAGAAAAAGTTTTTAACTGCATTTTTATAACATAGTTATCATTAGAAAAAACATCTTTTTACTGAAAGCCGGAAAGAGGTTAATTTCGGGAATTTTTTTTATAAATGACAAAACTTAACTGAAAGATGTTATTTCAAACGACAGAGGCAACACAGTCATATTGTAAATTCACGAAGTTACAAATTAACTCCGATGAAGGACTGTAAACGGTCCAAAACGTGACTACTTTCTTACGATCTAAAATTTATCAAACGACATTGAATTGTAACATTTATAAATGAATTCTTTTGGCTTACTTCAACAAAAACATCCTCTGTAATTTTGTGTTATTTACTTCCTTAAATGGATTGTAATTGCTTTTAAGAAAAATGAATGATGCTATTTTATGTTAAGAAATATAAATAAATTACTATCATCTAGTTTGAGGGCACTTTGAAAATATAAACAGTTCATGATTTTGATGTTTGATTTTATATGTTATGTTTAGTTCGCTGACGATGCTTCAAAAATAAGAATTAGAGAAAAGTAGAAAAAAGGAAGGAAGGAACGATGGAAGGAAAGATGAAGAAAGAAAGGAAAGAAGGAAGGAAGGAAGGAAGGAAAGGAAAGGAAACGTCATGCCATGCACTTCATTTGTTGTTTCTATTATTTGTTTATGTTTATTGAGTGAATACACTATTTATAAAGATGAATGGGCTATTCAATAGTTTGTGAATCTTAATGAATTACCCGATCGATAGACAGATATAAGTAGTAGTGAGAATTATTGAAGTAAAAGTATATAATGTAATGAATCAAAAAGGAACAATTATTAGATAAATGAAAAAGAAAAACGAATGAATAAATGAATTATACACATCAGAGGCTGGTTGTAAAAATGCCTGGATAAAGATATCCACTGCAGGAGAAAAATTATCCGTTGCAAGATTTTCTTTAGAACTTATGCTCTGGATAGGCTTTTTATCCACTGGATAGCGCTATCCATGCTTTGTTCAACCGGCCCCAGAGATTTGATAACATAGACGATTGAATGCATAAGTTCTAGTACGTAAGATAACGTTGGTTTACTGATTAACTAGATGGTATCGAAGGGTGGAAAATTCTTAGGAATTTCGCAGGCTTGCCTCCCACGAGAAAAAATATCGATCACCTGATCAGAATTGCAAATTTCTATTAGTTTGTAAGAAAATAAAAACACGATGTTTATGCATTAGTGACCAACAGAAATAATTTGAAAGATGCAGATTTATTGTTTATAGGGCTCAATCCCAAATCCCAACCCATTGGTGTATGTACCCTAGATATTGATCCCGATCCCCGACTTATTTTACTGTTATACGTTTTACTAAGTCCTGGTTTCCAAATGTAATAACTACCTTGGTTAGAATCGATGAACAATCGAAAAGTCGCTGTTTTTCATGCGTTATTTATTCATTTATTTTTTTTTAATTATTTTTTTAAGAGCTGTGTTTTCATTTGCGCTCTATCACTGCGATCGCACAACTCGATCGCTTGCCCAATACCTGCGATTGAGATCATTTTTTGACGATACTAGTGGTGATATGCTGGAAACCAAATCCACAAAGTTTGTTGTGATTCATGATATTTCGTTATGAATAGTGCTGAAAAAAATAATAGAACTTCAATTGGTATTCAGATCATGCGTGAGTTCATATACTTACAGATGGAGCCCTAGGGAGGGAGGGTGGTGGTGGGCGGTAAAACCAAATGAAAATGTGTACAATAAAAAACAGCGCAATAAACTGCGGGTTTTTGAAAAGACTCTATATGTGAGCAGAGATTGTTATAACACATTTTTTTTGCTTCTCTATGCCACGTGATGTTTTGCTCTAGTTCTCTACTTTTCCTACCTCATTAAAATCAACTCTGCACAAAATAGTAGATGTAGCGAGACCGATATGACTGGGGCATTTCAAGAATAATTAACTACTATGTGGATGAGATGTGACGTAAAATATTTATTTGAAAAAGGGAACCCTTTCAGTCCCATTTAGGGGAAAAAAGTATGGTTCATTATAGAATATGGACATTGTTGTACTCAATCCTTACTATGATGGCCTGGTAGTTAAGGATATTAAGTTTTCAAAGTCTTAATTGAAGAATATTTTGATTTTGAACCAATTATTGCACTTTTTTATATTCCGAGAGGGACAGTGTTCATCCCCACTTGATTTAAGGTAGTACTGCAGGGCAGTTACCAAGGGGGGTGCACAGAGTGCACGTGCACCCTCCAAGAAAAGTAAAAAGGTCCGCTCCGATCCATCTTCATTTTTTTATTACAAGACTTTCTTTCTTAGATTTGGAATCAAGAGCACAAAACTAAAATATTCACCGAAAATACAAAAAAGTAAGTCATTCAAAACAACTGTAAAATAATGTACTAATAAAAAAAGCTACTAAAAACCATCAGTGGTCCAGGATTTTGTTATGTGCACCCCCCTTGTAAAAGTTCTATTTACGGCCCTGTACTGGATCTTTAAAATTTGTCGTCCCATTACTTCGCATGGGAACTTGATTTACGGTAGTACCGGATCTTCAAAATTTGTCAATGATTGTTTACAAATTCATTTTAAGTTGAATTTTAGGGTATTCAAAGCTTGGGGAAAAAAAACAAAGTGGTCACCGTATTGGATTTTTGAGGTGTAAAACGTACAAAAATCGATTTCTCAGTTTTTCGCCCGTTTAACCAATAAACTTCCTCTCAGAACAAAATATGATTTTCCCTTATTCTTATTATTATACTAGGATCCATTTATGAAAGAAAATTAAAGCAAAAAGGATGTTTTGAGCTATAGGTGTGAGGTTAGAAAGCATACGTAGATAAAAAATCCGTCAAATATATATTCTATAGTGTAAAATTAAATTTTATGTACACTGTAGCATCTTTAAGGAATTTTATTGGGATCAACGAGTACAAGCTGGAATCACAGTAGCATGGGTCCGGTACTACTTTCAATATAGATTTCTCGAGGGTTTGAGCAAGAAATCAAAGAATCTTTGTATATTAACCCCCGGGGGGGGGGGTACTCCCTTCAGATCTGGGTAGGGGTGTTCCGCTGGGATCCTGTAGATGTTACCCTGTTTATGACAAAAAATACCTAACTTCCATACCCTGTTTATGACAAATTACAATTGTTTACAAACATTATATGATTTGTATAAATATCTCAATTCAGACACACGTGCTGCTCTTATCTTTTTTTAAAGTCAACGATCTTATTCCTGTCGATTTCTTGAATGCAAAATCATTTCTCTCATTTTTTGGGCCCTGAGTATGACAGGAAGTTTGGATTAAATCGGAAATAGAGTAGAATTGGATACCCTGTTCATGACACCAAGGTCGAAAAACCATACCCTGTTCAGCGGATCATCCCCGTATAGTCAATATAGGGTAGTACTCCCCCCCCCCCGGGATATTAACACACTTCGCTTTGATTGATTGTGATGTTTCAAAGTGATATAATAGCCATCAGTCATACGATTCCCACAAAGCCAATCAGCTGACCAGTATTAACCGCACACTCAACTCGACTTGAGATAAATAAAAAAGTATTTTTTAGTATACTGTAACAGAGGGTTTTATAGTTATAAGTTTTCAAGAAATTAATTCTTTCTCTGGGAAATCCACAGATGTATGGGTTTTTTAAACATGCCTTCAATTAGCAAGTCTTTCAACGCTTCAGACGATTATAGACCACTGATATCTTAATCAATTCATCTTAAATACGACAATATTGCAGCTACAAAGTCTGTAAGTAATTATTTTTATTTGGAATCTCTAGCTAGTATCGTCAAAAACCGCGTTTGAAAAATGCGCCAAAAAGGGCAACCGATTGAAAAGAAGTTTGTTTTTAGCCAAAACCGAAATTAGCTCATGCTATCATTGTAATATGCAATTTGGCCATTTGTAAAAAAATTTTTATAAAAATATTCAAAAACACAAATTAGTTAAGAGTGTTATCTAAAATTGAAGTGATTTATTATTGCTTTCAAGTTAATTTTCTGGAAAATTTAACAAACAAAACTCATGCATTTTAAATATGACTGGCTCCGCATAAAGTGTATTCAAGATATTTCTGGATAGTTAAAAAAAAAGAAGAATTATATATCATTGAATCAAATTTTCAAATGTGATGTTTTGGACTTTTTAACTTATCATTTTAATATGTTTTTTATGTAATGGTTAATGACTACTAAATGAATCTAGGTACGACGTGTCTTTTGCATCTTTTCGTAACGCGACCGTGGCAACTAACTTCAGCAAATGCTATGCAATTTACACTTATTATCAAAATATTCTAGTTTTCAACTTAAAGAAAAGAGCACGTTATATGGGGCTAGTTGCTTGACGTATTCGTCTTGTGTTCGGCAAAAGGTATGAACTTTGTAATTTCATATTATGAGCCTGCAAAGCCTCCATCTAGTTTCAAAGGTTTTCAATGAAGTTCACCGGTCAGAATATAGGATTTAAATTTGAAAAACATAAATTCCCGTAAGTAAAGTGCATTTATTTTGACATAACAACCCACTGAAAAATTCTTTTAAAGGAGATTAAGTTTGTATTTGAAATATTTATCTTGAGAAAGACAAAACGAGAAACATTTTGATAAATGTATTATATAGTGAATCGTGTAAAACCGCACGAGTTTGTGAGCTAAACCAATTCAAAAAGATTATCTATCCCATAGAGTGGTCTGATATTTTCGAAAGATAAAAGCAATCTCCAGTAAGTTGTTGATCGAAAAATGGATACATGTAAATTTAAAATTGAAGCTTATTTAAAACGCTTCTTTTTAAAAAATGACTAGTGGAGCTCAGTGTAAGTATCGATTTGAGACAGTTTTGTTCCGCACTTGTAAAGTCTGTCTTATTTGGGATAAATTATTTATATCCAATACTGTGTTTCAAAAAGCTTATATTATTAAAGAAATAAAGGAGGAGGAGCTTTTTTAGAAGACAAATAAATCAACAATTTTGGGTTGAAAAGCTTTAATAAATATGATTTTTTACAGTATTCTTAACTTTCATCTGTACTTTAAAATTCAGTTTTTTATTGATGATCGGAACATCACTTATAAATAGTAAAACTCATTTTTGAATAAACAGAAAATAATGATCTTTCATTGTCCTAAAGTTAGAGAAAAACATTCAATATTGTACTATTTTTAATTTTTAGAGAGAAATAATTCATTATAATCTGTAATTTTCTAAAACCTTGAAGCATTATAAATTCAATGAAATTTGAAGTAACGGAGATCAGTGGAGACCGAGCTTAACAAGTCTTAATTTGCTCTGTGCAAACAAAACAAACTTTACAACACAATGACAACACAAAAGTGCAGACTGAAATGTTTTTCAAGAGTGGGTAACAAGTAAAAAAATATAGTTGCAATTTCTGTCAGTTGTTTCAATTTAATATTATAGTAGTTGCAAATAGCTGCAAATGCGTAATATTGTTTTTAAATATTTATATATTTTTTTTTCTTTAATTTGGATAAAATTATGTGCTATTCCCATATTACTCCGGATCCCACCATAGCTCTCGATATTCGTATCAACTGACGAATTTTGTTGTTGTTGTTGTTACTTGAGTTGCTTCTCTTTCCATTCGTCTGTTTATGTTCTTGTTGGTTGTTGATTGGCTTGTTATTGTTTTTGTTTTTGTCTTTTCATTTGTGGTTTTGTGTGATTTGTTTTGTTTGTCTGTTTTTTTCTGTTTTTGTTTATGTTGTTGTTGTTGCTGTTAATTTGTTGTATTTGTGTGTGTGTGTTTGTCTGCTTTTTTGACTGTTATTGTTTATGTTGTTGTTTTATTTTTGGTCTGCTTGTTTTATTTGTCTGTTTTTTTGTTTTTGTTTTTGTCAGCTTTCTTTTGTTTTTTTTTTGTCATTTTTGTGTGTTGTTTGTCTGTTTGTGACGAGATGGCGACGATGATGATATTATAGCGACGACAACAATTACTACAACGATCATGAGAGTAATGAGAATGGTCGTAAATGTAATGTAATGTAGTGCTTATATAGTGCATTTTCACCTAATGTCTCAATGCGCTTTACAATCTTTAATATTTATAGTATGTAATCCGGATTTACAAGCATGAGGTTGATTAGTAATTAGTATGTATACTATGTAGACCTATCACCGAGGATGGTCGTTACCTGCGTCCTCACTCGTTCTTTTACGTCCCCCCGTTAAATGTTAATGCTCGTAATGCTCCAGTTTCAAAATGACGATATTGCATGATGATGATGATGACGATATTGCATGATGATGATGATGATGATGATGATGATGATGATAATGATATTGGTTGATAATAAAGACGATGATAGTGGTGGCGTTCATTGACAAACCAACGATTATGATGATGACCACTTTAGTAAATAGCCAAAAAACGACGATCATCATGCATGTCATTGACTCTTGTAACGAGGTAACTAACTCAGGGATTGTCTGCTCTGGTCGCTCTTTATTATGTTTGATACAATAGCTGATTACAAGCTATGTGAGGTCTTACAACAACTTGCGGTAGACATAAGCCAGCTAGAAAGACATCCCTTAGAAGGCGTAGTTTGTTAGAAGGAATTCCTTAGACTAGACCACTATATCCTTACTTAGGTCCGTGCTGTTTGGCTAGGTTTGAGTCGCTCCCCGGCCCAACTTGCTCACAGAGTACGAATGATTGTGTATTTTTAAGTTTACAGGATAGACTTTATATAGCTTGTTAACATGATTCCTTGTTTACCTAAATAGCAACTAAGTTAGTGGTATGTTTGGGTTACTTTTATAGTGGCATGCTTTTCTTAGGAAACTACAAAACGCGTCATATATATGATCTAATACAGTCAAGACCATGATGCCAAAATCAAAAGCTAGACTGTTGAAATAACTAAGAACACTTATAAAAACTAGACTGATGAATTTGGAAACAATTGCATCGTAATATTATACTAGTGCTTTATAAGGCGATATTAATGGCGTACGACTAAAAGACTGACCATCGATCTCTTTTCTGAAACACTTTTCCCAAAACTCCTTTCGGTCGTGCTTTTGTCCTATTTTTCTCCGACAACATATATCAGAAACGATAGAGCCTTCTCAATTTTCTGAGATTGATTGATAATATTTTTATGTTTGAATGATAGGGGTGGGGAGGGTGGAAAAGAAATTGAGCTTAGACACCTCCCTCCCTCCCTATTGAAAAACTGCTCTCCCGTCCCTATTTATGCCAGGCATATAAGAATATGCTAAATAATTATTACAACATTGCCACCAGGACGCATTTCTCTCCGTTTATGGCGTATACTAGGAACGTGCTTGTATCCACATTCTTAATGTTTTTTCTATATATATATATATATATATATATATATATATATATATATATATATATATATATATCCAAATATATATACGTCTTGAGTATCTTCCATATCGATTGGGGGTATAACGAGTTTTACCTGCACCGATATCAAGTTATTAAGCAATTTGGTATCGTGCAAAAAAACCTTTTTTTCCAATTTTTTTAAATGCCAGGTAACTCACCAGGTTGCCAAAGTGCTGGTCACTTTAGAGTTTTCGTGTTACATAACATGATGGCTTGCTTCCAACTACTTTACCGAACAAGTATTATTCAATAGTTGTCATAGTAACAGGGTAATGCACCTGTACGGTTACAAGTGTAAACAGTTTACCAAATCTAATACATTATTAATCATTGCTTAAATACCATCATGTTCCCACTGAAAGACGTTCAATGGAATAAAAGCATAAACACACTGAAGTCGAAAGCATGTGAAATAATCACGCCAATGGCGCTAGCTTGGCGGTGTTTTTTGTCATAGATATAGACCTAATGTCTCGCGCATCGATATTGGAACAAAGTTATTCTATCGGTTAGAGAAGTCGTTCATCCCGATAAAGCATAACTCCTTGAAGTGTTAAAATACGCGCATGTTATAAAGTGAAGTTTTAATCAAGCGCTGTAGCTTATGAAGTGGAAAAAAGTATAGTTCAGTCAGATTAAAATGGTATATGTTAATCAGAATTAAAAGTTTTCGAGATATCGTTTTTTATATTTTTTTTCTCATAAGACACCGTCTCGGTTGGTCATAAAATAACCCGTCATTTTAACCGATTTGACAGGTATGCAGTACTCAAAGTACGCCCACGTTATTTGTTGGTTTGTACTTGTACTTTATCAATACAATAGATCGTACATTTGTGAAGTACAAACTTTATGCATTTACATCATAGCAAAGTGTATTCCATTTTATGATATTTGTAACTGGGACGGATAATTGAGCTGGATAAAGCCGATGAATATGCTAATCATGTACACATTATAGCCAATCGCCCTACAGTGATACCATTAAATATTAACCAAATAACATTACGAGTAAAAACAGCAAGTTAAAATACCCCAAAAGAACTGCCTATCATCCACCACCACTCAACACTATGTTGCACTAAGATTTCTATGTTAACTTTATGACTGCTGTAGGTAATGTTTTCGTGTACTATTCCTGCATGGACGGACGATCGCAAAAATGCAAGAAAGAAAAAAGAAAGAGAGAGGAAGAAATCTCTTTCAAAGGGAAAAGATCGGTATACGATAGTTAAAGGGCTGGCTGGAGGACCTGATGGAATATCTTTTGAAAGTGTAAGCAAAAAAAAGCACTTCTTAAGAGTACGAGATAACATCCTTATCGTGGAGGCGTACGATGACTCAGAAGACTACCGTAAGTATATGTTATTTAAAAATAATACTATTACCCGCTCGTCAAGTCTAACTGTGAAAGCCCGCTAAAACTATCATGAACAATGATAAAGTTACGCCGAGCCAGTATAATAATTTTCACCAATTAAATTAGAACGTTGTAAATATAAACACAGTTTATTTAGATAGCAATTTGAGCGACACGTGTAACTTGTTCGTTTATATGTATTCGTATTCAGATTTGTACATTTTGGTGCTATTCGATTTTTTTGGAGTTAAGCAACGTAGACATTTTGGTTTAAATTTACACCTTTATTTGATGTCTTTATGGAGCTCAAACGAAACTTAGAAAGGAAAAATTTCAGGAAAAGCTGATATAATAAAAGTTGTTAAATGTTTTATCTTTAATGTTTTTGAAACATGATGTAGTTTCAAAATTTACGAAAAACTTGTATTGTTTTACATATAGAAAAATATTTTTTTGCTTTACTTTAAATAGCTGAATTGCCATACCGGTGGAATGGAAAACTCTTCAAAACGACAAAGAAAGCTTTAAGCTAATTTGATCGTAAATCTGATCCTTTTTATTGAAAAATTAAATTGTGTATTTGGAAACTCAAGTGATAAGGGTTTGCTTTGAAAACCCAGCATGAGGAATATTTCCTAATATAAACTAATGTCGAACGAAGAGAATCGTTGTGGCCATAAATTCGCGAAATTTATCCCGCAGTTTTTATCTGAAAGTCAGTAGCTTTTCAGAACGTTGAAATTCAAATACATTATTTTTTGCCATTTGTTAAAATCTCTTTAATATCTCGGTGAGCATTTGATTCTAAAACCTTTCTTCACAAAAAAAAAGGTTCAAAATATAAAAAAAGTGCGCTTTAATGGATCGACCTGTGTGCATGGATTTTTTTTTCAATCTATGAATGCTTTTTGTTTGAGTCATTGAAATACACGAAATATAAACATTTAAATCATTTACGAAATAAAATACGGATAAGTTGTAAATGGTTAGATATCGACATGCAGTTTTCGCTTAGTTTTTCGTTTTTTGAAAGAGCGAATGAATCTCAGTTTTTTGTCGTCACAGCATGTGAAAACTCTACATGAAAAACGAGAAAAATTACCGGTTATACTTTCTTATATAAAAAGAAAATGATAAACTGTGGCTTTGTTGTGGTTTTAGTATGTGATTACTATGGGTCTGGGAATTGTCTACCTGTTATTTATCTTATTCTAAATATTTGTCTACCTGAAGGGTTCACACTTAACGTTGATAAAGTTTAACGAATATCGTTCATTTATGGTTTAGATAACAGTCCAATTGAGCTTAAAACACTTTGTAAAACGCATGTTAATCGGAACAAAGTTAAGTTACAGCAGACGGAAAAAATACTTAGAACAATAACAAGTCTGTATTGTTTTGACATTGCGTTCCAAAGCTGAGAAAACCCTTTTGTCTCTTAACAAAAAATTGAATTGCGGCTATCGACAAAGAATTTTACTTTGTCTGAAAGATTATGTTTTCTTCAATATTTTTATATTTTTGCATTGCAACATTGTAATTAGTAGCTTATACATTTTACGCTTTTTCAACAAGTTAATATTTATAAGGTATCGTAGCGGGACTTAGTTTTACCTATCACAAATCTTCTAGATGACAATAAGAGCTTGTTTTCCTGCCAGATATATGACAGTTTGAAAAAGAAACTTGTCAACAATCTCTTCGAAATGCTTCAAAGACTTCGTTATGGTGTAAGCAATTGACAAATACAAGACTATGCTAATCAATCAAATATCATTTTATGATAGCAAGCCTTCGAAACACTTAGGTGGTCAGTCTTTTTTCAACTTTTTCAATTCAACAAATTTAATTTTTCAACTACAAATGAACAAATAGATTAATAAAAACGAAATAAATCTATTTACTGAATCTGTACGCTGATACTACCAAAACGAAATTTGAATTGTTTCAATAAATCGCACTTTTTTAAACGCAATTATTCACATTTTCATTAGATGAAACATTTAGTTCATAAGATATTGCTAGCAAATTTGGCAAGGCGACAACCTAGGCTTAAGTAAGCTCATTTAAAATGTAAACTAGACATTTTTAGCTAAAAAAATACATGTGAAGATTGAGTTGAAAAATTAGAAATTCATAGTCTCACATCCCCGTGAAGATTAATTTACACTTGGTTTACAGTACTAACACAAGTAGTTCGTAATGGCGCGAAATGAGAATTCCGGCGCGCGCGCGGCATGAAATTTTAGCGCGTGAAACATTCAACCTGAATAAAAGCCTTTTGCTGCTACATGCCCAGAAAAATAACAACTTTTGTTAAAAGTTGCAATGACAAAATACAAATTCAAATAATGTAATAAACGCTTAACAACAATTTTTTTTATTATTATCTTGTTGTACGCACATAAATCTAATCAAAAATAAAATAAGGTACACGAATGTATGAACAGAAATCTTTTGATTCATTGTTTTTTTTGATTCATTGTTATTTTCTAATAAAATTCTAACTAAAGTTAAAAGTTTTTAGCTTTCCGAAAACTCAAACCTTTGCATTTTCATCGTGCGAAATACAAAGTTCGTCTAAATTTTTTAAGGGCTCTGACCACTGGAAAATTCATAAGGTTTTTCTCTTAGAATCGAAAGATTACAAGAAAATGTTTCTTCGAATGGAAAAGAAAAGTGTATGTTGCCGTGCCCGGTTTTGAGATAATGAATTTTGTAAAGAGCCATGTTTAGACGTTTTTGAAGAAAAACTGACGGCGAATTTTTCAAAAAAAAAAAAAAAAAAAACAAGCTATAAATGTAATTTTCTCAGAACATATAAACTAGAAATGTTCTAAACAAATATGGAAAAATAAACCATATGCGGTTAAAGAACTCCTCTGGCTGCTATCTCGAACTGAATTCTCAACCAAAAATTTTAAAAATCAGTAAAATAATTGAAATTTGTATATCACTAAAATGTAATCTGATAATTTCTCGCTCAATTTGGATTAATTTGCCCGAGTTTGTTCCTCAAAGAGTATGTGATTGTATTATATAAAATTGGCGCGAAATCATTTTTAGGTGTGCGCGTCGAGTATTTTGCGCGGGAAAAATGTGGATGTTCTTATTTAACGTATTTGTTTTGCTTAATCCTTTTAGGTAAACAAAGTACGTTTATTCCACTGCAAGACATGTGGTATGGTGGATATGTTGTTTTTGAATCGTTAGTTGAACCAGCTCATTTCATTCGTCGATGTGCTGAACAACTCATGCTTCAAAAGTATGAAAACTCGCCTTTCTTCAAAGAAGACGCCAGTTTTAAACTGACAAGGAAACGATGCATAGGTACCCATTAATGACACTGTCAATTAGAGTCGATAACGTAGGAGTGCGACTCTAATTTATCATATCATTCTTCAATTAATGGAAATGTTGATTTATTCTATATTATTTTTGAGCATTAAAATTGTCAAAGTGCAATTTAGTAAATGAAAATTACAGGCAATTAGCCGCAGTTTTCGTGGTAGCGACAAGATCAATAATGATATTATTACAATAAAGTTTACAATGACAATAACAATGTTATTGCATCCGAGTATTAATGATAACAAAACTGTAACAAAACTAATTAACATTACATTAAATTTGAAAATATCAACAAACTAAAGATAGTTTCAGAACGAGAATATATTATCAAGATAAAAATAGAATGTCTAGTAAAGATGTAAAAAGAATTAGCCAATAGGCTAAGAATAGCGAGAATAGCGAAAACCCGATTTTGTCGCCACGAGTGACCAGAAACCACTTTAAACGCCGGAAAAAAGCAATAATCAATTCAAATAACAAAACGGTCCCATAAACCACAGGAGGCCCATACACGCTTTGAGAGATGACTGTAAAAATAAATAAATTAGAACAAAAGACACATAAACAACGCTTTATTTCATTAAAACATTCATTTATTTTTACAGTCATCTCTCCAAGCTTGCATGGGCCTCTGTGCATAAACTTCCACGCAACGATACTGATGTTTAAAGTAGATGACATTCCTCTTAAATTTTTTAAACTTGTCATAATTTACTTCCGAGCAAAAGACAAAAAACTAAAAAGCTTTTCCCTCCTGAGATGAACCCATTATCCACTTTTAAAACAGTTTTCTTATATTTTTTTGAAAAAAAGGTTTAATGAAAAATAACAATTTTCGTTAAAAATACTTCGGGTAAAAATAGATAAAAAAAAAGATATATAAAAACAGATATGTTAAGAGCTTAAATTTAGGCTGTACTATGCGCTATGTGTATTTTATTATTATTAATTATTATCATTATTATTAATTATTATTATTATTATTATTATTATTATTATTATTATTATTATTATTATTATTATTATTATTGTACTACAAGTTATCAACGCTAAATGCATATGTTTTTCAATTTCTGATCGCTTGTTTTCTCTGTTATTTATCGTATCCAAACATCTTCTTTATCCAAACTCATCTTATATCTTGTTTCAACTTCTTTCAGCTTGCGTCAAGATAGGGTCGCGTGTCTGGGCTAAAATAGAAAAAGGGTGTTTTCTTCGAGGTACGGTCGTGGCAGTGGATGAAATGGTTCACATACTACTCGAGAACGGCAATAAAGTTTCTCATAAGAAGCTGCCACCTAATACTTCACTGGAGTGCAACTATGTTCCAGATATTATCCCACATCCCTTAGAGATCGATGTTGGTACAAGAGTGCTAGCACGATGGTTTAATAGACTAGATAGCTATTATCCAGCTACAGTAATTGCCGTACGACGAACATACTTTAACGTTAAATATGATGATGGAGACAAAGGAAGTAATAATATCAATGAGATAAGACTATTGAGACAACCTGAAGTTGAAGGTAAGTTAGGCTTACAACTACTAGAGATATTGACCTCTGTCTAGTCTTTACTTTTCAATGTGTTATAGTAATAATATCAATAAGACTATTCAGACAACCTGAAGTTGAAGGTAAGTTAGGGGGTTACCAGAAGTTTACAACTACTAGAGATTTTGACCTCTGTCTAGTCTTTACTTTTCAATGTTTTATAGATTCATTTGTTGAGGTTATTACATCAATGACGATTGTGCAAATTGTGATGGTGGTGATAATGTTGATGATTACATTTGATGTTGATGGTAATGATTGTGATGGTGGTGGTGATATCATTTTATGGTGGTTGCTAGTCCTACACTCGACTGCGTCTCGTGCGTATATCTTTAGCTCGCCACATTTTGACGCCATCTGTGCACTTATAAGAGTCCAGACGCACGGAAAAACGGCATATATTTCTTAAAATAGTATTCAGAGATTTACGGTGGATAGGGATTAATCCAGTGGATAGTGATTTATCCGTTGGATAGTGATTTTTTCGTGCATGCAAGGACGAAAAGCAAAAAAATATAAAAAAATGCTAGTTCAATAGCAATAGCAACAACAAAAACAAAAACTGACTTCTACCTGGCAAAAATCATGTTTATGAAGTGTTTTTTATTAAATTCGATACCGTTATATGTTCTAGCAGATTCGTTAATTATTTTATTAGAAACAATACGGTGACTACTCCCCGATTATCAATAGGACAGATAATGACCAATAGTACTCGCCCTACAATCACACTGCCGTCATCTGCCGGATTAATTTGGACAATGATCGTAATTTTTGTAGCACATAGACTGATTTGTGTTTCGCAACATTTCTAATGAATAAATAATTACACACTTGCACTTCATATGAATGAACTGATACATCCATTTCCAAAAATATTGTTGGAGAAAAATATGAGATAGGCAGCAGTCGAATGGTTAGTGCGACCGAAAGGAATTGTGGGCAAACGTTTCTAAGTTTTTATGTAAATATATTACTGCAGTTCATGTACAAACCATAACACAGTTGGGACTTTATGTAGTCAGCATTATTGGTTCAATTGCTTACGTTGATCTATTCCTTTCTCGTTTCGCTTATCGGCATTGTCTCCCACAACGATTTTTGTTGATTTTTTTTCTTTTTTCAACTTTTAATTGTACAATTTTTCGATACACACAATATAATATATCGTGCGTTTTTAATGACAGAGTGAGCGGGCCGTATGAGAATATATTTGTCCGAAGGAGATGCCGTACTGAACGAGCGAGTTGTCATTATTAATTTTCATTATTTGAGAGTGAGAGGATAAAGACACATCTTTGTTACAAAAATTGATGCATTTCTTTGTATTTTATAAGGTGGTCCTTATATCCCATCATGGTCATCGCTGGACGGTCTGCCCAGAGTCGGAGGTCTATGCATCGACTCATCTGGCGAGCACAGCGCGTCCGAGGAAGTATCAGACGGTCACGAGACCTCGCGAGACGAACGCCCCGAGAGTCCGAGCGATCCTGGACACGAGACGGATAGAGAAATCAGCTTTGGCTACGAAAATAACCTCCAATACCTATCTCCAAACATACAGCCGATACATGCGCCCGTGGTTCGCAACGTTAGTCAGGTTAGCGGTGGTTCGACAGACAGCGGTTATCACGACAGTGCATGCGCGGGAAGTTATCGCCAGAGGAGGACTGGACTCTGGGCAGAATTACACTGTAAGTGATTTCTGCATGACGTCACCGATTTTAGATAAAAAACGTCTTGTTAAGTTAAAGCATGCGGCTCGGTGAAATATTTGTAAGATAAAAAAAATCACACACACAGCAAAAAAAAAAAGAGCGAGAAAAAATCAACACACACAAGAGGAGATATAACAAAATGTCACACATAATTCTAATAATTATCTTCAACAAAAAAAACATTTTATTCACACTACACTTAGAAAATAAGAGCACACACCAACAATCTTTATAGTGAGAACCAACACTACACAACAATTACACACAGTCATTGCCTTACAAAAGTACAAATTACTCGGTATAGTAACAGATGCTAAAAGAATTTCTAGCTTTTATCTGCAAATTTGCTTGCAAGTCGGCTGTCAGATATCGAACGAACACTAGCATGCCCTCGAGCACTGCCCACCTCTGGCTCAGTAACCTCCCCTGCGTTTCCAGTTCGTGAGTAATGCTAAAAATTTAATTATCATCTTAACATTTAATTGGGATAACAGATAAATTAGAGTGAAGGTTAAATATTTACTAACATTTGACTACTAATGACTAACTTTATACTTCACGATTTGGTAGTGCAAGGATTTACTGAGCTGACCGATAATCATGTACAGTGCCGTTGAGACTTGCGTTACGTGTCACACTTCTTACTTTGTCGCGAAATAGCTTAGTCACGTTGTCACGCTTGTCGTACAATTGTCACACTGCAGAATATTAGTATGTTCCTATATGTTGTCAAGCTTGCGCAGTTGTCGTGTTGGTCACATATCCTATATACTTAACTTTAATTGGTGGTTGTACAGTTGTCATACATTTGACTTTGGACTTGTTTGTCACGACAGAAATGTTATTCCAGTTATTAAGTTATCGTTTCTTGGTTATCATGTCACGCAATACTCGCCGTTTGTGTGTCACACTATCAGTTTCATGTTTCATTCGTCCACTCTCACGGACTTCATCTTACTACAGATATAGACTAAATAATGCTTTATTCTCTCTCTCTTGTCTCGCTCTTCTGACTAAACATGATCTCTTCCCATAATGCTTTACATACCAATATCTCTGTTGAACGGGATGGACTGGTATCGAGAAGGCTTGGGTTGTTGGAGGAAGAACGTTTTTGCAAATCGTGACAGCGCATGCCTGGTAAACTAACTGAACGTTTGACTTACTAATTGAATGATTAATTAATTGGATTAATAACTGATATTATTTTTAAATGTACACTCTCCTAACCCAAATACGAGTAATTGAAAGGTTCGACCGTCTGAGAGTAGCCTTGAGCAAGACTGTTTGTGAGGTCTGACGTTTTGAAAACTTATGCGAACGTTGCCGAAATTTCATACAACACAAACAGGCTTTCTCTGAGATATTAACTAACGGATGATCACATGCTTTTCATTAATAACACTAATTAGATTAATAAATTATTTATGAGTTTATTAATGACAGAATTCATTGCACTCTTCTATACGTGCATCATGACGATCATTATCACTTAATGGGTTACTGATGTATAATAAGTTCATCGCAAAACGTGAAAGATCTGGAATTTTTTTATATACCATATAACGATCCTTTGCATGAATCACTTTTCTGTCACAATGCTTGCAGAGAGTTCTAGGCTTTCTACGTAAACTTAAAAACTCGCATTCTGCCACTTATAGTACATATACAATATATTACCATACAACAATCAAACAATAATCAGAAATGATTTCATTGCTCGAGCGATTATCATGTCAGACACAATCAGTGATTCTGTCTCGATTCTGTCGGCAAATAGATAAAACAATCGACAATAAGTTGTGAGCCAATAGCCGTTAGGCTTATTGCCTACATCTCATCTATCCATGAATTCATCCATCCAATGATAATTTAGATTGACAACAAAAGGCAACAAGACAAGATCAAATTATTTAGATAGATAAACTACAATTACATAACTAATCAATCAATCACCACTAGATTATTCATTAATCATCACGTTTAAAAATCACCCATGTTCTTTTCTTTGTAACCTTCATTCCTTTGCAGAAATGCTCATAATTGCATATATCACCTGATATTTTCTTCCTCAGCCACAGAATCCATAAATCACGTCGTGTACGATTCACGCTTTCTTTCACCTTACTCGTACATTGATCCAGCACATCTGCACGATTCATGGGGGGTCTCGGCCAGCGATCTGAGTGTCGACGAGAGTCTAGATTCTGGATATCAGGGGGGGTTATGCACTAGCAGCTATAGGTCAACCCCAGTGTGTAAGTTTTATTCATGTTATTGCATGGATTGTTGCATGGGGTTGCATCCAGAATGCATGAGTTGCACAACTGCAACTAGTGGTGTGCGTGTTAGCCACATTGCAAGGGAAATGCTTATATTTTCATTCTATTTTTGAAAGCCGTTGACGAATAATTTTTTTAATTGCATGTTGGGTTTTATGACATGGCCCACTCATTTATCTATTCATTCATTCATTCATGCATTCATTCATTCATTCAATCATTCAACCCGTCATCCATCTATCCATCCATTCGCTCATTTATCCATCCATCCATCCATCCATTCATCCATTCATTCATTCATTCATTCATTCATTCATTCATTCATTCATTCATTCATTCATTCATTCATTCATTCATTCATTCATTCATTCATTCATTCATTCATTCATTCATTCATTCGTTTGTTTATCTCGACACGTTATACTGCACTGTATGAATTCAAATATATTTAACTTAATGCCTAATTACAACTAAAATGCAACGCGAAAAACGGACTACTCTCAAATTGAGCCTATTTGACCTTTGAGTGAGGAATACTACTTAGTTTGATTAAGTGGTAGAGATTAATAAATTGGCCATCGATTTAAAACTAATTCCACGTTTCGAATGCATTTATTCGTTAGCGAAAACGCGCCAACGATAACTCAAGCAAATAAAGATATATTTAAAAAGTTGACATTTAGAACTCTAAATTATACGCATAGGAAATCAAAAACTTAAGAAAGAGCAAAATTTACCTCTACCACTTAACCACAGGCCCAAGTCGAGCCGTAGATGAGTACATTTAAACAAAAATCTAGTAAAAGCTTTTAAATTAAGTATAGAGTCAACGACAAGGCTAATGAGATCATTCTAATACATGAATTTGACTGCTTACAGCTGTTAAATTAAATATGATAGCTAGTCTCGGGAACCCAGCGGTAATGGAACTTTATTCATTTGTTAGTTGTACCTCGCTTTCATAAAAAAACGCTCTAAGAGACGACAAGGAATAGTGCTGGAACTGCTCTTGTATCATTTTCAATTATATTCCTAGAACAAAGAACCTATTTTAAAAACAGGATTTTGTGTCCTCTCTAGTGTCGTTTTGGCCCTTTTTTATTCAAGAACTTCACAAAATGTTGTGGCATTATGATTAGTATTGCTATTATACATAGATATTTCCCTCAATTTTCAATTATTTTGTTTGAAATAATTTGAATTATCGTTATTCCGTAAAGACAATGAAAAAAAATATTCCTCGTTAATAGGTTTTTGATGTTCTTTGATCTAAGATACGACTGAAGTACAGAAGTAAGCCCAGTATGGCCTATTCCTTCTCTTACCATATATTCTCTTGGTATTCATTGGATTTTCTCTGCAACTGAAAAAATGACAAAAGTACTAGTGGGTTTCCGAGAGTAGATAGCCTCCTTTTGACATAACAATAAAGTAGCTATGAACTTGCTAAAGTCTTACGCTTGGCTAATTAAGCTGAAAACAAAATTCAAACTAAGCTGCAAAAATGTTGGGACATTGGTTGAATTGAGGAAGATAATTGCGGATGTTGTTTACTATTTTTAATATCCTATTCTTTGCATAAGTGGTAGAAGAGGGATTTTTAAAAATCAAATAATGTTGTCTGCATATTGATTTAACTGGAATATCTCTAAATCTAAATCTAAAACTAAATCATGGTAATTTTGTAAGTTCGTCTGGCATAAAATACATAATTAATTTCTATTATGAACAACACCAACGGGTTCGCTTAGGAATGTGGGAAACATGCATGCATGCAATTAACCAATGTTCTGACAAATTTTGCAACGAAGTGTAGAAGAACGAGTAAGTAGCTCATATTTTGTTTCATGTTCGTTTAGCACCAGGACGGAATGCGCCACGACGGAAAACTTCTGAAAAGGAAATGTGGTACAACGAAGATACCGACGCCATGTCCGACATCGAAACAAGTAACTCTACAAACTACTCCACAACAATCGACTTTCCCGACAGCTACGTGTCCGCTAACTCCGCCGGATTCTCCTCGTATCATGCCGAAGATAACGCAATTGCTCACACAAGCTACTCAGAAAGTAACGGAGACTCTAACACCTCAAGTGTCGCAACATCTTACAGGTTAGATAAAATCATGAGAGTATGAGATAAGAGAGCTTATCCCCCGTATTGGGCTTTACACTCATCAGGGGATCTTACCATACTATTTTTTTAACTGAAGTTATTTCGGAGACGGAACGTGATTGGCCAGATTGCAGGAGGCGCGGTCGCCTCGTTAAAACATTTCAAGACAAAAAAGCGGAGATTGTTAAAAAGTTTCTAAAAATAGTAGGACGAGTAGAGCCCCTGATGGGGTCCGGAGATAAGCTCTCTTATCTCCTACTCTCTTGATAGAATTCATATCTTGGAATGTGCACATCTAGACTTATAGCATTTCAGGGACTGCGGAGCAGTTTTTCAATTGGGGTGGGGTGGGGGGGACAATTTCTTACCTACCTACACTCCTGTCATTCAAAAATTTGAAATATTATCAATCACTCTCAGAGAATTAAGGGGCTTCTCCGTCCCTGCATTTACCTTAAAGACATGTATTAAAGATTAATAATTAACTATATCAATTATCCATTGTTGTTGATTTCTTCAGTACCCACAGCGACACCAATGGTACCAACCTCACCCAAAATGGCGCGCGCACTGAAATCCAAAACTGTACAACCAATAGTAGACCGCCCAACTTCCCCAAACCTGCTGAGAAAGCTGACAAGGCCGTTATCACCAAACCTGCTACCTGTCCAATCCATACACACAACAACAGCAACACACGAGAAAGACACAGTAATCATCAATCTCGGACGGGTGGAGGCAATTCACTACTAAGAGAGGAGAATCCAGAAGTGCTTGGTAAGTGAAACAGTAGTTAGAATGCATATAACGACGGTAGATTAAATGTCTCATCGTCGATCTTCATGGACTTACATGTATTTTACAAAACGTCCATCAATAAACACAAGAGTGAGATCTCGACTGTCAATGTATGCAGTTTGATGCATCGATTGCTACAAGCACCGATGGGTGGTTCTAGACTTCGTCCTCTCGTGTCCATACCTAAACGTAGTCCGCCCTTTGTAAGTCACCAAAAGACCAGTGAGTCAAAATTAACTATTGTTGTTAGGATTAGAGAGTAGTGCTCGGTCTTTAGTGTTAATACCTTAACGTAGTCCGCCCTTTGCAAATCACCAAAAAATTGAGGCAAAAGTAACTATTGTTTTCTTTGTTGTTAGGATTGGAGACTGTCATATAAATCATGTGTGTTCGAAACACGCAGCCTGCAGGAAAAGGTTAATTCGATGACAGAATATACGTCACGTACGTGGAAAGCACGTGATCCTGACCAGGTGACACACCATCGCCATGGTAGCACGTTAAATACAGACCATTTGTTATCACAGTGGAATAATAGCAACGATCCATTCCTTCAATACCATCTTTGTGGATCTAAACTACCATACCTTTACATAGACTACAATATTTGGATTTGAACTATACCATATTTGGACATGGACGACCATATTTGGAAGTTGACAATCATGCTATAAAATTCAAGCGTGGAATGGAAGAAGATTCTGTTTCGACAATCATTGGTTGACTGAATGAGACTAAACAATTTTCTGGAGACTTTTTCGTGATGGAAAGAGACAGTAACTATAGTTTGGATGTCTTAATATTACACATTTCGAACGAACCATCAACACCAGTACATAACTGACAAATAGGCCAGTCTACGTAAAGTCAACAGATAGGTCGATCGTCACTCTAATATCTGAAATCTCTACTGTCTGACTCCATCATACCATATTATGGACTGTCAATCAAACCAAATCAAATGTAGATCAATACATCAGTTTCATCAGTGTCCTATTGAGTGGCTGGGATCATCTACATATGGGCAAAATAACAAAGTGAAAAAAAATCTAAGAATTGCAATTCACTATAAATGACTGAGCTCTGTGAGTTCTGTCAGTCAAATATGATATATTCCTTGATGGAGAAGAAACGCAATGAATATTACTTTCATACTTATAATATATTTTGTCGCTTTATTATCTATTACTTTGTAAAAATATGTTAAATTATAAGCAGTCAATTTATGAAAAACTCTCAAAGATATCGGATATAATGCATTTCTTCTCTCGCTAACCCTGGCGGTAACAAAAGCTTACATAGATGCAAACAGCTTTGGGGGAAAGGCAAGATGACAAAATAGGAAAAAAAATGTACTTGCATGGAAATTACAGTACTAAGTAGGACAGCAAGAAAAACTCGCGCGGGGGAAAACGTTACGAGAGAAACTTGCTGAAAAGTATTATGGGATGGCGTTACTTGCTAAAGATGATATTTTGATACTGAATTAATTCTAGAAACATACTTTAGTCAGCGTTATTACAGAATAATTTACCTTTAATTCACAAATTGCATTTTTTTAATGTAATAGTTGAACAACAGTGTATGGGTATGGGTACATGCGTAGAGAAAGCTTGTATGAACAGCAGAATTATCACTCGACCACAGTCAGTGTATGTAGTGTTGGAGGAGGAAAAACGTATTGTTAACTCAGGACAATACATGTTGATAGACGCAACTGTTAAACACAATGTCATCTACAAAATGCATTTTGTACTGTTCGTGTAAGGAATGTCATTTTGGCGATTTTTGCTCTGTTCATAAGCTTGATTTCGGATTTGATGCAGTTGTCATTGCTGATTGATAACTGAGATATGATTCATTGGATTCTCTGAGATGGATTCTAGATTTTTTTAAAGCTAGATTCTTCATTTTGGCTACATCTGAGATGACGGATTACAGATTCAAAGATGTTCTTTGGTTCGCCCCATAAGAAAGTGAGTACAAGTTGTCGAGATTCTGTTTGTCTTTTAGGGTTTTAAATATGAGTTTTGACAAAACCTCGGTCCCCTTTTTTTGTATCTTTTAATCGTTTATCGTTTTTCCCCAGAGTCCACCCCCCCCCCCCCCCCCCCCCCGGGTGTATGGTCAATTTTTTGTTGGCATGTTGCTTGGTTTTACAAAGGCTAGATTCAGTACAAACATTACTAAGTAATAAATCTATATGTATTACTTTTAAATAGAAAGAACTAATCAACGCATCGTTGTTTGAATAGGCATGATGACGTAGAATTCTACCAATACCAGAATGCTTTGCCGGCTTTCTTTTGTATTACAATTAGTGTAAGTTGTTTTATTAATCTCCACATGGATTAAAAATTTGAATATGAAAGAGAATAACTTGGCAAAGATTACTAATGATACTAAAGTTATGATTTTTTTAGCATTCTTATATTCATTGATAATAGTGTACGGGTCAGTGATATAATTGTAAATCCGCCAGGGCCAGCTTGATTCTTCTTTTTTAGCTACCCAGTCCATTAACGAGCCTGTAGACATGGTACGCTCTTTTCGATCCCATTTTCCTCATCTCTCCCAAATCAGGAATGGTGTGGCTTTTGGGGAAAAAATCGTATTGGTTTTACCAACGTTGGGCAAAAAGACGAAAACCCTAACCTCTTCTAATAATGTCTCGCTGAGCTCGTGCTATGACAACGCTGAACAAGTCATTAAAGACACTAAGGAATTATTGTGCCTGTAAATTACAGGGGCCGGTCGTATGATACATAGATATGAAGTTAACCGCTGGATAGGGATTTATCCGTTGGATAGCGCTATCCATACTTCATGCAACCGGACCCAGTGCGTTAGTGTCCAGATGATTACATATTTTTATTCTTCAATTAACGTCATCTATATAGCTAGGACAATTAGCATTAAATTTTCCATTTGCCAGGACTCAAAGTAAATAAGATTATAAATTAACCAAGGTCCTAATTCTACTTTATGAGTAAGGGACCGTTTATTATTCTTGGGGAAGGGGGGTGACAAAATATTTCTATTAGGATTAAAGGAGGTCATTGAAAAAATACGTTTGTTGACGGAGGGGTCCCCTAAAAAGTGTCTTTTCATCATCCACCCCCTCTCCCCATGAATAATGAACGGTCCGTTATGGCTTTATGTATTACAAATGTATCCCCAACATCCTGACGAGGCATAGCAGGACTATAGCCTTACCCTAACCTAGCCTTATTCTATATATATATATATTAGTATAATTTATTTTGACAACAAATGTCTTGCACTTGAATAATATTTCAGTAAAGATATTTAGTAAACATATTGTTGTGCTTTCATTGAATATATAAATGATACTGGTACTCGCTGTCCCTGTCCCCTGTCCTTTTATCACAACTGCAGAGACAATGTCTTGAAAATTTATTTCTGCTTTTACCTGTGTCTAGACTTCTGTATTCCCATGGAGTTTCGCTCCCTGAGAGAGCTGGGGTCAACTTATCAGTTGAACGAAAATTTGATTTCAAGGTTTCAAGTTCTTTTATTGCTTCCGCAAAATAAAACATACTATAAAACATGGTTAAAATGGTGGAGGTACAGAAATTACAACCCAAATGGTTAAAGAATATTTCTATAAGTCAATTATTTCATGGAAATTACTGAACAAAATTCGTGCGCAAATTTGTAGGCAAAAGCATGGACTATAGCCATCAAAATGTGCAAAATATGAGCGCATCAAAAACTGCATTGACAATAACCGATCAAAAGCTAGAATAGCACGAATGACTAATAATGCTGATAATGATGATGATGATGCTGATGATGATGATACTGATGATGCTGCTGCTGATGATGATGTTGATATATCAATAAATTCAACAAGACAAAAGATTTCGACCAGTCTCCCTTTTTTTCTTATTATTCATATATAGTTTGCTATGTACAATATTTTCTCTACTTCTTATTTTACAAAAGTAAATATATCATAAATATCAAAATAATTTAGAATTAAATAACCTGTCATCACATGACGTTGCACTTCCTATATGCAACAGTGCCTATTGGATATGGAGGTGCATGTACTGTCCCTCAAGGTAGGAACATGTCCTTTATGTGTCCCTCGAGTCCCCTGTACCAATTACGTGAAACGTATAAACGGATATTTTATGGTCGCTCCAAAACTAAAGAATTAGAAGACCCGTAATAAATTTCATGTGGCAATAGATTAAAGGGAACTCTTTATAAACACGTCTCTTGCGACTGTATGAATAACACAGCGCGGGTATACCTTTGCGTTAACGCAAGGACCAGCTTACGAATAAACGTAAATCCCTATGATCAACATGGGTTTACAAATTGGATATAATTTTATAATGCTAACGTATATCTTACGTATATTCATTAAACATGAGTGAAATAGCCTTGCATGTTTGCGAACGAATATTGAAGATATTTCACGGTGGCGCAAAAATGTACAGTTTTATATCATTGTTATATGTTTTCTACGTATCCAGACAATCAATCAAAGTGAGTATGAAAGTTGTTTATATCGGTGCGTTTTCAGTATTTGTATTAAAAACTAGATCATGCGCACAACCGTTATCAATTGGTGTCAGATTTGAAAACTAGAACCATACATAAATCACAATATTTCAAAAAACGTTTTTACAGTTGAGCCAGTAAGTGTTAATTGTCCCTACCAAAGAGTATATACGAACAGAGATGTAGAGATATATATGTATATGGTGTCCACTCTATTTACAGCCAGGTTACCAAGTTGTTACTATGGATATAGGAATTCTAAGTCATATTTATCAAGCCATCCATCATACGTATTCTTCTCATATCGGTAGCGTCGTATATCGTTGACAATATCTTGTCGCCGTCCGTCGCATGTGATATATTCCTTATGCTCCCAGTAGTTCTTTCTGTAAGATCTGTCACTGAAATAAAGAACGATTTTAAGCGGTGTACCGTGACTGCTCCTTTACCTGTCTCATTAAGGCCCTGAGAGACGAGCATTACAAACGGGGAATTTGTGTCATAGCAAGAAAAAGAAAAACACACACACACACACAAAACACACACACAAAAAACACAAAAAACAACAAACAAACAAATCGCTATATTATATACGTAAAGATTTGAAAAGGTTTCCATGACTTGACTTTCTTTGTTGTGTAGAAAGAGGCTACAAAAAGAGTCATGTCATTCTAGCTATTTTGTTGTTACTGTGAAGACACTCCAACCGCGAACACTTTCAATATTTAGGTTTTTATTTTTTTTGAGCTTTCTGCTCATTCAAATACTTTAAAAAATTGCAATGAATTCAAATCCACGGAGTGATCAAATTATACCTTTCTTAACGATTCACTAAAAGGAAGCATTAAAGAAGAAGAATTAATAAAGAACAAAGTGTTCACGGTCCTAACTGTAACAGTCATACCTAAGACATGGGTGATTTCTTTCAACCCCAAACACTCTCATCTTTCTGCAGACATTCCTCATGATGTCAATGGCATGAAATTGTGTTGACAGAGGAACTTCTGGTGGATAACTACCGCTGAAAAATATTTGTAACAGTTTTAGTCAAATCAAAAAAGAATAAACAACGTTTAGTGGGATAGGTCTGGTAGTTACAGTGTAGTTAGTGGAAGCTTACTGACTACCTACCACTCTTCATACACTGCAAACTGAAGTCGCAAAATCTAAAATAAACTTAAGGGTTATTGTAACTGGAGTCCTGTATGTACTGTATTCACACACATACCACCCAAGTCATTCATTGAAAGGCTATGTTAATATTCTCTGCACATATTCACACTCTTTTATTTATCACTTCATCAAGTGAGGAATGTTTTCTGAGTTTCTAAAAAGTCATAGTTCGGAGGGAAAGCTGAAAAACACGGACACTAAGTAGTGCTGTGAAAGTCTCGCATCTCGGAGCGAGGTCTTATGAAGACAGTACATACAATCATTGTCAGAGACATGCTGAAAGTTATTGTGTCTGTTGCTTTTTTGCTTTGAAAACTCATTATGATACTGTGCGAAATATACATTCGGCAATTCTCTCCGACAGGCGTTTTTAATGTGTATTTACAGCTATCATATTTACATATGTATATGTCATTACCTTTGTATGTTGGTCTTAAGTGTCTTGGTATATCTAATAAACTTATCTCCCAAGTATTCCCCAGATGCTTTCTTGAAGAGCTTGAAGAACGTGCAGTTCTTGCAGAGATGATTATGCTGGCCATAAATAATAACATAGCCTATCGAATTCATTTCCTCTGGATTACGCCACACGTGATGTAACAGGTCTCCAAGGTTATCCTGGGATACTACTCGTACAGTTGTCTTACCACCAACATCGTCTTCGTGTCCAATCGTAGGCGCAGTATTTAAACGAATCACACAGTCACTCGAATCGATAACTGAGCCCGCGTTACTAAGGTAAAGGTCAGCAGAGTTCGTAACTACTGCGCATGACCGACATTCAAGATTAATGCTTGAAGGAATGCTTGGGTTCATTGCGAGTACAAAGTCACTGGGTGTCCGAGTAGGAATGGGTACTATATCTGTACGATCTAGTTTGGAGCGCTGTTTGGCTACCACGTGAGTTGTTGGTATATCGGTTGTCGGTATTATAGTCGTCTCTTTTGTTGTATGTTTATGATGTTTTAATATATGTTTTCTGATTGATGGTTGATGTGTTGTTGTCGTTGTTGACGCGCTACTTAACATTGTCTGTTGCGTACTCGTTGGAATCGAGTCCTTTTTGTTCGATTTTAATTTCTTTGATGCAGCTTTCCCAGAATCCTCCTTGGTTATTTCAGTGGATAACAATTCATCTCCGGTGGGGGAGGTAGACGATGCAATGTTTGGTGTTCCATCGTTTGATGTGGCAGCTGAATGAAAGCTTAAACTGATAAAAAGAATAATAGCGACTACAGTGATTACTGCTGCTGTCATCTTCTTGACTCGACTGAGAGGAACTTGTTGGTAACTGACTCCAAGCAACCTGACACAAAATTCATAACTTCTGTTAGGGGGCTTTCACTTATTAGCACATGGGGGGTCGGCAGAATTGTGGGGGGTCAAGCTTGGTAGGGGGGTTCACGATATTATCATAGGGGGGCTGTGATATCACTACTAAAAATGATAAGGGGAGGTCGGATAATGCATGCAGACAGCTACATGAAAGTTTGCCAGAAAAAAAGTTTGCTAGTTGTCAAGAGAGTATAAAATTAGAGAAGAAATGACTGGTACTGAGCTTATCATTTTAAAATTCCATTCTTAGAACAAAGAACAACGAAATAAAATATTTTATAGGATATACTTGTACTGCATTCACAATCATGTTTGTAAATAGATCAATAAGGATCAGTGGTTTAGTTTGATTTTCAGAAAAACGTTTAGATTACACAGGATTGCTATTCCTACCTCTGTAAGTCGACTGTTGAGCTTGAGCCATGCTCCAGTTTTTTGTCTTTCTTCAACATTTCTTCTAACACGTCATCGTCACTCGCTACGCCAGCTAAATCACAAACACAATTACTCAATGAGTATATTCAAGAGAATATGAGATAAGAGAGATTATCCCGGATCTTATGAGGGAGTCTACTCGTCGTGCTATTCTTAGAAACTTGTTACCAATCTCCGCACTTTTGTCTTGAGATGTTTTAACAATGCTATCTGGCCAATCACGTTCCGTTCCCGAAATAACTTCAGTTTAAAAATAGAATGAAAAGATCCCCTGATGAAACCCAATACGGGGGATAAGCTCTCTTCAGTCTCCAACTCTCTTGGTATATTACGATAGTGCGATCTTTTGTTTTGTATGAAATTCGGGATTTTTACATGCGGTATTTGCGTATGGACAGTGTCTATGGTATGCGGTATACTTTTAGGACTCGACATTCGATCTGAAATAAAATAAACGGGCCGAAATTGAAGTATTTAGCCGATTTAGGTAAATCTAGGTATTTTTGGGATATTACAGTGTGGGATCGCGGAATTTAAAAAACGATTAGCCCCCCTCCCCCTCAGACTCAGTCTCCAGCCGTCAGGGCTGGAGACCGAGTTTACCTCTTCCTTTGATATAAAGAAATCGTTCAGTCTTTGAAAACGCTAATTCCAAAAAGGCGCGACGCTCAAAACTAGGACGTGTGATAATTTGTACGCATACTTCATTTTTCGATCAATCAGAACAATGTTTAAACCGCAACTCGATTACTGATTGGTTCAATGTAAAAGTTGTGAGTATTTTAAGCACGTGGTGCTGTCTTAGCTCTCCACAATTCCTAAGCATTTTAAAAACAATTCAAAGATATTTTAGAATTCAAAACTTTTTTCTTTGCTTACTTATTGCATTATTACATCCAACGAAATTGCTCTGGAACAATTTTATAATTGTAGTCATACAAGTGCGATCATAAAGGCAGTCGATGATAAGCACAAAAACTGAGATTCTAGTTGATTTTGCAAATACGTTTATTAATTACTAGCTAGCCAAAGCTTTTATAGGTGGCAACAGTTGCTATTCCAAACTAAATGTTTTTACTTGCGCCTATTTGCATAGTAAAGCGGAAAGGAACCAAAATAGTTCATTTCTGAAATAAACGCAAATCAGTTATTTAATTATCATGAAATTAAAAAAAATAATCTTAATGAAAATCCTTTTACTTGTCGCTCGTAATTTGTTGAGTTTGACTTAATCTTAGACGCGCGATTTTATCGTGCAAAATAAGGATATTGGACTGCGGATTTGTCGTAACTGATAACTAAGTTTGTGGTCATTCTTTGATAGTACATGCAGATTTACATGGATTACAAAGAGATAACAAATCTTCAACGTAAACAGGTTTTAGAATGCATGCATTTATGCATTTAGTGACATACTCCGAGACATTTGATTCTTTCATTTGTTTTGATTCATTAATTGATCCATTGATTATACGACCACCCACCCACCCACCCACCCACCCACCCATTCGTTCAATCAATAACTCATTTATTTATTCATCTATACATTCGTTCGTTCACTCAATCGTTTATCCATCCATCCATCCATCCATCCATCCATCCATCCATCCATCCATCCATCCATCCATCCATCCATCCATCCATCCATTCATCCATTCATCCATTCATCCATTCATCCATTCATCCATTCATCCATCCATCCATCCATCCATCCATCCATCCATCCATTTATTCATCCTTTCGTTTGTTCGCTCCTAAGATATGTAAACGTTAGTAATAGTATATGTACTCCAGCTAGAGCAAACACAGGAAAACCATGAAATAAAAACAAAACTAAATACTAATAAACGGTAGAGTGATTTTCATATGACCGTGAAAGAATAGACAAACTAATAGTTAGTAGTGAACACTAAAGCCCTTGTTTTCTTTTGTTGTTTATCAACTACTAAATGGTCTATTTTGTTTCACGGTCATATGAAAATCACTCTAGCTATTTAATAACTATTTGTCCTTGACCAGAACATTGCTACTGATTTCTTTTGTTTGGGTAATGATTTCTGGTTGAATGCTAGTGACAAATAGTTATTAAATAGCTACTATTTGTTGCTACTTAGTTTTTGTTCATGGTTTTCCTGCGTTTGCTCTAAGTCAGTAGTCAAAATGTCTACTCGCAGAGGCCCAATTAACAACAGCCCTTATTTAACAATCTGCTTATTCCAACCTCTGATTTCTGAACATGTCCTAAACTAAGTAGTATGTTTACTTCATAAGAATTAGTTTAATATTTTGGATGAATGTAGTATGAGCAGAGATAAACGTGAAAATTGATTACAAAAGAAATAAAAGTACTAAAAGCACAAACAAAATATTAGAAACAATACGATGTTTACGTAATTGGGTCGCAATTGACGTCATTAGTAAATTACGCCGGAAACAAAACGAATCGAAACTTCAACAATTATCTTGCTCCATAAAAAATTGCCTTAGATTTTGCCGAGAAAATGATTTACGTTAGTTCGTATTCTCGGAAATTCTTATAATTCAATTTTGAAAGAGTTCATTGACAGTATAAAAACCAAAAAATTACATTTTGTTCATTTGCGTGAAAAATGTACTTTTTATGTCAGTACTGAAGGGATATTTGCATGTATTATAAGATTACATAATTGGTTTGTGAAAAAAAAAACGATAGAAATATTTTTTGTACATTAGGTTCTTTTGCGGTGAACTTAACTGCTTTGCACTGTTTTATCATTTTGTTTTATTCCTTTACGTTTTTTTTGTTCTTCTAAAAACAACGAATTAAACGAAATTAAACAAATAAATCTTCCGCACGATGCAAAATATTTGTTTAAAAAACTGAGGACAATTTACCGCTTTTTCCTTGTGAAATTCTGGTATTCTTATTTGAAAAATCATCATACAGACATACTCATAAACTGGTGATAATTTTTGCCGTAATCAGTCAGTGTTTTCGTTTATCCTAAATTTTTTATGGTAGGAGAACCGCTCTTTGAAACCCGTCATTCTTAAATTTGTTGACCGACGAATTTTACAAATTATCTTTTCCATTAACCCAAACATTTTTCATTACAATTGAAAACAAAATTGCTTTGTGAGAAAATACAGTTATAAAACCATATGTTTTCATAAAAACGATTGTGGTAGAACAACAAAAAAGTCGATATACAACAGCAGCATAATATCGCTGATTTTAATGCCATTTTTCGTGGTAACCGAAAGAGCAGTTGAAAAAAAATTAATCAAAACAAAATCCACAACAATTTAAATGATTAACATCTAAAGAAAATTGCGATTACATTGCTTAGTATAAAAACTGTAACGTGTATAAGTTGTGTTTTATTTAAAAAATGGTATTGTATTTTTTTTTTACCTTAAAATAGAATGATTTTCGCTGGCATGCCGATGGACGCGGCTTTCAGATATGAGCAGTCGGTTTGTCGAGTGTGAATGCAAACGTGCAAATTTGGTTCGAGTGGGAGTGAAAACGTGGGCTTATCTATTGATTATATGCACGATAATTTCAACATTTTCAATGTACACAACTAAGGTTTTCCTACTTGAATATTCACTATACATAGGGTAAAACAGTTTATGCTCGAGGAATTTGTGTTTTGATGATTGATACATTTACAATTAGAAATGAAAAATGCACGATGTTGATTAATTAGACGATGAACATATTAAAACTCATCGATGCTAATGCTGCTGCGGCTGATTTCCGTAGTTGATAAAGATGATGGGTCCCATGCAAGTGATGATGATGATGACAATAATGTTAGTATCATTCCAATTCCTTATGAAATAGATATGATTTAGATGGTCCTTGTCAATTGGTATCAATTAGCCTAGAAAAAATATTGTTTCGGAAATTGTTATTAATGTAATACATTTTAGTTCGTGTATATTCAATAATCAATATCTTTCAAACGAGATGTACAAAATTAAAGTACAATAATTTGTGAATTTGTGAATAAATGTCCTTAAATTTCGTGCAGCTCGATAAATAGTATTAGTGCTTCCTTGGAGAGCTGACATAAAACAAGATTAATTACCATGAAGAGAGCCATATATAGTTGATTTTTCTATAATGGACGATCCAGAAGGAGATTTTCAAAGCAAGCACTTTCTAGAGCTTCACGAAAGCAAAGGAAAAAACTCGGTTCAGAATTAACAAAAGACATTCAGGAGCCAAAAAAGAAGAAGAATTCCGGTGATTAATACAACATTAATTTTATTTCATAGTTTATTAAATAATAGTTTAAAAAGTACACATGGGACTTTTGCTGAAAGTTAATGAAATGAATCTGTCTAATCTACAGATGGGGCTGACGCCTCATTTTCACTGTTTTTAGAAAAAAAATAATCATTTTTCAAATTTCTGACATGTATATATCTGTGTAAAATAAAAATGTAAAAAAAATCAAATGTTATGTTTGTGGATATCAAATAATCAAGAATCATGGAAAAGCCGTTTTTAGATACCATCCCTAAAAATAGAATAAGCCCATTACGAAAGATTCCTTTGCTTATCTGATAACTCTCGTCATTCTATTATTTATTATATTATTTCATACAGAAAAAAACTATACACAGTATCGCACAGTTATAAATGTCGTTTTATGAAGTCGTGCCATGATGTTGTGGTATCTAAAAGCGTATAGCTTCGAGGCATTGGCTCAGCTTGATTTCAATCGAAACACTTTCATGCACACTACCACAAACGGCGTGATAATGATTGCCGCTGGAGTTGATTTATAACTCTCGCTAAAAATGGAAATGCTTCTCGTAAAGAAGTCATTATAATTATCGAATGAATATAATTTATTAAAAGCAAGATGAGTAAGAAATGAGAGAGAATTTGGAAAAGCTATTAAAACTGACGAGATTTTAAATGATTAATAAATTGTATTAGTTACATATAAAAAAAATACATAAAAGGAGTCATTACAATTACATCAAATGAAAAATAAGATTTACGAAAAGGCAGATGAGTAAGAAATTGAAGAGAATTTGGAAAAGCTATGAAAAAAATTACATTGAAAAAATGCGATAGGCCAGAGGAAAGATTTGAAACCGTTGCATATATGTAGTGCAAAATTATAGAATTAATTTTGTGAAAAGATATTAACTGATTAAATTAAAACAACGTTAATATCGAATGAAAACCAAATAAAGTAAAAATGCAAAGGAACTTACAATTAATAAAAAAAATCATCAAATATCATATAATCATCATAAAGCTCATGGAAATGTTGTAATATAAGTTTGAAATATTGTCAGTGGGAAGTCTAAAAGATTAAAAAAACTCACAAACAGTACATTTCGTTTGAGTGAATGTGCAGAAATGGTAGTAGATACTACATACAAAACCAAGGATCAAAAGCTGGAAAGAAATGGAGAATGAATTAAGAAAAAAAAATGAGAACGAATTCAAGAGAAAAAAACCAAAGGGAAAAAAAGGAAGAAAGCATTCAACATCAACAAAAAGATAGAATAAACTATAATTTAAAATAAGAATGAAAGTTTAAAGAAAAAAGTAAAAAAGCAAAAATTAAGCGGCAATACTAAAAAGACTCGCGAGATACGTACACTGAAAAATGTCGAAATCCGGCTATAAATCATGATATAAAAAAAAATGCATAATCTCATAGACTGTCATTGTAAAAGTACATATTAACAATATATGAGCAAAATTTCAACTTTAATCCCATAATGAGAAATAACTTGTTTTTTTGCAAAAATAAATGGATGAAAAATATGAGTTGACAATTGGTCGATGCATAATAAGTTAGTGAACGATCTATTTTTAATTCTTGATTATGTTATCTTATCTATTATTTTGTTCTTTATCTCTGCTTTAATGCATGTAAATAATAATGGCTAGCTTATAAGTTTAGATTGATTAACTGAATAGTGAAATTGGAACGAATGAATGACCAAATTCACACCGTCAATTTCAAACAGATTCAATGAGACTTCAAGTTTATAATACAAAAACTAAATAAATAAACCCTTTTGTATTATGCACTGCAATACTACACAAATGATGTATATAAATAATAAGAGAGTGTTGTCTTTCTTTTTAATGAGAAATTGGGCCAGTTTTCGATGTTGTAGTAAAAATAAAATCGTTTATTCTTAAGTAATTTTTGACAGAAATTCTAATTAAAATCAGTTGTCATATTCATAACTTAAAAAGCTTTCAGATATATCCACTTTACAGTTAAAAACCTCACAAAACATCCTTTTTAAAGGCTGACATCTGTCATAAGAGTAACGAAAATATTAACTTTTTGATGTAGCTGCAAAGAAATATTGTTTCCTTTGAATTGAAAACATATCAAAAACCACAAAAAAGATCAAAAACCTCTTCTCATTTCTCAAACTAAAGCAAAACACCCTCAATTTCTAATTTAACTCAGGATGACGATTATTAGTGCACTAAGTCCCAAAATTATTACTCCTGAGATTTACTTTTTGTAAATTCTTCGATTATTTTTCCTTTTGAGAAACAAAATATTTTTACATCGTACGAGCGCGTCTAAGTTTTTGCCTTCAAATTTTAAAAAGAAAATCAAATGCTGGAACAATCTCGAGAAAAATTGTAAGTTTAAATATTAGTTTAAAAGAATACATTGTAATAACTTACCGTAATATAAAGGCATAGACGAAGACATTTGTTAAAAGTTAGGGATGTTGAGAAATTGCAGCGGGGCTTTGCTACCCACAAACAAAACATGCACTTTTGCGCGGTCTAATTTTTTTCCCTGCGAAAATTGATGGAATTTGCATAAAAATACAAATGAAATGACAGAGCGGGGGCAGTAGCGAAAGTCTAGGTCCAAGAGGTTCATCACTGCAATATCATTGGCTCAAAACATTTTCTTTACTTATAAACTATTATGATTCAAATTGTTCTGCCTTGGAAGAGCGAAAAGCATCTGCTTTTATTTTTCTCCGGAAATAATTTGCCACTGTTTGTGACCTCGCTTCTATCGAATTTCTTTCTTTTCTTGGCATAACTAACTTGTTAATAGTATTAACCATAGTTTTCTTTTAGAAAAAAGTGTTGCCTTTCATTACTTTGATATTATTTTTATCCTCTTGTGTTTAATTAACTCTGAGATATTTTCACAGTACGATCTCAACGCCGGTTTGCGATTGAGAGAATAAAACTTAAAACACACCAAATCCTCTTCTAAACACAAGTGAACAAACCCGTCATTAAAAAAAATAATTTACCAACCAAAATATTTTGATTTTGTTTTTATTTCTTTGTAGTAAAAAATACGAGTAAAAACATTTGTTGTTTTTGCTCGGAACATAAATGTACGTAAATGTTGTAGCGAGTGAATGCAATGACAGATGGACGGATGAGTCGAGCCACTGACATCGCTCTCTCTTTCGCCGGACGAGATTTCTCAGACACTAAGGCTATTTCTTACTTATATTATGAACCTTTTTATTTTCCTTTCTTCTCTGTTTTGAAATTGAGAGGGGAAATTCCTGTACTGTGGTAGAGAGGCTAAAATTATGGTAATGATTCTGAAAATATCTTTAAAAAAAGGAACTAGGTATCCAGATATATTTATTGTCATTTATGTAAATGATGTTGTTTAAATACAAAATAAAAATATGGAATTTAATAAGAACATGTAATTATAATAATAGTTTCTGATCGCGCCATGTAATTAGTTGAAGACAAAGCCTGCTTCGAATCCTGACCGAGACGATTTTTAAAAACGAACTATTAAAATTCACATCGATTTTCTTGCTATTCTTCAGTAATAAAGCTATTTACTATGCTCTATTCCTGATGACATTTAACATGTTTGTGCTAACCAATCGTGTGGTTAAAATCAAATCAAACTTTTGCGGTTTTAGGACCTGTTTATATATGAAAGCAAATTTTCCCGAAAAGCATTTCAGACTGATTCCATAAGTCGGTCCCAGTTCGCTCTCTGTTCTATTCAGCTCACCTCGTTTTCCTTTCTTACCCAGGAATAACCACCAAAAACACTTGATCTGGTCTTATCTGCTTGGTAAACCGGCCTTATAGGGACAGATCAACAGGGGTGAGGTAGTCCCAATAATTCACAGACAGACATAGAATAAGGTACTCCTCCTTTCAAAATCTCTGGTTCTGCCCGTGTCTTCCTAGATTATAGCATCGATTACATCTATGTATTGCTTCAACTATAAATACCCGTCAAAAGAGCTTTGGTAGAAAAGGGGAAAAACAGAACTTCGTTTATGTAATTCAACTTGTATGTCCTTTGCTCCGATATCACGCCATTCTAAATTGTGCTACTGTTAGACCATAGACGCGCTGGTCAGTTTTAGTATTTTAATACAACATTGGATTAAAAACGGTCTTATGGGTGTCCATATATCTGGCTGTCTGATTGAGTTCTGGTTGGCTGATACTGACAATTTGTCACTTATATATAGAGAGAGAAAATAGAGCAAACCATGAAATCAAAACAAACTCAATACTAACAAATAGTAGCTATTTAGTAACTATTTGTCCCTATCACTCGACCAGAACATTAGATGCTATTTCTGTTGTTTGGGTATTGTTTTCTTATAGATTTGAAAAAGTGCAAACAATATATCCTTGAAACACTTATTACGAAATAGTACAAAATAGTGCTAATTAGACAAAAGAAAACAAGCACTAGTTAGTATTACTCAAGTTTCACGGATTAGTTTTTTTGCACTCTAATACTAAAAAGCTACTATTTGTTAGTATTTAGTTAGTATTTATTTCATGTTTTTTCTGCGTTTGCTCTAACTACAGAAGACAAAAGTAAACAATGAAATCAGTGGAGTTCACTACCGTGCATTAGTTTAGTAAATCTTTCATGAGTGTATGACAACGGCTCTAAACAAATAAATAACAATAAATAAATAAATAAATAAACAAATAAATAACAATAAATAAATAAATAAATAAAAAAATAAATAAATAAACAAATAAATAAATAATAAATAAATAAACAAACAAATAAAAAAATAAATAAATAAATAAACAGAATGAATAAATAAATAAATAAATGAATAAATAAATAAATAAATAAATAAAATGTCACGAATGAGATCTCAATGAGCAAGCTACAACAACCAATAATATTCATGATTTTTAATGATTTCTTTATGTACAAGAACATAACTTATAATTACATATGCAATTCTTTACTATGGTCATTTTTCAATTTGTTTTTTTTTAACAATCAACAATACCCAACTACTCATGTAATACTCCTCTTGACAGGAAGGATTCAATAGCGGTTTTCATATGACCGTGAAATAATCGGCAAACTAAACATAAGTGGTAAGCACCAAACCCATTGGTTTCAAGTGTTCTTTATCAGCTATTTGAAACTAAAATGGTCTATTTTCTTTCACAGTCATATAAAAATCACTCTAGTAATATCATAGCTTTTACTATCAATATACGGAATTTAAGCCATGGTTCAACGAGGCAACAATGTTGTGCCAACATCGCGTTCTGCATGCTGCCTGTGGAAACATTGTTGTCGCAACAAAAAAATGTTTCTGGAACAAGACAGAAAAATTTTATTGTGCGCCAAATTTGGCCTCGTTTAACCAAGGCTTTCGTATCGCTTGACTACCAAAAAAAGAATAAAAATTAAGATTTGGTTTCTTTTGCCTTAAGATTTGGTTTCTTTTGATTTAATTACATTAATCGAAAGCTAAAAGAAACATTGAGACTTAAGCGAAAACTTTGACTTATCGAATCAGTCTGAAAAAGGTCCACCAGCAAAGCTTAGAAGCTTTGGTGATCAATTGAATTAATCATTTCGTTTCTACATTTTACGATAGTCAAGCGAACTAGAAATCCCAAAATGTCAATTCCTACTCAAGGTGTACAAGTTCAGATTTACGACAAAAATTCTTATCTTTAAATAGGAGTTTTGATAAATAAAGAAACTTAAACAATTACATTGATTGTGTCTTTCTTAACTTAAGTTAGCTTTAAGAGTAAAATTTGATTTTACGCGCGAAACATCGCTGGGCGTGCGCGCCTGTATTTTGGCGGGAAAATAACAACAGACCGTTTGCTAATGGGGGAGGTTTTTCGTTAATTGGCTGAGTTAATAATAAATACTTCCAATTCATACGAAAATTGATAAACTCGTTCTCCCATGAGCAAAAAGGCTTTAGCTAAGAAGGAAATATGACGCTATACTATATATACAACAGTAACTTTACACAGCATTTTAGATCGAGCATAGTTTAGCGGCGTGTTTGACGTTTAGATCCGTTTTCGTTGCAGTTCACGCGCTTTTACAGAGTCTCACATAGAATGAATACCCCTGCGAAAACATGACGACACATTATTTCGCTGCGGTGTAGAAATGTACTTAAAGATTTATTTTAAACACCGAGATTACAACAAAAATGAGACAAAATCGAATGTTTCGAAATTTCCTCACTAGATGGACTTCCTGTGTTATAATCTTCAATTTCGAAATCACGTCGTGTTTTTTGCTGCTTTTTAACTTATTCAAAATAAGCCAGCATAAATATTTAGGCTCACTTGCATTAGACTATTATTTCTAGACTAGACATTTAAACTGAGAATAATAATATTTTCTATATTCTTAATTCCATAGCAAGATAATTTATATAATCTATAACCATTATTGCTTATAATTTCTAAATACTAAATGGAGACCAAAATCTATGCATTCAAATGAATTGATAACTATTAGAAGTTGGTGTGTAACACGCGAGAGACAATTCTAATCCAACTAAATACCATACAATATAGTATTATATAATACGTAAAATATTTAAAATAATTCTTAATTTGTTTCACAATAAAATAAAATTATATATATAATTTGATCATATATTTTGATATAAATCGATAATTTTGAAGAACCGAAGGACTAGATCAAAAGGATATTTGTGAAAAATATGAGAAATGGTGTCTATTATTCTATTGCTACGTTAAAATACTTATAAATACCCAGGAAAATAGAATAAAACTATCTTTAAAACAAGACGTTTAGGAGCATGCGCATTGATAACTACTTGCATGTAACCACAATGCTTTATGGGCAGAGTTAATAGAAGAAAATGGTTATAAAGCAAAGAACCAAACGTAAACGACCACCGACTATTTTTTTTGTTTTGTGTTTATTTTTTATGGCTTAGCTTATATAACTTTGCCATTTTCGTTGGTTGACCCCAGACAAAGTGTACGTCCACAGTCGCAAAATAGTTTATCTTGAAGCTTTATATCCACGAACTTCTTATAACTTTGAACTTGCTACGTACTCAAAATAATTCTAATATATCCGTTCACCTCGTAACTCTGATAAAACTAATGTACAATAAAAAAACTATCCTCCATATAACCATAATACCGTAAAACTTTAGTTCTAAAATAAATTGTATTTATAATTTTGATTTTGAATATTTTTAGAAAAAACAATGGCGGCCATGTTGGAAAACAATGATGACGTCATTCAATATGGCCGCCGATAAGTCTCTATAAGGTCTACTTCATGGCTGGACACCCACTCTGTACTCTATATAATACATGTTAAAATACAATGTAATTAAAACAAACTTCTGTGCAGTCACGAAGTAGTCACCTTGAGTTGACTTTTTCAATCACGATCATCTCCACTACAATAAAACTTTAATGAAATAAATAAATTACCCGATACCAAAAGCCTGTTGCCATCGACAGCACCAATCTCTTTACAGCGGATAAAACACAAAGGTTATACACTGAAAAAAAATCTCATCTGGGGCTTGAATATCTTTCTCCACTGGATAAATCCTTATCCAGCTTATAAAGTCTATATTCGGTTTCTATGATCAGGTGCCGTTGAACCAACAATTCCTATCCTCAAACCTTGAAATCAGACAACGCTTCTTTAACTTGCATAATAAGCGTCGAGTTATCCACAGGGTTTTCCAACATTCTTTCTTGTAAAACTTCAATGTAGCGATCGACCGAATCAAAGTTAAGCTTGACGTCCATATCTGGGATCTCAATGCTTGACAAACTAGCTATAAACCTGGTTTGTAAGACTGCTAGTTTAGTAGCCAGTAAACCATTCCTGTGACGGTCGTGGGTCATATCTGATTTACTTGTACTTAGTCTCTTCTCCATCCGTCTTATCTCGTTGTCAATTTCTTCGTTCACTCGTTCGGATTCTTCGATAGATGATCGTAAGATGCCGATTTCTTTATCGAGTCGTCGGATTTCGTTGTGCTCCTGTCGGCCTGGTTAGACGAAAAAAAGGGCGGATGTTAAAAAGGATAATTATATTCCCATAATACCTTCTGATTTTAGGGGGGTAACTATTGTCATTGAAATCATTTCGGTATTTGAATAACAATTGATAATATTTGCATCTCAAAGCCTACCTTTCCCCTCCCCCCCCAAAAAAAAACCCAAAAAAAACAAAAAACAAACAAACAAAAACAAAACAAAACAAACAAACAAAAAAACAAAAACAGAAAGTACTGATGTTATTGTTAGAGTGGTGAATTGGACTGTGAAATACATGTTTGGACCCAAACCAAATTAATCGGCGTAAAAATGGGAGGAGGAGAGGGTTCAGGTCCACAAGTACAGGACTTCAACATAATGTTATCAGTATTTTTCCTTGTAATTTCAGAGTATTGCACATTTTTTTACCAATATTTTGTTTCATAGATTTGGTGAATTTCATAATCAATAAAAATCCAATCAAAATCTAAACTTACTTCGTCCTGAACGTAGTTTAACAGTTTTCTCTTTTTCTTCGACAATTTTCAAGTGAGCCTTGGCCTGAGCGAACAGTTTAGTCTCAGCTTCTTGTCTCATTAAGATTTTCTTGTCGGTCGGCGAAACAAGAGGGCATCCCGATAAACTGAAACACAACATAGCTCGTGTTAGAAGATCATAAGAACAAAAGCCTGACATTGCTTTCAAGTTCTGAGATATATCTCAGAACTATAGTGCAACTCCGTTGAAGCGGTCAACCACGACCATCTTCAGTGGTAGGCATACACTAACTACTAATCAATCTCATGCTTGTAAAACCGGATTACATGTACTACAATATAAGGAATTGAAAAGCACATAGATACAGATGAAATGCGCTATATAAGTACTACATTACATTACGTTACATTGCGTTGCATTGCATTACGTTGCATTGCATGGCATTACATTACACTGCATTACATTATTCTTATTGCCAGTGCACAGTCACTGGCTGTTTAAAATTACTGTCTAAAGGCGTGAAAGTGCAAGGATATTCTTTGGTGTTAAAATCGTTTTAGTTACTTTGATAAATAAATGTGCAAAAGACGGAGTCTGGATGTCAGTACTAACAAACAACAAGATGTCGTCGAACGTATCTTTTGCTATCACATCAACCTCGGATAATAGAATAAGTATTTTTAGAATTAATAATCGCTTGGTAACGATGTCTTTCCAATGTAACAATCGTTAAATATATTTGTAATTTAAACACCGTAAAACGATGATGGCGATACTGACATTAGTCAACAATTAAAAAAAAATATTATTATTACTCCGAGAAAGGACTATATAGCGTCCGAAACGTCAGTATCGCTCGATCATCCCTTTACGGTGTCTAATTAACCTATATATATTTTATGAAAGCAGTAGTAGTACTTTACTAGTACTTTACAAGGTAAGTGAGACACTATTCAATGGAATACAAGTGTATTTTAGCATATGGCGCGACGATATTGTATTCAACAAAAATATTTCATAAAAAAGTACAAACTTATGCATGTTATGGTATGTACCTTCTATGTGAGCTGAATTGACCACTAGCATGACCAGATCCATCACAGCCTGGAGTAGGACACCTGCAGAACGACAATTCAAATCATTTATATGTTAGAGTACAAACACTAAAAGTGTCCAATATAACTATCACTAAATAGTGCTATGTTACGCTAATTCTATTATTTTCATTTGTCTGATCAAATAAAGATTTTATCTGTGTTTTATGCCTGCTGTAGAAATTCGAAATTTGGTTATCGACTACAACATATGGACTTGTATATACGTTACCCACCCACTGGATTGAAATTTATCAGATGGATACTGTTATATCCAGTCTTACTGCACCCCCCCCCCCCCCCCGCCCATTACACTATTAAAACTTATTAACTAGAATCGTAAGAGATAATTGCAATAATTTGAACAGGTGTTTACAGCGATAGGATACATAACAACTATTAATTGATAAAATAATGCACGTATACTTACGTTGGTCCAATCTTATCAGCGTTAGTTCCACCTTTACCCGCTACACAAAATAATAACACACACAAGATAAGAAACTTTATACAACTTACAACTGTAACAAGTCACGTGATTCAAGGGTCTTCGTAGCCACAGGGACCCCAAAAGGTTATCGATATGTGGATTTTGAATGTAAAACTGTCTTCAAACACATGACAAAGTGTGCATATGTTCACTTATACTTGTGATAAACATTTCATTAACTTACTTGGGTCAGTACCAGAAGCGGCGAGCTTTGGAGCCAGCGGACATCCTGATAAACTACGATATAATTTCACAAGTTAGAATTTACATTTGCAATGTTTTGTTTGAATGTACCAAGTAATTTGTAAGTTGTTTTTTTTTTCACTACCTTCTGTGTGATGAATATTTTCCTGTGATGTGACCAGAACCATCGCAGCCAATGGTGGGACATCTATAGTGGAGAGAGATTAGCATCACTATTTGTACAGTGTCAGCATCATTCGTCTCTTCATAACACCTTCAATCATCATCATCATCATCATCATCATCATCATCATCATCATCATCATCATCATCATCATCATCATCATCATGAACATTATTTATATAACCAATATAATCGTCACTGCAACACCACTATTTTTTTGATAAAAATATCATCGTCATCATCACTATTATAAACATCAACATCATCATTACATTGTTTTAGCATTTTTGTTGTTGTTACCATTATGTTACTTACTTGACTTCTTGGCTTTCTTGTTGCGATAACTTGGCAGCTAATGGACAACCTGACAAACTAAAAACACAGATCTGATTATTGACATCCAATAAGCACCATCCATCCATCCATCAATCAATCAATCAATCAATCCGTCCGTCCGTCAGTCCGTCCATCCATTCATCCATCCATCCATCAATCAATCAATCAATCAATCAATCAATCAATCAATCAATCAATCAATCAATCAATCAATCAATCAATCCATCAATCCATCCGTTCATCCATCCATCCATCAATCAATCAATCAACGGAATCGTTCTTTACCTTCTATGTGATGCATATTGTCCCGACACATGACCAGTTCCATCACATCCTGGTGTAGGACACCTGATAAAGATGTAAACAAACACCGTCATTCACACATCGATACATAAATTGAAGACACATCCGTACGACCACAATCCTTCCATTCTACATTTGAATTTACAAAACTAATTGGTACACGGTGAAATATTCGCAATAATATTTCGTGATTATTTGAATGGACAAAAAAATTTACTCCCCTCTAAATGTTCTCCCCCTTGTTTCAGTTTTGATGTTATATTGTTGTTTATTGTTGCAGCTAGACTGTGAATGTAAAAACAACGTTGATATGTTGATGGAGTTTAAAACGAGCTAGAAGTGTCCTTTCAATCTTGTGCAATTTTCTTCGATGTCTAGTGTCGTATTTGTCCCAATCGATTCCCGTTTGATCGGTGCCTTATGGTAATGATTTCGTGATACTCACGTTAACAGCTGCTTTACTTTACCATCAGCACCTATTGAATGAACCGATAAATCGGCTATAAATAAAACAATCGATCAATATACGTACGAACGAATGAATAAATGCATGAGAATTAAATGAATAAATTGGAAATGAATGGATGGGATGGGTAAATGGCATACATGTATAAGAGAGAAACGAATATATGGGATGAACGTAAATACCAATAACATTAATGAAATGTGGTGATTATATTTCTTTCCTTTTCTTGATCTATTTAAAAAATTCTATATTTCAAGTCTTGTTTTTGAGGGCGACACAGAACACTACTCACGATTATATCAACATTGTAAATCACAATTACGATTGTAACGACCGTGTTCGTACCTATTTCATTTCTTGTTGGTGTTTTCAAAGGTGAGATCAGCTTGGCTGCCTTTGGACATCCAGATAGTCTAAAAAAAGAGAAAAGCTTAGATCCCACACTACGATTGATACATACTGAAAATCGATAACAGTGTTACATGGTCGTTCCATGGAGGACCGATGTTAACATAAAACTGCACAGTTACACCAGACAAACAAACAAATACATAAACAAAACAAAACAAGCCCACAGAGAGAAAAACATTCAGCCAAACAAACAAACAAACAAACAAATTAACGACTGACAATCAAATGGGCAAACACGTGCAAACAAACTGACAGACAAGACAACAAACAAAAACAAAACAAATTCAACATTTGAAGCTTGCAGTCGGAACGATTGGAGATACAGACACACTTACAACTCTTTCATCAATCGTCTAGTCGATCAGAAGTACCACCTCTAAGCCCAATTACAGTCCTCGCACCCCTAGACAGCACAACACACACGCACCTACTTTCATTACCACTACAGACCTCATAGCGGGGAAAATCAACGACCAAAGCCAACTCACATCCCTTAGACAGCACAATAGTTTTATCACACAAATTTTTAGTAAACGTTCGTTTAAAATAATTTGCAACTAAAGTATTTACTTATTAGCAATCAAGGAGAGACGTTAAGTAAGAACGCGTGTTTCGTCTTACTATTTGCATTGAGTGCAGAGGCTTCGTTTTATCATTTAACAGTTGGGCTGCATCCAAATGATTTCCTTTCCTATTTTGCAAAGAACAATTTATAATCTATCCACGCAGTAGTCAACTTACCTTCTATGTGAAGAGAACCGGCCATTTACGTGTCCTGTACCATCGCACTCTGGAGTTGGACACCTAAAGAGATGATCATATAATAGGTCATTATAACCGCAACATTGTAGGCGTTTTTAACGATGTTTGAACGAACACAACATCATTACCATTAACTAAATAGCTGGACAAAAATAGATAACAATTTGAAATGACAAAGAAGGAAGGAAAGAGCTTGAATGGCACAAATAAATGACCAGAAAAAAAAGACAAACTCATTAAAATGAATAAACAAACTAAAACTTAAAAGAGAGGCAAGCGCCTAAAACTTTCCACGGTAAACTATCAAGGAAAAAAACCCGACCCTACGAAGCTATATGCAATAGGAAGAAAACTGACCGAACGTGTTATTTCTTCGACATACAAATATGCTTATTCAAGTAGAACTTTTAAACCATAATTAAAACAAATTTGAACAAAGTGTAGACATTTATTGCAATGAACTGTGAGTGGAACGCTTCAACATACTCGGTTTTCTCTAAGCACAAAGAAGGGTTTTTAGTTTTCAAGAGTTTCCCTCAGTTAAGATAAAATGATCTTAAAATAGTTTGATGTTCGAGGAGATAATTGAGCAAGTGGGAGCAAGAGCAGTCAATTAGTCTAAGAATAGACTAAAAATAGAAGGTGTTCATGGAGATTTCCCAATAGTTATAAAGAAAGGGAAACTTGATCTAAAAACCCCGGGTAAATTGGTTGACACGTTTTTTTTAACAAATAGAGAAACAAAGAAATAAACAATCAAGAAAACCAAGAGCAATAAATAGTCTGAGAAATACGTGAGTAAACAAACGAATAGTTGAATAAACAAACACATAATCAACAAGGGAGATAAATACACAGACGAATAAATAGACACACCGACAAATAAACAAACAAAAATGGACAAATAAGTCAATCAATATATGGCCAATTATAATCAAATGCCATTTTGATATAGCTTGACACTAAATAAGCCAAACACCACAGAGACTCATAAAAATAAAACCAAAATTTGACGCAAATGTTTCAAACAGCTTGTTGAATTAGTGACGTCATATATTAAAGTGGCTTTCCGGTCCCCAGATGGTTAGAAACACCGGTACTTACCCATTTGGTTGCTTCATAGAAGGTGAATCTATCATGGAAACGAAAAAAGAAACTTTAGAAACATAGTTGATAAATAGTCAATAGTATTAAGTATCAAATAGTACAGATATACTTCACACAAAAAGAGTTAATCAAATATTAGAGTTGGACTTTTTGATAATATTTAGCATAAATACCTTATAGCAGACTCGCTAAATTTAATCAAGCAAACATTTTAATGAGAACGTTTTTTTACTTTCACGAAAAAAAAAAACATAAATAAATAAATAATGTTTTAATGAGTAATAAAAAACTAGTTGGGACTAATTGAATGCGAGTAAAACAAATCCCAAAGCACTTTTACAGCGAGACTTAAAAAATCTATACAAAAATTGCGTCAAACAAACAAACAAACAAACAAACAAACAAACAAACAAACAAACAAACAAACAAACAAACGAACAAAGAAACAAACAAATAAACAAACGAACAAAGAAACAAACAAAGAAACATAAACAAACAAACAAGAAAGCAAACAAATAAACGAACAAAGAAACAAAGAAACATGCAAACAAACAAAGAAATAAACACACAAACAAAACAAATGATTAAGTGGAAATGGAAAACTATTCTAGTCCATCAAATGGAACAATTTAATCCACTTTTTACGACCTAATAAAACTATGTCAGGGACATTTTTGGTCATTATATTTTGAGAGCACCACTAAAAGAACAAAAACAACGAAAATATAAATTATTTACCAATTCGATGTGAAAAAATAACACTTTCTAAATGATTTACTTGAGTTTAACGCCTAAATACGGGAACCACAAAAATGTTTTATAAACTCTTTCACAGGAAAAATCAGCAGTCTATTTCTTGAAATTCTGTTATCTGGTGTTTTTAGCTTAATGTGCTTCAAGATCAACTGTCAAAAAGTTGCTTTTGCTTTTTTAACTTTTGGATACATTATGCTGGATAATAAAACTTTTGAAAGGAAAAAAACTCTTACTTCAAAAAAATAAATAAATTTGACATGTTAACTGATAAAATACCATTTTTGGGTATTTCATAAGAATGTGTCTTCTAGAACGGTAAGATACCAAACAAGACATTTTTGGGGTAATTTTTCATCTCACAAAAGAAAAAGAGAAATATTACTTCGGTTTAGAAGAGTTTTTGACACAAATAATACTAAGCGTTTTAGCTCATTAAAATCCAGTCAAACAAGGCCAGGAAAAGAAATTGGGTATTTATTGCAATTTGAGTGCTCATTTTTGGTTATTGTTTAGTGAACAAAACCTATGTTCTTATTTCTAAAAGCGCATCGTTAAGGAAGTCTTCGCGTCTTTTTGTTGTTAAGTTTACAAAGGAAGCAGTGCTTTAGAAATAGGATCAACATCTCTGTTAATCCTTTTAGAAACAATTTATTTCTATTCATTGTGATGTCTTTAGGAATAAACATTTCAAGAGAGCTAATAGCAATTTCAATGACTATAAGACTTTTTGCGTGAATTTTAATATGCTTTAAAAGCAAACATATAAATTGCACGGCTTTTAACGGCTTTATCAGGTTTTTATCTAGTAAAATCCTACTTAATCACTGAAAAAGCAACAAAGTGTATGATATTGTGTTTTTACCTGGATCTGAATCGTAGATCTCATCTGTTTCGCCAAGTCGATCAAACTCTCTTTCATCATCAGATGAATTACTAGATTCAACGTCTTCATCATACATGTCTCTGTGTTGACTGATATTACAGACTCTCTCCACTCTACTGGCCCCGCCGACATCAGCTTCTTTACGACCAGACGATGTTTGACTACCGGCTGCCACATCACGTGATATCGATGATGTCATAGGCATATCCACGGGGGCTCTCATAATGATCGCAGGGCTGCTGACTATAGTCGTCAAGGGTGGTGGCGTAGATATCACCTTGGAAACGTTTGACGTGCCAACGATTGACGTCACTGCCGCTGGCATGGTGATGATTGGTGAAAACTTGGGTATGATTGGTGACTTTAGGGGGGAAAGGAGAGTAGTGTTTTTGCTGGGCAAATCCGATGATAGTGAACCGCTGACAACCGCGTTAGCAACAGCGACAGCAGCAGTAGCGGTTATGACACTAGGTAGTGATGACGACGGTGATGAGTGAGATGGTATGGGTAAAGGGACGATCACGGGTATTTTCAGTTTAGTAGGCGATGTCACAATTGCTGTTTTCGGGAAAGGAAAGTGCGTTGGACTGTCTTTAGTCTCGAGTCGAGGTAACAAGTCTTTCTTTGCAGGATTGTCATGGTCGGAGCTTGAGCTCGACCCTGAAGAGATTGCTGAATCTGGTGATGTTGGACTACCATGGGGTGTAGTTTTGACTTCCAGTTTAGTGTACTTAGAAGGGCGTCCTTGAAACACAACAGTAATACGCACCGTTATTTCAGAAAGTCTAATAAAGTGTAGTTTATATGCAACTAAAATACAAATTCGACCAATAGTGTAAAAAACGCAAATAAAGACTAGCAAACAAAAGCTTTGAAAATTGGTATAGAAACCCAGCCCGGGCTGTATTGACTCATCTAACAAAAAAAACAAAAACAAAAAAACAAAAAACAAAAAACAACAACAACAACAACAAAAAAAAAACACAGTCAGTCTGGGCTGAGAATCTCCATTGTCCAAGGGCCAATTCGATCGAGGTAGGGTTGGGTTTCTAGGTGAAAGAGACAATTCTTTTGTTTTCTAAACTTCCAAGGATCACCATTAACAAACGACATATCCCCACTACATAGGCGCACTCTACCTCGCGTACAAGTCACTAATTAACACTTAGAACTGAAGCGTGTTGACGTTTTACCCTCGTCTCTATACCATAAACGTTTTAAAACCATTTTTATTCCCTCGAGAATAGAGGAAAAATAGTCAAAATTAGTAAACAAAAGCAACATGAAAGAGAACCTGGTCTAGAGACGGGAGTAAAAACGTCATCACGCTTCCGGCTTATTCCAAAATCCAAATATTTGATCATTTAGATTTCAGAAAATATATAGTTTATTGCATACGATACACGCATTTGAGAAAGACCACCCGATCCTCACTCATGTACTTAAGTAATCATGAAAGTAAATCAAATACTACTATCATTTAAACCCGGCAGGTGCAAGCATATCACTTAACGTTTATGACTACATCCTACGCATATACGTAACCCCACAGCGTGCGTACGGACGTTACCACTGGGATTAAGTATTCAATGTCTATTGAATAATAACATACAGCTATTCTTGGGTTTCAACCACGTGACCAAGAATCCCTTGAGGAATAAAGAACAAAGCTGTTGCCGCCATGTTGGATGAACAAACAAGAGAAACTAATGAGGAACGCTTTGTCATCGTCATCCAACATGGCGTCCATGACGTAACGTGCAACCCAAGAATTCTTGAAAAGTTTATCAAGTTGAAATACTGATTTAGCGAACAGCAATGTCATTTGCATATCTCAAGTTTTCTATGATATAGATAAATGGTTATTTTAATTATGTAATAAAGTTATTTTGTACATTTTGACTCATCATTTCTTAAAAAAATAAAAATCATGAGATATGCAAAATAATGACTTTGCTTTTGGTTAAATCAGTATTTTAACTGGACAACCATTTCAAGAATAGCTGTGTATATCATATATATAACTATATTATTTCAAATAACGTTGTCATCACCATAAGACAATAGGTCATTCCAAGACCACTAGGAGTGATGGGTAAAAGTTGACAGAATGTAGATTGGCATCTTGGACAGTCAAAAATATGAATTTTGACCTTTAATCTATAGAGCGAACAAAAAGCAAATCGAGTCGTAACTAAATGGCTTGAATTTCTTGTCAACTAGTGCAATAATTATGACAGTAATACTTATACCCATAGTTCCTAGCAATCTTGGAATGACCTGTTATTGTCTTTTGGCGATGACAACGTTATTTAAATAGCTATATACGTAAAGGCCGATTTACACGATGCGATTTGTAGTATACGACTAGTCGTAACTTCTAAAACTAGTCGCTCGCGCTTTAAAACGTGTTTTAGAATGTCGTACGACTAGTTTTAGAACGTTTTGAACCTCACGACTAGTCGTATACTACAAATCGCATGCGACAAATCGTACCGTGTTAATCAGCCTCAAGGCAAGCAAGCGTAAAAGCCTAATTACGTCTTAACAAATGACCGTTTTGTGTACGCATGGGAGAAGAGTATGTGAAAGTGAATTACCTCGTTTTTGGTTAAGCATTCCTGTTGGACTGGTACATTGTCTTGTTATCTGTTTATGAGCAGCAGCAATGGGACAGCCCGACAAGCTACAGAAACAAATCCATGTATATATATTTACTTATTGTTTTCACTCACTCATTTATTAACTTTTGCAAAACTACAAAAATGTTTGCGTAAATTTCAATATGTACAATGTGCATGTCAAAGTAAGGTACTTTTTCCCTGTTTGCAGGTAAAAATAATTAGAAACAAGATTGAGTGCATTTTTTGTCTCAACCTCAAGGTACAACCACATCTACCTCAAGCATGTACTTTAGCGTGGACCTAATAAGCATGTTATTTTGGACTAAAGCTCATTTGCATGTTAAGAGTTACGTGAAAACTTTCTGTTGATTAATTCACCCAGGATATACATCTCATTCATTTGCTCATCTGTCATTATTTATTCCATTCATTTGTTTTGTTTCCTTAGTTTGTTTTTGGATTAAGTTACTATTAGGCCCGGTTCCGCCGTGGTTCTTTAGCCGCGTCGAATCTCATAGTCCAATTTTGTAAATGAAGAATAGTAGTGTTCAACCTCTTTGTTTTCAAAATATTTCATAATCTTATAAATATATAATAATCAAAAACATCTACTGGAATCACATTTTGTGGAAGTTAATTGGTCCAGGCAACGGTACTTCTGACCTTCTGACTTACAAAATTCAACCATTAGATTCAACGCGGCAAAAGTTCGACGTCTGAACTAGGCCTTAGCTATTCAAAGTTTTCTAACCTTCTGTGTGAGGTGTACAATCCTGTCCGATGACCCGTTCCATCACAGCCTGGTGTAGGACACCTGTTGTTAAAAAAAACAATAATAAAAACAAGCACTTAAAATACAATTCAAGCAAAAAGCTTTAAGGACCATAGGAAACCCGAAACCACGTCGCTTTTTTAAAACCGCGATAATAGTCTGTCGGTCGTTTTGTTATCTATGGGTTTCCGAGGATGCCATATTGCCACAGGAAGCCCAGCATATGTGCTTTCAAAGTAAAATGATATAGTTGACGACAAAATAAAGAAAAAAGTTCGTATTTGTATGACGTATTTACCTGATGGAGTTTTCATCAGCACTTCCTCTTCCTGGAATAAAACCAGATATGAAGATCACACAGACATATAGACAGGAGATCCATTCCCAGACAATAGATAGACAGTCATTCAAATACATTTACAAATATCAGACAGACAGTCAAATACATTTACAGATATCAGACAGACAGACACACCCTCAAATATCAGACATACAGAGAGTCAAACAAAATTTACAAATATCAGACAGACAGATAGACACATTCCCAAACATTAAACAGATAGTCATTTTGTAACAACTCCTATTTTAGACTATAATCCTTTAGCAGCCTGGGAATGACTTTATGTAAACATTTAGGACATTCTACCTTCTTTATCTTTGTCAGCAGTTGATCTCCTTGGGCAGCCATACAAACTACAACAAAACAACAACAAGTAACTATCAGGGACGTCAGAGCAACATTTTACAGTGAGCACACTCGAACCGTGGACACTTTATTTTAACACTTTTTTAACACGCATCCTTTGAGTTTTGATAACTCAGTGCATTTGAGTTTAGTCATACTTTTCAATAGAGGATTAAAGCAGTAGAAAGCTCAGAAAATAAAAAAAAGCTAAATAATGACAAGTGTTTGTGGTTGAAGTATCCTCACTGTAAATGAGGAAGGGCAGCAAATTCAAGTGTATTGATGACTTGGGGGTATGTCAAGGGAAGTATGAAGGAGCTTGAAAATAGTGTATGTGGGTCCCCCTGTCTCTGATGTCCTCGACTAAGACCAATGACAAACTTAATTGTTAAACCATATCATCTCATTACACTAGAAAGCACCTGAGTTCTTGAGGGCAATAATTACCTTCTATGAGATGCAAAGAGACCAGACTTATGTCCTGAACCATCACAGCCTGGGGTAGGGCATCTAAGATAAAAATATTGCCAAATTAATATAATAATAATAATAATATAATAATATATAATAATATACTGATAATACAACGTTGTGTTTTTCCCTGACAATAGAAGGATGTCTATCCAAGTCAGGCTAATCAAAACCAAACTAAACATGAAAGAAGGCAGTACACCAAACCACAAACTAACCAATAATCAAAACAACTGACAAACAAACAAACAAACAAACAAACAAACAAACAAACAAACAAACAAACAAACAAACAAACAAACAAACAAACAAACAAACAAACAAACAAACAAACAAACAAACAAACAAACAAACATACAAGCAAACTAACACAGCAACAAATCATCAACTGGCTGATTCACAAACAAACAATCATTCAAACAAACTAAAACAACAACAAATCATCAAGTAGCTGATTCACAAGCAAACCAACCAAAGCAAAGAAACAGTTTAACTTATAGTTACTACAAGTTAGACAATTAAACACAGTAAATAAAAAATGCTACAACAATGCTTCATTCCAGGTATTCTTGACTTTTTTACCTCAAGGCATCTCCATCAGAGTCAGACTGCCTTTCTGCAAATAATAAAAGGTCAAATAAATAACACATCACTGTGGATATAGCTTCCATCTTATTAACACATAACATTCAAGTGAAAAAAAATGTCCATTAACATTTTCAATGTAATCCAACCTTCAGAATCTTTCCTTATTCTTCTAGAAGATTTAGTGGCGTTTGGGCAACCATAAACACTAACAAACAACAAAAACAATAGTCATATGAATAAAGAGTATGTTACAAACACTAAATACAGGTTTACTCACAAGTGCTAAGTGCAAGCACATAAAAACAAAATCATTTAGCAATTAGAGAGTATTAAGAAGGTGTTCTTCTTTGTTGTCCCTTTATCTTATCCTTGCTTCGATGCAGATTGGTATGCTTATTTCCTGACTTGTGCCACACACTTGGCTTCCCTTGTTTACACCTATGCTTGCATCTGTTTCAATAGTGAGAATCTGGCTATTATAGTAGTCTCAGATGTGGAATCAATACATCACCCTACTCTACCCCCAACAAAAAGCAAGACAACCTCCATACACTACCCAAACAAAAAGCAAGACAACCTCCATACACTACCCAAACAAAAAGCAAGACAACCTCCCTACACTAACCCAACAATTAGCAAGACCAACCACACTACCCCCAACAAGTAGCAAAACCAATCACCCTACCCTACCCTACCCTACCCACCCTTCCCTACCCCCAACAAGTACCAAAACCAATTACCCTACCCTACCCTAACAAGTAGCAAAACCAATCACCCTACTCTTCCCCCAACAAGTAGCAAGACAAACCACCTTATCCCAGTCTCCTAAAATTACGTACCTGCGATGGGAAGAAAATCGCCCATTGATATGTCCTTTCCCATCACATCCTATTGTAGGACACCTGAGTGTGGATATAGATTTACTAGTGAACAATTCATAGGAAGAGATTACTGTTACTGAATTACATGATTACACACCATTTATAATACACAGTACATAACATTTTGATTTTAATTGGTTGAGAGGAGTACAATTAATTCTTAATTTGTACTATGTAACTAAATGGCCACTATGGCTTTCTTGGAAACAATTTGGATGAAAATAGAATGCAAAGTTGAGAAGAAATAGCCCCAAATATTTATAAACAAGTACTTCAATTTGGTTTAAAAGTGATACTATGGCAGACAAAAGTGGTCTAAGCTTAGAAGCTATTATTTCATCTTACCCAATCAATTCCTGAATAGAGGCTGAAATGAAATGAAATGATAAAAAGAGAAAATATTAGAGATAGTACTGATTTGATGTATCTATATCTATTCAATCAAATGCATTGATTCAGCACTGATATACTGTACATACTTAAATCTATTCCCCCAGCCATTCATTCAAAGATTACACTATTTCACCAAATAAATCAATGATTGTATTCATTAATATTATTTGTAAAGTCTATTGAATAAATAAGTCAATTTATTACAGATTAAAACCTGGTCTAAATAGTATCACCATAACCAATCAGACAGACACATTTCTCTTATGCTGTCCTACCTTGTGAATACACGCAAACAGACACATTTCTCTTATGCTGTCCTAACTTGTGAATACACGCAAACAGACACATTTCTCTTATGCTGTCCTAATTTGTGAATACACGCAAACAGACACATTTCTCTTATGCTGTCCTAACTTGTGAATACACGCAAACAGACACATTTCTCTTATGCTATCCTAACTTGTGAATACACGCAAACAGACACATTTCTCTTATGCTGTCCTAACTTGTGAATACACGCAAACAGACACATTTCTCTTATGCTGTCCTAACTTGTGAATACACGCAAACAGACACATTTCTCTTATGCTGTCCTACCTTGTGAATACACGCAAACAGACACATTTCTCTTATGCTGTCCTAACTTGTGAATACACGCAAACAGACGCATTTCTCTTATGCTGTCCTACCTTGTGAATACACGCAAACACAAGTGCAAGAATGAGAAAATAATGATCAACACTTCCTGTTCATTCTTTTTGTGCTTGCGCTTATGATTATTCCATGCCATAAGTGAGGACAGCAAAAAATATACTCGCATCTAATTCACTGTCCAGGTTTTAGTGTGATCAATCAGGTAAACAAGATGTTGCTATGGTAACATACCAGCCATTCCCAAGCCTCTACACTGTCTCTTCAAGTCTTTTATACCAGTACCAGGGGACTCTGAACGTGGTACGTTATCTTTATCATCTGAAATATCCTGAAAAAGGACAATAATTATATCAATACAGAAATGTCTTCGTGAATACATTCATTTCTTCATTTATCCAACCGTTCTATGCACTTAATTACCGAGTGGGAGGATGGTATAGGAAAATAGTTGGCTGCAAAGGAGGTCTGTACTAATGAAACATACAGCTGATTAGTACTTTCATTCATTCATTCATCCTTACATCCACCTATTCATTCACTCATTTAACTATGCATTTATTCTTCAACAATTTAAAATTTGATTTAAAAAATGGTACTGACAATAGAGTTCACTGTGTTCCAAAGAAATACAACTTATGAGAATGTATGGACACAAGGTCATACAAATACTAAATTCCACAGCACAACATGTAGATACTATACAAACACCAAAGGTCTATACATACAAATAGCACATATAAAAAAATGAATATTTGAGTTGAAAAAGTTGGAGTAATTAGTATTTGCACAAGATCATTGTTAATTCAAGTACATCCACCCTTAACTAACAATCAATGACATGGTTTGTGAATCAGAATTAGCAGGAAATTAATATGGTGGAAATGTCCAAGGTTATTTAATGAGCAATATGATTAGAAAGGCAAACTTTTTAGCTTCAAAGGAAGGAAGTTTGTGATTGTCAAGGTAATAATTATTGGACACAGAAGAAAAAAAAAATCATGGAATACAAAAAATAACATTTTTGACAAGGTTCAAGGTTTTTATATCGACGGTAAAACACAGGAAAAAAATGTGATTCCCACAATGGGTTTATTTTGAATTATCATTGTAATAGTGCTACAACACCCAACATTGGGTTCACATTTACCAACATTTCCCCAATTCAATGGTAGCATTTCCTATGCAATACCCATTTTGGAGACTTGGGTATTCAATTATTTTTTCCTGTGGAAAGTGGTAAGGTGGGGATAATGGAATGATAATGATGATTTAACTGAATTATCAATGATAATAAAAAATATATGCATTTATGCTTAATTATTCCATGAACAAGGCAACAATCTCTATTTAACTTTTCAAATTGAATTCCAAGAAGGTACAACTACAGACATAAAAACACATTCCAAATATATTTTTAACTAAAAAAAACAAAAAACAATTTCTTCAACTAAAGTTCTGGAGAATATCAATTTGAAAATGTTTTTGACATACTGGTTTGAGTGTTTGTTTGAAAATTAATTTATGGTACCAATGTGGTTACAGAATAAAAATAATAAGGAGAGAAAAGGCAACCACGAAAACAATTAATTAACAACGAAAAACTTTGTCAAAGGTTTTTAATTATTTTTTAATCTGTCACAGATTAGCTGTCAGCTACTTCTGACATTTGATTAACAGACAAAACTTTGAACACAAGTAATTTGAAATTAAGAGAAGGGAAAAATTACCAAGAAAAATGTTTCATAAATGACCTCAAATTATTTTTTTTTTCAGGCCATAGGCAATTATAATCAAATAATATAGAAAAAGACCATATAATATAAAACACAATGAAATATCTGCAAACGAACATTTTCTAGAAAAAAAATCAACTGTTAATTAAGTTAGAATTTAAGAATAAAAAAATTAAAATAAAATAATAAAAATAATATAAATTACAAAATAAATATTCAAGATTTAACTAACAAATCAAAGAATTAAACAATTGAGAGTTTAAATTAGGGAAAAAAGAACAGTTTGAATTACTGCAAAATTTGGAAACAAATTATATAACAAAATCAGAAAGTTAAATTAATGTTATTTTCTTCAGCTAAAAGTTATAAATTGCAATTGATTTTACAATTTTGACAAGAAAATAAATTACCTCAAAAAAGCCACAGCAATTATGCAAATTATTAAAAATGGAACAATTTTGTAAAAAATAATTTGTTTATTCAAAGTCATAATCAAAAAAACAATCAATTTACTGAACTGAATTAGTTTTCATTGACATTTCTGATATATTTCTTATTAAATTTCTTGCAATGTTTTAGTTTCTAGATTACGAATTTTGACTGCAGAGCACAACGAGGTGAGTTTCAGAACTTTGTGACTTTTTGACTAGACTTATTTCAGCCAACTGGGAGTTTTACCTTTCTGTATATTCATATGTTTTTCGTAAAGATTTTATTTGTTCAAGAAAATGTAAGCTTTACACTTAGTTTGTAAATATAATTTAGAATACAAAGATCAAGTTAGCTGTAGGCTTGCAATAACAAAAGATTCAGATAACATCAAGGCTGTCTCTAGGAAACAAATAGTGAAGTGAAGAATGCATCGAACCTACCTGTGCTTTGGTTTCTAACTGTTGGACTCAATTCAATTCGATTCATAAAAGACATTTTAGTATCAAACATTGCAAAGAACTTTACGTCAAGGAAAGAACAATATAAAGTTTAGAATTGACTTTTGAATACAGACTTAAACATTTTAAGAAAAAAAAATTGAATTTCCCTACATTAATCAAGTAAGTTATACTTCTAAAGGAATAAATAGTTTACCAAAGAGGATGTGAATATCAAATATCAATCATATAGCATTGCAACATGTATTAATCAACCTATTTTTCTTCCTTTTCTCTCATTTATTTTCTCTTTTCTCTTTTATATTAAAATATATTGATTGTTTTAGGTTGATTTTTCTTGCTTTAATTTCTTAATTATCTCCTTGTCACTTATTTTCTCTCTATTTTGTATTGTTCCTGTGTTTTCCTCTAAACCAAGAGGTTTCTTTATTTTTCTTTTTTGTTATTTTCTCTTTTTTAATACCCCTCAATATAAGCCAGTTGTATAACTGAATTGATAAAAAGGTTTAACAGGTTTTGACGCATGACATTAAAAAGTTCTTAAAAGATTAACATTAAGTAGCTCACATCACTGTAAATATTGGTGAGATTAAATTTTAAATAATTTGCTTGATAGCCAGGGAAAACACATTATGATTTTAAAAAGTTGGCTTGAATCATGAATTAATGGCAGTAGTTAGGAAACGTTTTTAATGCATTCACTAAGACAAAAGCAATATTTAGCTAATGTAAAAACAGTAGTGAAGATAATTCTAGGAGAAGCAAAATGGTCCTATTGAAACATCACTCAGTGCAAATTACAACCAGAATAGAACTTAGTGTTTATTCTAAAAACACATTCTAGCTCCATATTTCCTAACTAATAAGGCATGATCGCTTTACTCATTCAAATTTATTACATACAAGTACAACCTTCATAAATTGTAGTCAGTGTTCCCAATATATAAATAAGTTCTTACTGATAATATATATAACTTGTTAACAATGTTGTTTTGTTCTGTGGACTATTTTACAATGAGATATCTCTAAAATGCCAAACATATCAAAAAAATCTTCAAGTTTCAATTGTCTCAACCAACAGTGAAGTGTTTGAAGAAGAAACATAAATACATATTCATGCTCTTACTACTTCCTGTATTCAAGATGCTTTACAAACACTACCAAAGGGGAATAAGTGAGCCTGACATTTTTGAACCAATTCAGTCTAGCAGTAACTTATTTTTTCCTTTGCATACAACAATCATTTTTGGTTTAAGTTGCTGTTTTTTTTACTTGCTATATCATACAATCAAATGCATTTAACAAATTACCAAGTACTAAGAAGTTTGTCCGCATCGCACAATCGTTTTCAGAAGTACAGATTTATATGTAAATGGTGTATTAGAGATTTAACTGGTACAATGTTCTCAATAAAACCTTGCATACATACCTTGTTGTTAGTTTCCTTGCTTAGTATTGGTCCTCTTTCCAGACATTCCTCACTGCAGAACACTTTCCCTTGCACTTTCAAGTACACTTCATCATCAACACTTTCACCACATGTCAAGCAAACCAAATGAAATGATGAGCTCTCCTGAGTGGTAATATCAGATTCATCACTGTCATCATCGTTGCTATCATCATCATCATTTTCGCTATCCTCGATATCATCATCAATTCCTTCATCATGTTTGCTGATCATATTAGCTGGTTTGCTCATCTTGTTGTTGGACAGTTTAGGTACTTTAATGCTCTTTTGGTCCTGTTCAACAAATAACAAAACAGTCATTATAAAATTTACTAACATTTGCATGGCTTTGGCATGGTTTACCATGGCCTTAGATCATGAAAGCTATATACTAAATGTGAAGTAAAGTTACACATTATATTTCAAAATGAATATAATATTAACTAAAGGTAATTACAGCATGTAAACAATAAAATATGCAATTGAGTGAAAAAATGTCCATTCATCCAAACATTCCACAAGGACATGAGCTGTGTGATTAACTACAAAATGATGAAGATTACACATGAATGTAGCTTTGAGAGCCAGAGAAGGTTAGTGACAGCATGACTGGAAGATGACAGAAGAAGTCTAAACTTATCCATGACTTAGCTACTTCACTTACAATTTGATTCAAACCATTTTAAGACTTGCTCAAGGTTACACTCACCCAGATGATTGCAACTTATCTAAACCCCACTGTTTCAGGGATGGCGGAGCAGTTTTTCAATTTGGGGAGCTCAGCTCAATTTCTTATCCACCAACCCCACCCCTATCAAAACAATCACTCCAAGTATTTCTGAACATTACATTCACTCAGACTCCCATAATTACCACATCACTTGCAGCTGGTTTCATTATAGCCACATTTCAACATTACTGAACACCTAACCAGTTTGTGGCAAATGCATGCAAATGAACATGACACTTTAATAATAATTAATAATAATTAATAATCCTTAAATGAAATAAGTTTTCGTTTCATTTCTAAGCTGACTTTATATGTCCAACTTCAGAAATTTAATTGATGGAAAAAAAAGACCAGATTTTTTTGGAATCAAAACATGACTATGTTATGATATTACTAACAACTATTGCTTAGCAGTGTAGCAATCTTGTGAGTGGATTTTTAAACATGTCCTTGATAATATTGCAAAATCAATGAAACAAGCAAAAGAGTAGCTAGACACAATAACTTAAAGACAGCATGTACTTGCAGATAAACATTTCAAATTAGTTTAGCTAAGCATGTAAATAATGTTCTAGAAAAGATGTTTAATTTTCAAAACATCATTTAAAACAGACAACAAGGCACCTTGCTGTTAATTTCTCTCTACTTCAATAGAATAACGACACTTTAAGACTTATGACCAATACAAATCATCTCCAAAACTAGCCATAAACATTAATTCCAAGAACTGAACACGATCAACTTACTTACAAACAGATGGCTGTGAAAAGAGTTCATTAAAAAGTGTTTCATTCACAATTTAATTCTTCAAACAGTAAGTTGCTGCAGTCTGTAAACATACAGTTAAAGGTTCTTTTTAAAATGGATATCTAGGTTGGTGGCATTGATTAAAAATGTAGGAGCACATGCTGGCAGACATTTAAAATGACCATTATGATGACCTAGCCTGAGGAGTTAATAGCACTTTCCTACTAACCAAAATGAATATGATGCAACATAATATAGACTATTAAAAAGACTCTTTTCAAATACATGGAAACAACATATGTCTATTAATAATCATCATTTGAGTCAACATCAATAATTCATTATACCATTTTAACACAGAATACAACATACAAACACTGCATCAATTTCAATGATTGGTGTGAGAACAAAAGTGAAATATAGAAATACTAGGCATTCAAATTCAAATGAATGTACTTTGAATGAAATGTATTACAAAAATAAAATTTAATTAAGTCTTCAAACACTACAATATCAAAACATGGCTAAAAGTGTAATTTAGTGAAAGTTAACACCATTCTAGAAGGTTTTTATCTAAAAAAGTTTTTTCAGACTCAAAGTTGAGCAAACTTATAAAAATAAACAATACTACTAAATACTGGTCGGAAAGATAGATTACTTGCTTGATTGATTAGCAATTTAATCGATAAAAGCTGATTGATCAATAAATTGAGGAATGATTGAGCAGTTGTTGATATCTGACTAACAAAGGATTAACAATTTTCGCATAATATCAACAGGTCTGTTCTTGGAACTAAATCACTAATGGTTGAATTTCATCAAAGTTCTTTCATTGCTTCCTTGCCACAAATATTGATGTAAGTGAAGTTATATTTCTATTCACATCAGAGATGCAAATACAAATACTAGAATAAGTATAAATGAAGAGACAAATAACTTACAGAGAAACTAAAGTTGTTGTGTCTCATCATTAGAGCAATTCACAATAAAATTTGCAAACAACTCAATCTAGTGAAAAAGACGAAGGACATTTCCAAGGTGTATGACATGGAACTACTTTATATTGATAAACCCAAACAGTTAATTAGCTCTCAATATTTCAACTTTCTTGTCTTTAACATTATGTCTAAGATATGACACAATAACATTCATCAGCCATAGCTTTTTTGCTTGATAAGCTTAATTCCCAGCAACACGCTTGTGTTGAAGTCATTTCATTTGGCATAACTTGAAATAACCTGTTGAGCACAGTGTTCTTTTGCAATAAAAAAATATTTCTAGCTTATAACCGGTTTACCACCTTTTTTGTTTACAAGTTGAAATTTTTGTTAATGTATCGAAATAGTCTATTTTATGTACCTGTTTATGCAAGTGAAAAATAAAAACTTGAGAAAAGATTTGAAAATAATTAAACCACCAACAAAAACCTGTTTTTGTTGGATTTAAACTGTTCGAACCTTTCATTTGATTGGTAACTTTGCATAAATATAATATTATAACAATATTTAAAAGTACATTTATGATGATGTGAATAAAAAAAAAAATAAAATAAATAAAAAAATAACAATACATAAAAATAGGCAAGAGAAATTATTCAAATATAACTTGCAATTTTATGATTATACATAATCAATAGAGGAACAAGAATTTCATGTTTCTTAACTTCTTGTGATTCAAGTAATGCAAGTCTAAAAAAAATGATGTTTTATTAAAGGGAAGTTAATTGGTTAAGTGACAGCATTTGATGCACTTAAAATATAAAACTATTGATAGAACCTTTAAACTGTTATAATCTTTCAGTTTGTGAAATGTGCAAAGATTCACTTGAATAAGATACAATGTATAACATTAGTATAACACAATGATTACTCACGTTTCCTATATTCAGACAGAATAAATGTTTTAGTTGATTGGGCCTGGACGGAAGTGCATACTGTTTAAGCCATGGAGTAAATTAGAATATGAAAATAATGTTGAAAATAAGTCAAGGAATTTGTAATGATTGTATACATTATGATCATCCACGGAAACTTGAAAATGTTTTTCAAAAATTATCATTTAAATGAATACAGTCCTTGTTTCTTCTTCTTTACCATTTGTTTGTTTTTATACCAATCATTCATTTATTCCATTTATAACTATTCTATCCAATTTATAACAATGTGGATAAATATATTTCACAAATATTGAAATTATAGGTATTGATTTGCTATAAGAATCACCCCTGAATTATTCCTGAGTTTCAGAGTGCATACAATATATAATAGCAATCTAACCAAACTATCATTTCATGATTAAGACATTTTATTAAGTTGTTTTCCCCTTCATAAATATAAAAGCCAGTCAATATATAAAATTACATAAACAAATGCGTAATCTAAAATATTACTTTTAAAAGTTAGCATTTTCATCCAAGAAAAGGAAAGAGTACTATATACAAATTGAATAATATTGCTTCAACTGGAAACAGGCTGCTATCAATATTGTAAATTGCTCAAGAATAATGCTTTCAATTTGTAAAAGCAAGGACTGGAAAAATGGCATATTAAGCAATTTCTGATAGGACACAAGCAGCCTCAGCAATACTCAAACCACTCATCTTCCCTTGACAGCAAACCACATTTATTAAAGCAAGACTTTAAAATATGCCATATGAAACTCTGTATTCCATGTATTATATATTAGATTGATATTACAAAATAATATATGTGAATTAAAAGCGAATATTCAAAATATTACAACAGTAAATTGCCATGATTGATTTTGTACGATTATAGTGATCTACATTATATAGAGATAACACTAAATTTCTATTTACAACATCAAACACATTGAACTCAGTGAACACAACTTTGCTACTGTGGTCAAGTTCCATCGACATACTACTTAAAACATATTTCAAAAGATAAATGCTGAAAGACAATTTGATGTCCTCATTGTGGCTTCTACCTCAAACTTCAATTAGTTGGCCAGTCATCTGGTTGGCAAGGCAGCCGCTGGGTTGGCTTTTTATTATTATGGTCTTAGCTGCTTATTTGAAAAAGCAATTAGAAAGTAATGAGATCAGTACACATGCATGTGAAAGAAAACCATGCATACATTATTTTATTATGTCAAAAACATTGTAAAAATAATTTAGAATTAACATAATTTAATAGTTAACGTAAACATTTATTAACTGTCAGTCTGTTAGCAATCTTTTTCATAGCTTAATCAGTGATTATCTGAACATTAATTTAGTCAAAAGAAATGACTTTTACTAATATCACAAAGTAATGAATCTAAGTTTCACATAAATGGGACAATCAATCAATCAATCAATCAATCGATCAATCAGTCAGTCAGTCAGTCAGTCAGTCAGTCAAGCAATCAGTCAATAAGTCAGTCAGTCAGTCAGTCAGTCAGTCAGTCAGTCAGTCAGTCAGTCAGTCAGTCAGTCAAGCAATCAATCTAACACTTCAATAAACAAAAAAACAAACAACAAAAATATTCAGCTTAGCTATGATTTAAATACCAAAATAAAACAATGTAAATAATATATTCAACAAACAAAACACGATACATAATGAAAATAAAATTTAAAATTACAAAATAACAATACTGCAAAGCAATAAGGAAGTTAAGTATTGACAATAAAAATCACAGCTATTCATGCAATAAATTCATGTATTTCAAGAATGCAAACTAAATTTCTGAAGATAAATATGAATGCATAGTGATCATTCCTTTCTTCTAAAAATGAAATGACAAATTTTCGATGATTTTAAAAGTTTATTGTCATGCAATTTTTTGTTTGTTTCCAAAAATAAAATAAATGTTGTTAGAAATGGATAATAGTATCATTGCTAATGAATGTAATCTGACCTTTCTTAGTTTATAGATAAATGGAACGTAATGGCTGTCTGTGCTGTATTACATGCACTCAATAAGTCACATAATGCTTTTAAGTTAAGGAAATTGCTTTTTTCCACAGATATGTAAGTAGTAATATGTCATTAATTTATTTTAATCTAGTAATTGCACAGTGGGAAGCCAAGCCTAAGAAACAATGTTTAACATTATATTATATACCACTATGTTACTTTGTAAACATTATAGTAACATGACTTGTGGTTTTATGTGAATGGTAGCTGTACTAGTCAGTGAGTTGGAAAAATGTAACCATTTTTGCACTGTGTAAATGCTTATGGTAATCACTGATTGGATAAATAAAAAAAAATAAAAAATAAACAAACAAATAAAAAATAGATAAATAAAAATAAATAAACAAACAAACAAATAAACAAATAAATGAATAAATAAATAAATGAATGAATGAATAAATAAATAAATAAATAAATAAATAAATAAATAAATAAATAAATAAATAAATAAATAAATAAATAAATAAATAAATAAATAAATAAATAAATAAATAAATAAATAAATAAATAAATAAAACAATCAATAAACAAATACATCAATAAAACGTTGCTCTTGTATTTTTGTCTGTCTAAAGGCAAGTCTGCAACAAATTTTATAGTCAGATAACTAACTACAAAATAAGTAAAACTAAAATTCATACTGAATGGAAACTGGTTGATTAAACATTACCATTTTTGCAGGAGTCCTTTATATCATGCATTCACTTTACAACTGACAAAGTTTTAAAGTTACCATTATTTTTGTCTACCATTGTTCCCTTAGAAACCCCCAACCAGTCTGACCACTATGTGAGGACATTGCTCCATTTGCAAGCATGTCATGTACACTTAATGTTTTGTTGACAAAACTAATATACAACATCTTATCAATGCAATATTTCAGCAAATGTACACACAATGGCTTATAGACAACTGAATAAACAAATCAAAAACTAAATGCATTTTGTATGGAAGAATAAAGTGTGAAGAGTTGATCCATAAAGCTAGCACAGTATATGGCAAAAACAATGTCAATACTGTGAATTTAATGTATGTTCAATTTTAAATTTATTTGAACATCTATTTACTGGGAAGCTAAAAACTAAAATGTCTTTCATAAGCGGCAAGTTTTCCAAAATGTAAATATGAATAAATCAAATCAATCAAATCTTCTAAAACATTTCAAATATATTTCAATAATGCAATAGGTGTTATATATTTGCACAAACATTTAAACATTTTAACAAGATGTCGGCATCCAAGTATAAAACTCATTTTTCTCCCCTGGTTAGGATTTGCATCAGTAAATTTAATTAACTTCAATAGACTTTAATGATGTGATTGGGAGGTTGTAGCTTTACTTGATTCACAAATAATTTGAATACAAATCATATATTCTAATATGGTCAATAAAAAATAATTGTACTTTGATATGTATTTTCAGTTGGCCAAACACACACATTATAAAATACAGAGCTAAAAGTTTTACAATGTGCATAATCTTTTAATATCCCAAGAATGAGATCTTAATCCATTAAATACAAATACGTTATTGCAAAAAAAAAAAAAACGTTTTTGCAAAGTGTTATGATTTAATAATGAAGAACAACAAGTTTTTACCAAAAATAAGTTTCTATTTTTCTAAAAAAGAATTGAAATTCATATTTAATGCAGAGAAAAATGTTTTGTTTCATGTCAATTGACTGACATGTCAAGAACCAAAAAAAAAAAGAAAATGCCAAAAACACGCTCATTGGAAATAATGTTACTAGAAATAAGAATAAAAGTTTGTAAATATTTAATTTCAAACATTCAGATTTTTATTTTTAATGCATATAGAACAAAACCAAAGGAGTTTGAAAAAAAATTTTAAAATATGTTACAATCAACAAGACAAAAAAAAAATTAAAATATCTGCTGCAAGTAAACATAAAAAAAAGATATTGATGTGAGATGGATTTTAGGTGAGAATATACTTATTCTAGTTAAATTACAATTTGACTTTAAAGATACAATTTTTTTTAAAAAAATACCTTAATTAATTTATTGAAGTAGACAGACACATAAAAGCATTTTTTTGTTGTGGCAAAAATGTTGGAAAATACACACTTTACTCAATAATTCTTATTTTCACCGAAAGATGTACACTTTGTACAAACTGGTGAAGCTTGTTTGCATTATCCTGGAAAAAAAACATTTTTTTAAATATAAATAATGCAAAATAATTTCTGCCTAATGTACATAAAAGAGGAAAGTTGAGCAATGTCTTTTTAACTATTCAAAAAAAGCACATTTCTTACAATTCAAGTTTTGAAAGAAGAACATGTACATTAAAAGAGAGAAGTTTTTGTATTATTTATCTTAATTGATTAACACAACAAGAGACATGAATACAAGCTCAGTGACGACAATCATTATAGTAATCAACCCCTAAATGGAAGGATGATGAGGTGAATTCTAAACACATTAAAGTTGATCACCCAAAGGGAGAGATAGTTTGATCAACAGCATTGATTCACCAGGATGTAGAGAGATAATGTTGACAGTTCCTGCATGCATTGCAAAGCTTCAGGGAACTGAGTAGAAAACATCACACAGTTTAGCCGCAATATTTGTAATACGTAACATCACTGAAAAGCAAGATAGAATGAAATAAATGGAAAACCACTATCATTTGGACAGTGTCACTAAAGTGCTTCAGGCTACATTTTTAATATTGAGTTGGGTACTTTTCTTGATTTCTTTTGCATCACTATTTGGCATAAATTACCAAAGAGTCAACAATATACCATAAATACACTATTTTTGATATCAAATCACTAATGAAATATCACAACTTATCATAATTTAAAACTTGCTTTAATTTGAAATCAAATATCACAATCAAATGTAATAGCACTCAATAGCTTTATGAGCAAAAACTTTTAACATTGTTTGACATCATATGTGCCTTTAATGTTCAATCAGGTTGAAAATAGCCTTGGCTGTCATAATTTGACAATGCAAACACTTAGTATCTCAATGGAACAGTATCCGCAATACATGCCATCAATCGCTATAAAATACAGTAAAAAATAATCATAACCTATCTGACAACCCCGGTTACAAATGTAATGCAAATCACTAAATACTTTGGCAAGATGTCTTTATTGATGAAACTATTTTGTGGCTTACCAATAATGGATGCATATAGAAAACATGTATATGAATGAGCTAGTTTTCAAGCCAAGAGGCTGAAGGCCTTCACTGTCCAACATGAAATATCAGGAAATGAGAAAGGAAACAATTTACTGTGTTCATCATCAAATGAAATATGCCATCACAAATTCTTTCAAATAAAAGACAAAAATTCAAAACACCAAGACATGACTTAGAAATGATTATATATTTATATTACAACTCTCATTAAGTCAGGAACCAAATTCTTTGAGTGAAATAGACTATAGTCATGGACAACCAAAAGATTACACAACTTCAACAAACTAGTTTCTTTTACACAACAAAGAAGTGAAAAATCTTGTGTAAGTCATCAACATTGGCATTGAAATTGAACTGTGGTTTTACATTGTTTTGGTGGAAAAAGTTCTATGGGTTTTTAGTGATCTTGATGTATGATAAGCACAGCCCCAAAAAAACAGCTGCTCTTTGATTCATTCATTGAAATTAAAATGCAAAAGAATCTTTACAGTCCTTTCTGATTCAAAGTTAAAAAAGAATACTGCTCTTTTTCTTAAAAATGCCACAACACCAACAAATAACTTTATGAGACAGTAAAAGCATACTCCTACAAGACTTTTGAAGAGACCTCCAATTGGAAGAACAAATATGAATATTTCTATTTGAACTCCATAAGTTCTTGTAGATGACAGCTGTTTCAAGACTGCTTATTCCAATGCCTTAAAAACTTAATTCCATGGTTCTTTTTCATGACAGAGTAACACAATTTTCTCTGCAAGACAACTTTATTGACAAATGTCTTTTGTCCATCAAATTGTTTCTGAGTAATAATTTTTTTTTTAAATATCACATATATTTTTTTCAAAGTCAAAACCCAAATCTGATATGAATTAAATAGTTTGGGTTGGGCATTTTTGGCTTAAACTTACCTTTTTATTCAAGTATTTTTAAAAGGATGAATTCTCATTGTTTTCGATGCCTATTATCATAAGATCTTTTTAATATAATTTTTTATTGGTTAAATTTTCCCTGAAAAAATTAGGAAATTTCTAGATTATAATTATCACCCAGAAGAAAATATCTGTGTTGTTTACATTAAATTTCCCAAGTGAGAACTAAAAGTACAAATCCCTTAAGAGACAGACATATGGCCAACAAAACACTTTCATCCAACCATAGTTATATCTTTGACACCAAAGAATTATTTGATTTTAGCGAGTCCTGAGCAAAATATCTGATCTCATAATATACCCCACGTAGAACCGAAGTTGCTGAGCACAGGAATTCTACTGAAAAAACTTCCTTCAAAACTATAGTATTATTTTACTTCAAACTTCATTTTGTCCTATTGCACCGAATAGTTAATAAACATATCGTAAATTATACGGTTTCAATTATACAACTGGACGCCCAAAAACGATCGTTTAGAACCATATTGGTAGTTTTATTGATGGCGAATAACAAGTTCCGGCAAACACTGGGAAATAAATCGAAAGTTTTCGTGTGTGAACAAGTTTTTATACGCGCCATGGAAAATAAGTTTTTCTTTGGATAAACAGAGCGTAACTGAAATTTACATATGGTGAAGTTCCATTGTTAAATTGAATGTTGTTCCTTTGCTGTTTGTCCGTGCCTTCAGCACACACAAGGAAACTAACTTCTACTCTTACAAATCAAATCGAAACTTTTCGAAACTTTGGTTAAACGACTTTGGTCACCGACTAGTGCGCTGGCGTTTAGTGAATAAACGATTTTAACACAACAGAAGAGAACTTTCCCCAACTCTACTAGAATGAATGAAAATTATGCAAATTAGTCGACTCGCTTTGCTGAGTAAGAAAAAGTTTTCAATTCTTTCTTGAAACGACATCAATCAATGTTTGTTTCAAAATGACCAGCAAAGACTTGACTACAGACTCTAAAAATTTCTCCTGACTCCAAAAGCGAAACTAATAAAGGTGTTTTTGAAAATATTCATCAATTTGAGTTCATATGTAGTAAGTTTTCAAAAGCAGGCAAGTAAAAAATATCGCCAAAACACGAATCTCTGAACCGTATCGAATTGCAGCACTCGCATAACAAACAAATTACAACTTCAAAATAATTTAAATCTTTTCTGCTGAAAGCAAAGTAAACTTTTGATATAGTTGTAAAAAAATATTTTTTTCCGAAATTTTACTTACAATTTCGCAGTCGTCAATATTCCTTTTCATACGAAGTTCTTTAGACTGTTTGGTCTGTGGATTTTCCCCCGCGAGATCGTCCATTCTGGTAGTTCATTCAAAGCACAAACTTGCTTGAAATTTGCCCTTTGGCAGGCTCGAAGAAATTTAACACTCTGTTGTTGAAAAAGCTGGAAAGAAATACAAAAAGATACCAATAAATAACTAGAAGAGTAAAAGTGAAACTAAAAATATTTCCCAATTAGATTAGAAAAATTACAAGCAAAAAAACAACATTAAATTTGATATGAGAATTTTCTTGTTATTCAAAACGCGCACAGCAGTCCGATGAAACTTTGCTTTGAAAATTGAACATTCCATTTATTTTCAAGTGAAACAGAAACAACTGACTGCTACCGAAGAAATTACGTCAAAAATCTTTTAACATTTTAGGCAAAATAAATGGCTTACTTGGGTAAATCTTTTGTAATTCGACGTCGAATCTTTGGTTAAATTTATGAGCACATACAAGGAAAGTTTCGATAATTTCAAGCTACGCGAGAATTTGCAATATTCGATGTTTCGTCACAAATAACTTACGTCCACTTCACTCTATACTATTATTCTTTACGACTAACAGCAGTTAAACATTTACATGGATTTTTACAGCTATTTAAATACATCATCAGATGGCTGGCATAAATTTAAAACTGCTTGAAGTCGGTAAAGAATAAAAAACAGCGCGATTATTTACCTCAAATAATGTCGACGCGTTTGACCGACTCGCGAAAATCTCCCTTTTCACTTGACTGATTTTTAGCTCGAGAATAACGCTGCTGAGTTAACTAGAACGAGAGAGACATCCCCTACACCAGTTATTTCTCGTCCGCTCACATGCTATTGATTTGCATACGAAACTTTTAGTGTCACCGCAAGAAGTCATTCGCTGTTAAGAATGTTACTCGATTCGACTGGTTTGAACTCGTAAACTAAAACGATTTTCAACGAAACCTACCTTCCAAATTCCTACTAGAAACTCCAGTACTTCTTGGAGGTTTTTCTGTGGATTTTTGTGTTGCGGATGAATTTTCTCGACTTGTTTCTACATCGCTCGCGTCAGATTTCTGACTTGCCACTCGAAAATAATTACAACAAAGGGAAAAGTTCGGAAACAAAACTCTCCCAGCATGCGTAGCGCGTATTAGCCCCCTCTGGTTATTCTCTTATTAAATATTGATAAAAAGAAAAAAATATCAATATCAAAAAGTCTTCTGAGTTTAAAAAATCAAGGCTTTCAAATCAATTCAAAGGGTCGCATGACTTTTGTTCGCGAAAATGGCGTTTTTTTCGCGGGGGTTTTGTTGAGTTTGTAGGGGGGATATACGGCGAAACGTTTTGATACTTTTAGCGATACGTTCATCTGAGATGTGAAGGGGATCTTCGTTTGTCAGTGTTGATAGTGAATTTTTAATCGATAGCAAACAACATGGAAAACACTTGTCCTTTAAAGTTATAGAAGCATTTCTTAGTTATGACAAAACTATCACGAGTTGAGTTTGACTTTGAACGGCAAAAGTGAAAGAGTTCATGAAGACATTTGAATACAAAATAAATGTGTTATTTATCAAAGTGAAAGTTTTCAGTTTTGAGAGTTCGTTTCATATCTTAGCTTAATCAGCTTTAGTAGCTCGGTCGGTGATTCGCTAGTTATATCCACCAGTTAGTCGACAACAATTTGATTCTTCAAAACTTAGTTGAATCATCAACTTATACGAATTGAAGATATAAGTCGACCATTAGCTGTGCGTATTGTCCATATTTTGAATTTAAATCGAATAAAACAAAGACGTTTTTTTAGAACAATACTAGCAACAGCAGTTAGTGTGTTTAATAATTTGATTCTATGAAATACCAGACTTGCAAAACAATGACTCAAACAAGAAAGCAAACTGCGACACATCAACAAAACGTCAGCCCTTCAATTCGACAACAAACCAAAACAGAGACCTTAAAAGCCAATACAAAAATGTTTCTCCAAACTAGAAAAGATTATTTTGAATCTCAGTAAAGAATACTGTAGTAATACGGAGGCATATTCACCGGCAGCTGCAAAGACAAGATGTTGACATGACAAAGAAAGAGTCTTAAACAACAAGTAACAGACTTTGGAAAAATGTCGCGAGTAGAAAGACAAAATTAGCGCAATAAAAATCAGGTGTTTTTTTGTACAAAAACGTAACACGAAATTAGGAAGAAACTTTTCGCGACACTTGTTAGTTAAAATAATTACGCACTGTGGCAGCTCATTTATTACTTATATGCAAGACTATTGAATTCCCCGAGAATCGCCATAACCAAAAGCTTTAATTGCAAAAACAACCTCAGCAAGGCATTCCAACCATTTACAAATTAGAAGTTTATAGCACACAATAGATTAAACACGAATTAAAGCAGGATGCACGAAAAAATATAGAAAACAATTTTCATGCAATAAAATAAAGAAATTGTAAAGTGGAAAAGAGAGTATAGGAATTGCCGCCTTGCGGGTCTTTTCCAAGACAACTTCCAATGAATACCCAAGAATATTGGTAATTATGGCAGTGTTATTATCTGAACAGGAAGCAAGCAGATTATTTTAAACATAAAAGAGAAGTTTTATCTAGAATTACGTAAAAATACGTAGACGTTTTCAATACTCGGCGCTAGCACGATTTTGAGTGCACATTCTAAGAGGTAAAGTGACTGTAGTTCGGCAAGTGATGAAGTAAGTGCACACTTCGATATTCAACTTTGAGTGGAAAGAAACCATCTGCTTCTATGCCACAGTACAACGCAACGAGAAAATAACTAATGAATTAAGACGAAAACCAATTAAGAAATTTGTCTCGGTAAACATAACACGGTAAAGTTAATTATTTCAAAGAACAACTCAAGTTTTCACGGCTATTGAATAGTTTGAGGTTCTTTTCTGACGTACATTCCACACAGCGCACGAAAACAACGCAATGAAATTTCTTAACTTTTATGAAGAGATTGGATAGTTTTATTACACGATAAATTATGTAAAACCTTCGTCGAGTCATTTGTAAAGTAGCCTTGTTGTATTGACACTACAAAAGTATCACTGCAATGTGCAAACATTATCAGTTTTAAGCAAGAAAGAACCAACAACAAAGAAAAATGATTAAAGCTTGCAAATCGTCACTGCTTCAACAGCATAAATAATTGTTAGATTGTACAACTATTAAACGCTATATATACAATTTCACAATAAGCTGGAAATATGATAAAATATTTCTGTAAAGACTATATCTAGAAGAAGCAAATAATTACTAATTTCTTTGACAACACCTTACTTCATTTCCTACACAACTTGTCGACATAAAAAAATGTAAAGTGACGCTGTAAAGAAATATAAACCTCGAAATTTGTCATGAAAAATTCAAAATATCACTACCAACATTGAAACAGTTATTTTATTACAACGCGGACAATTAAAACTATACATAAACTCAACTCAACTACAACAAAAACCCTTTTCTTAAAAATAGAAAACGTAGTATCACACTGGCAATCAAAACTTACAGATGTTGCAAAGAAAGCTAAAAACGTATTAAGATTTCACTGCTTGCTTTCGGTGCACCTATTTACAAGAAAACAAACAAACAAACAAACAAACAAACAAACAAACAAACAAACAAACAAACAAACAAACAAACAAACAAACAAACAAACAAACAAACAAACAAACAAACAAACAAACAAACGAACGAACGAACGAACGAACGAACAAACAAAATAGAATACAACATAGCAATTTCACTATCTCACAAAAAAGTATATCTATTTATTAGTTCATTAGTTTATTAATTCCTTACAATTAAGAAATCTATAATATTAGAATGATAATTAATTATTAATAATTTCGTTTCTTGTATAAGATGTACACTATCGTACAGGAATTCCCAAAATAATAATAAATTTTCCGACAAAAATGTACTGATGGCCGCATCGACAATAACTTTCCCGCCATTCATTTTCGCGCCAATTTGAAAGCCCGCAAAAAATTAGAAGTAACGATGACAAATTTGGATATACGTTTTAAATTCAACCTCGAAGCTATAGGTGTCGGTTGTACTCTTGCCGGTATTACTGTTTCATAAACAATAACATCGACATCACGGTGTTGCTTCAGGCGTTGAACAAACAAAAAAAATAATGGGGCAAAAAGCACAAGTAATTAGTAGAAGAGAAAGAAAACCAGGGAGAGAGAACTAAAAAGTTAAAAAGAAGAAACGAAGAAGAAACTGACAACTAAAAGAAGCTAAACAGCGACAAACTAATGTTTAAATAAATTAATGAATATGCCAATCATAAAACGCTGATTAAATGAAATCAATAAAGAAAACCGTACCAAGTACCACAGAAAAGAATGAATACCATCATGTAGAGAAATTAGTTCGACTTTTATATCAGCAAAATTACCATTTTTCGCAAATCGCATGAAAACCAAAACAAGGCTTTAGTATTAATAATATTTCCATGAGAAATTTCTGCAGTTTTTTATAGTGTGTATACTAATTATTTTTATTTTTTTTTTACTTCGGTTTACTACAAATTTTCACCTGTCTGAAGACGAATCTAGAATTGTTGTCGCAAAGAAGCTTAAGAATATCCCAAATAATCCAAATACGATTATTCGAGCTGCAAAAACGAAACGAAAGCCACATTCAGTTTACACACGGCAATTTTCATTCATTTATCGAGTTTTTGCCATTTGTTTTTTTTTTGTTTTAAATTTCTCTTTTAGTAATTGGCTCCCTGCAAAGAAATGAATATTAAGTTAATATTATTATGTAATTATTCTCATACACATACAGTAATATTTTTTTCTTTCAATCTTTCGACTTGTCAAAAATTCCTATGAAAATTAGGTACCTTTGCAGTTTAATTTTCACTTTTAGTAACTTTGAAAAGTTTTTTTTTACTACTATTTTTGTATTCTAAAAGTTTTTTCTCGTATGTTTCTGTAAATTTCATTAATTTTGTTTTGTTAATATATTTTATTATTGTTATGAATTATTTTGTCATATTTATACCAACGAGATGGTGTGTTTAGAGTAGAAAATATTCTTCGATTTGGTATTTGTTGCAAAGAGCCATTACGACGTAAATCGATACATTTCAAAACATTCAACCCTTTGCAGCGACGTTTTTTAAGACCGATAATCGATGGTGCCGATGCAAAAACAGATTAAATAAAAGACGGTTCAATTTCGTGCAGCAAAACGAAGGATGAGCGATGACAGAGAAAATTGTAGAATGGGCTGAGAGATTTTGATAACAGATCTCTAATTGTTTTTTAGCTTTTTATTATATTTAATTTTTATTGTTTAAAAGATAAGAAAACAAACGAACGAAAGAATAACAATAATAATCATACATAGATAGACAAACAAACAAACAAAAACAGAATCATATAAACCAATCAATATTAGCTTACTAACTTGGCTTCATCTTTAAATAAAGTTTACTCTTTTACTTGCTTCATTCATTCATTCGTTCGTTCGTTCATTCATTCATTCATGCATCTATTCATCCATTCATTCCATCAATCAATGCTTTTTAATTTGATTTACTCATTTGTCTATCTATAGTTGTTTGTTTGTGTGTTAATCTGTAGTAATTTTGCAGTCCAGTTACGACTTTTCGTTACATGCTATAAGAACCATCTCTGACACAAATAATATATGTCTACGTTTTGTTCATTTAGTACATCTGCAGGCACCACCGTAATTGTATTATAAAATTCTTTCTATTATTTCTTATTTATCTTGCCGTACTTCTTAATCTAATTTTAAATTCGTTTTTAATTTGAATATATTTAATTTTTTATTGGAACAATTAATGGGTGTAGTTTTTCAATCATGTCGACTTCATTTCTTGAGCAATGTTTTTTCATAGCTTTTCATAATGCCATATCCCTTTTTATTTTCGTTTATTAAAAACTTTTTTGATGTATTTCTTAAGAAATGTCTTATTTTATTTTAGCAGACAGGAAGAACCTTTGCAAATTAACGATGAACACTCTATTCTTATAGCGAAATTCATTTGAAGTTGCTTTTCAAAATTTATTACTATAGCCGTGTTTTCTATGCGAGTAAGAGCGAGTTAATAACATAGTTGAAATGTGTTTTCTTGATGGACTTTGTTAATGAACTATCGCACTTTAAAACAAATGCGGCTTGGAATAGATCGAATGCATTTGTAACACCTGTTCTGTAGAACACGTGAAAAATAGTGACGCTTGTCAACTAACCAGTTACTTATTATTTGGAAACTTTTCACAATAACAAAATGACAATTAAATAACAGAAAAATGAATAAAAAAAACGAATAAAAAAATCAATGAGCTAATAACTATGCGAATAAACAAAGACACGAAAAAAGGCCCTTTACAACACGTTAAAAAATAGCGACGCTTGTCAACTTACCAGTTAGTTAGTTTTATTTGGAAACTTTTCACAACAAAAAAATGAAAAGTAAATAACGGAAAAAAGAAACAACCAAATAAATAGACGAAGATGAATTAATCAATATGCAAAAAACTCAAAGGGAATAAAAATTCAAGCTAACTAAACAAATAAACAAGGAAACAAACAAATAAATCGCAGACAAAACTAGAAGGGTTAATTAAACATAAATAAACAAATGAATAAACAAATAAATAAATACAATAAATAACCAAAAGAATAAATAAATAAATAAATAAGCACTTCTCTATTCAAAGATGACATAATTTCAAGTCAGAATATCAAACAACAAAAGACATCAAAACCGGGATATATTATTTTCCTGAACATGGCAAGCTGACTTATTTGCATTTAGGAAGATATTTCATAAGGTGCAGTCCACTCAGATAATTATCTTACCGTGCGACCAATACGTAAATCAGGCAGCCAGTCAATATTACCTGGAGTGACTTAGGTATTGCAACCCTGATAGTGGCTTTTCTAACAAACTATATTGAAAAAAAAAGAAAAAAGAAAAAAAGAGAGACATTAAAAAATTTAATAAAAATAGGAAGAAAAATAATAAACCGGTTGTTAAAAGAAAGGACGGCAAAATGAAACGAAAGTTTGAAAGTAAAGAGAAAAAAAAAACATGAAAATAGACTCTACAGCAGGGTCAGTATGAGTCATTGTGAGAAAAAGAAGGAGAAATACAAAAGCACATTTCACAATTACTGCAATTATAGACTTAGTGATGATTGTTATCACTTATTTGCTAAAGCTAGACCCGTGTCTTTTGATTGAGCATTGTCAATCCATTGAATATTTTCTTGGACCATGTTCAGTCGTGTTTAGACTGGACTGAACAATGGACAATGTTCAGTGGGTAGACAATCAAACGTTCAATCTCGTTCAGTCACAGAACATTTATCGTTTGACCGGGGCGTAAGTTGATAAAAACAAAATAATAACAACCAAAATATGCAAATCTGTAAAAACATGAAACACCAGGAAATATGCAAATATAAAAAAACAAAAAATATTGTGATAATGTAGATGAAAACGGAAATACAGTTCAGCATATCCCGCTAAATAGAGTACAACTACACTGGAACAACGATGCATGTTTTTCTTTTCATTTCCAAGCACTGCGTACTGCTCAACTATTTTTTTTATTTCTCTTCGCTAAACTGATTTGTGGACGTTTTTGCAAGAAAGTTTTATCTTTCAAGCAAAACGTTTTTTTAAATTGCATTGAATTAAGTTTCTTAATAGTTGTGAGCTATTTGCTAAAGAACAAACGTCTATTTTGGCCACAAAACGTTTTGTAGGAAAAAATAAATCTTAAAAAAAAAACAACCCTAACCCTAACACCCACTTGCTTGCAACCGTTCTTTTCTCTTTCTTCATTGAATGCAAGTACCCATGAGAAGCTTTTTCATGCTAGAAATACTGCACTGACTAACAATTTGTAACGTTTTGGCAAAGCACAAGCCAAATACCACAAGAAATCAATAATACCTAATAAGGCAACCTTCCCTCACTAAAAAACAAAGTCAGCTCTGAAAGGCGAGCGTCTTTGCTGATGCGAACTTGGAAAGTGACCCCTGACCATCGAAACGGTGATGTTATCTAAAAAATACTAATTGCAAATTTAGGTTATCTTGATTATCTCAAGGCATCCTTCTATTGTAATTTCTTTAGTATTAAAATATAGTTTGCTTACCGATAGGACTTGTGTATCATCAAAATGCAAAACTGTTGGATTTTATTCATAAAATAAAAAGAACTTTTTTACACGTCAAACCAACTCTGTAGTCTCTAGGTATCATAAAACCCGTTATATTGTCTTGTCTACATACACGACATGAGGCGAGACCCTTTGGATAGTTTTTATTAGTTAAAACACATTTAAAGCGCGACACGCCTTAAGGACGTTCCTGGGTATTGGTCGCGCGCATCGTTACTGCGCAAGATTGAGCGCGCGCGCTCATTACCTTTGATCAAATTAATGATAATTTTTCCTTCATTTTTTTCATCTAAGTCCCAATTGTCTTCGATTGAAAGCAATTGAGTTTATTTTTCTGTAGTTTAAAGTCAATTTGCTACAAAAAGAGCAAATATTTAACGTTTTATGCGGTAAACGGTAAATTATTAGAACCCAGTCTCCGCGCGGTATTCAAGATGGCCAGATTTTTTTTCAACTTTGCCGCAAGATATGTCGAAAACAAAGCCGGTGACCCCTATTTTTTTCTTTTGTAAAATGAAGCTTTTTATCAAGACTACAACATATGTGAAACACAAAAAAATGACATTACACGAAACGAAGAACAGTACACTTTTGTAAAATAAATCGACCCCTACCTTGGAACGAATCCAGCGACATCGCTTAACTTAAAAGCATCTTATTTGTAAAGAAAGGCATAAACAATCCTATTATTTCTTGGAAATGGAAGACAACAGTTTATTTCTTTTCTTTTCAAATTTTAAAGAGCGTTGATTTCTGTTTTACAACATTTTTATGACTTTATTCTTTGAAAATAGTAGTGTTTAAATACGCGCGTTTTTTCATCAAAATACCCCATTTTCTACGCCTTGTACCTCAAAAACAAACTTGGTGACCCCCGATTTATATTGCATTTCTGAAATCCTCATATAATGAAATAGCTTTGTACAAAGTTTCATAAAAATGACATTAGAACTTCATTTACCCAGGAACGTCCTTAATGCAAACTTGGGAACTCAGGGGTTACTCGAGGAACGAGTAACAGGTATAAGTCCTGGGTTCCCGAAAAAGGTCTTACCGTGGCCATCTCGACAAAGGTTTTGATAACTTCAACACGAATTGTTCTGCGTCCACACAACTACGATTAGCCGGAGTTTTCACATTTTTCCACTCTGGAGACCGTTTTCAAAAAGTGCCGTTATCGATTAAGAATTGTTGCAGGGTCATACGCATTAGTAAGGACTTTAAGCATGAGAACGAGAGACGACGACGACGAGTTTGGACTTTATTTTTTGCACCAACAAAACATGTACAATGAGTCATATTTAGTCTAAACGTCTTCAATGTTGACAACAACTACTGAGAATGCAATTACTACCTCAAAGAAAGACTTGAAGGACGTTTTTTAAACAAGCCGAATTAACTTCACAACATAACTTTTGTTCCAAAACAGTGACAAACATTTCTAATTAAACAATCAAATTTTCATAAACTTTGCTCTTTACTCCAACCAAGGACTGACGTCCGAAACGTCAGTAAGCACTCTCTTCTTTTTACGGTGTATAGCTTCTATTTTTACCACAACTGTTTCCGATGCAGCTCACACTAGTTTTATCGCTAGTTACCTATTTTCATAAACTCGTTCCGGTTTCATGCGTTTTAATATGGACAAAATGTCTATGCAGATACATAAAGTTTACCCGGGTTAGTGTCTTAGTTAATAGAAGAGATGTATCAATAACAGCCTTAAGAACAGGTTTGCAAGTGATTTGTTGTTTTAAGAAAGAAAGAGACACTGGCCACCTTAACAGACTTTGAATAGACGTTGGGTGATAGACAATAGCTTTGTTATTTAACTGGACATGTGGATTGACGAACAGGTATTTAACAAAGACTTACTCGATGGGCGTGCATGTTGGATTAAACACGTTATTCTTGTTGAAAGAAGATAAGTTGGAATATGAATTGCATTGAATGAACAAAGGTCTTGATAATAGCAAATGTATCAAAATTATCAGAAATATGAACAAACAGACAGACAGACAGACAGACAGACGAACAAACGAACAAACAATACCAGAGAGCGAGCCTTCTTACAGTCTCATTGATCATCATATGTACGGTCGTCCAAAGGGTGTTAGTGAATACAAAAGTGATTCGGCCACTCACTGCTCTACGGTCGTCAATAGGGGGGTTAATGAAGACAATAGTGATTCGGCCACTCTCTGCTCTACGGTCATCAATAGGGGGTTAATGAAGACAAGAGTCATTCGGCCACTCACTACGGTCGTCAATAGGGGGGTTAATGAAGACAAGAGTGATTCGGCCACTCACTGCTCTACGGTCGTCAATAGGGGGGTTAATGAAGACAAGAGTGATTCGGCCACTCTCTGCTCTACGGTCGTTAATAGGGGGGTTAATGAAGACAAGAGTGATTCGGCCACTCACTTCTCTACGGTCGTCAACAGGGGAGGGGGGGGGGGGGTTGTAAAGACAAGAGTGATTCGGCCACTCACTGCTCTACGGTTGTCAATAGGGGGGTTAATGAAGACAAGAGTGATTCGGCCACTCTCTGCTCTACGGTCGTTAATAGGGGGGTTAATGAAGACAAGAGTGATTCGGCCACTCACTGCTCTATGGTCGTCAATAGAGGGTTAGTAAATACAAGAGTGATTACAGTTCAATCAATAAAACATTATTATATAGACACAGCAAAACCAGTTTTAATTTCAGATACATGCTGTTACTTTACAATTCACCCCCAAAGACGACAACTAACAATCCTTTGCCACATGGTGGAAACCTCAATAACAAGAATAAATTCTTTTCCGATAACTTGTTGACCAATCATCCAAAGAAAGTTTGTCAGATATAAATAGGTGACCAATGGACTAAGTATTATAAACTTGTCCTTTCAATATGAAAGAAAAACATTAATTTATGGAGTGCAAGAAGTGTATTGGTCCTAATGCAGTTGAGCTCTTTCATGGTTATTCACCGAGTGAAAGTATTTAATATATATTTCTTTCTTTATAAAATATTTGAGAAAGTTTTAAAAACAACATTGAAAACCTTGTTTCTGTCGAACGAACGAACGAACGAACGAACGAACGAGCGAACCAACCAACCCACAAACCAACCAACTAACGACGGACGAACGAACAGTCTCTCGGTTTAACGTACCTTTTCATCATTTTCATCAAACAAACATTTTAACACTATGGAACGTACAAGTGTTCATGTTCGTACAAAAACAATTCGTTAGTACGGCCGTTCAAACAAGCTTTGACGTAAAACTAACTTTTGAACGTTAAAGTAATTAGCGTTGCAATTTCAGTAGATATACTGAATAAAGACCAAGCAGCTGTCATATAAGATCGTGAAGTTGTCAAGATCAAGGAAAAAAAACTGAAAAAAAAACTAATGGCTCATTTAAACTATCAATATCAAGTTATTATTTTCGTTACACTTGTTATAGGAATATAATAGTGCGATCGCAGCTATTACGGATTTTCATTCAAATTTAAGAATTCATTAGTGTTCATTTTGAGAAATCAGCCTTCAAATATATCTAATTGTTCGTATATTAAAACTGCCATACGAGCTCGCAGCAGTATATGCACATCAGTAAAATGAAGTCATGTTATATGAAACTTCTATAATTGCTCGGCTTTATATGCCTGTAGCGGAAGAGAGAACTTGTGAGGGATTAGTGGTCACTTCTCGATCAAATATCCTTGATTGAAAGACATTACAGCTACTGTTCAATAAAAATAAATGGTAACTAGTTCACAGGACGTATAGTTTTGGGAGAATATATTGATAGCTTTGAGAGATTTTCACACAAAAACGCTATGTTTTGATGAGTTCTAATCTAACACTGAAAAAATATTTGAAGAACGTTTTCGTGCGTATTAAAAAAAATGAAACGAAACAAAATAAATGCATGCGAATTCCATGCAATGATACGTATAAAGTAATTAGAGAGAAAGAGCGCATAAAAAGATAAAGAAAAAGATGATTATTTCATTTCAGTACACTTTTAAAAAACTTAACTTAAAATATTCTAGTTGTATAGCTTTTCGTGAAATCCCGGAAGCTGAGCTCCGTCAATCCCATTAAATTGTAAAATTAAGAATAAAAACATCTGAATTCGGTCGAGCGGGGCTTACTAATTGCAATAGTGAAAATCGTAAAACTTATCCTCTTTAATTACCAAATTGAAAACAAATGGCATCCATTTTTGAATAATTTGGGACAAAGTATCACATTTCATAATATCAACTTTGCTTTTCACGGAAAAAGGCATCGGATTTGGCGAGCTTGCCTTTTGAAAGACGCTTTTGAGTTTCTATGTCAATTTTTTTTATGCTTTATGACGAATTGATTTGTTTTTTTTATTTAATTATATATATGGTTGATCATATATCTTGACATCAATGTTTTAATAATTTTTCCAGAGATATCACCTTCCAATCAGTTTTTATTTTGATTAATTTTTACCTTGTTTTTATTATTAGTGTTAAATATTTTGATTTTATGAGCATAACTTTAAAAAATGCTGCTTACAACTTTAACCTTTTTTAATGTTGAACTAAACTAGATGTCTTTCATATATAATTGTACGATTTTTACTAGAATGCATTTCTTTAAATAGGATTATTTTGTTTGGTGCTTTTTTTGTTTGATGTTTTTCTTTAGCAGATCCGTATCTCGTCTTACTATCAACCAACCACAAAGTTGAAAATATACCTTGATACCAATCTATATATTAATAAATACTCATAATAGATTCATCAAAGTGTTGTTAAAGTAACGGTCTTTCTTCACTCTCGTTAGGGCATTCAGCTTAAATTATCGGCGCGACTTCAAAAGGATTGCAAAATATCAGCCAAATGTCATATTTCTCACAAGCCAAAAGTTTCAATCACTGTAGATTTGCACGGCAACAAAAGGCAATTTGTTCATTCTCTCTTAAATTAATTTCATAACTCATCAATTTATTAATGAATCCATTTATCTATTGAATTAGTATTCATTTTTTATCTATACATTCAAATTTTCACTGTATTCTAAAATATATTTCAAGTACACAAATAAAGTAATGTTTCAATCTTGACATGTTTCGGTATTCGCATGCCATCCTTAGAGAATATGCTTTTTCCCATTTATTTATCTATATTTTGTTTATTCAAACATATATAAACTCGGTGTTTTTCTTAAAACTTTGCTCTTCGTGGGAGACCACACTATATTCAAATTTGGGGAATTTGACTCGATTTCGAAAAAAAAATTGAATAGAATACAAAGGGATAGTAAAGAATTTGAAGAGTTCGCGGAGATCTTCACGCCGTGTTACCATGGCAATTCACGATTCAGTGATTTATGAAGGGATGATGCTCTTTTGATTGTCGTAATATTCTTTGTCTCAAGTTTCAATGGAGTAAATTAACATATTAGAATCTATAATGAATGTCATTTTAACACCATTTTTGCTTTTTTCTAATTAAAATGGCAGCAAGGATGGCTTTGTTGGTTTGTGCGAGCAGGCTCCCGTGCTTGATTTCATCGACTTTACCGTGTTTCGACTTCTTCCTATGGATGTTGTAGCTATGGGTTTGTAAACGAAGCAAATGTTGGTATCAGATATAGGAAAGACACTGTCTTTTACACGGCAAAAATCTGTCGCAATTGACACTAGTTTGATTGCTTGTTTCTTTAAAATTTAACCTTTGAACAGTAAGAATATGATAAAAATACTAAGTATGTTTTACAGTAAATCATCTATCGAAGCATAGGTGCTAGCCATGATCGACGTAAAAAAAGAAAGAAAATGATCGAAGACATTTTCTTTATTGGAAACATAAATACATACCATAATACGAATTTGTAAAATAACCAACGTTAGTACAAGCAGAACTCAAAAATAGAAAAAAAATATCGAATAATTCTGACATGGCTATACTCTGGTGCACGTCCGTGATAGGCTCTTATCTCACAGTTAAGTCGCGATAAACAAGGTGAAAATCAAATCAACATTAAACTCAAAGTATTTTGAATGTTTTTCATACAAAAAGCAAAGACAATGTTGATTGTGTCCAACAAAGTTTGGTATTACAATTATGTCTATGACGTCCTATACTCAGTTAATCCTAATAATAAAGGGTGATTTTCAAAGTGATAGGCGTGAACAGCCCTAAGGGGGTAAAAATGTCAAAGATAAGCCTTATCAATATCGCCATGTCGTTGTTAGTTTTCACAGTAGGCCGACATTATCGACATTTTTACGCTAATTGACGTGAAGGATGTTTAGATTTTAAACAGCACTTTGACTGTACTTTATCATGCCAGCCTTACCAGGGGTACCCTAGGGTAGTATTTATGTACACATCATAGATAACCTAACCAAGGGTACCCTGGTACTGTAACTGTGTGTATTCTATATAACAGTCGTTAATCTAGCTAGGGGTACCCTAAGAATGGAAATGTCTGGACATTATGTAGCTGTGGGTAATCGAACCAAGGGGTACTATATTTGTCTGTGCATTATGTAACAGGTCTTTGCCCAGCCAGTGGTACTCTAGGGATGTATGTGATACACATTAGATCAGTCTTAATATGACAAGGGGTACCCTGAGGCTGTTTTTGTCTGTGCATTATGTAACAGGTCTTTGCCCAGCCAGGGGTACCCTAGGGATGTATATGATATACAATATGGCCAGTCTTCAATATGACAAGGGGTACCCTGGGGTTGTATTTGTCTGTAAATTATGCAACTGTTATTTGTGCAGCCAGGGCTACCCCAGGGGATGTATTTGATATACATCATGATCATTCTTCAATCTGACAAGGGGTACCCTGGGGCTGTATGTGTTATGTTGTTAATTATATAATCTAGAGCTGTCATTGCAATGATGTATTTGTCTACATACATTACGATATCACATGGAGATTTATTTGGACATATCATCAATAGCTAAAGTCATTTGAAATTTTGAAAAGGCCCACTTTAGACAACAATGCTTTACATACCAACCATTTTCATTATAACTATTCTAGTATCATATTTGGAGTAACAGAGTATGTGAAAACAACTATAATGTTTGGGACTTGAACACTGTACCATTTAAATTTGTATTTGACCATTTACATTTGTATTTTTTGAAAAAAGATTGTGTGACAGGTTATGCCAAAAATTAACCAATCAAACACAATATTCAATAAAATGGTGCATGGTGATATGTATATATACATAATTGAAATGGTCAAGCACAGATCTAAATAATACAATGTTCTTAAAAAAATGAGAACCTTACCTGTCTACCATTAAAGTGGCCATAGTAAATCCAGTTATCCATATCACTATGGTGAGCAGGGTCTTTTTGACATCACACTCAATAAGCACACTAGAAATTAAACCAAACAAAGCGATTTGACAAGGCAAAGGAATAAACTGTCAGATTTTTTAAAACTTCACATGAGCAAGCTACATTCATAATAGTGAATAAAAAAAGGAGTGGACTGATGTTCTTTTTTTTCTGTAAAACTGTTGACAAGCAAGAAAACATGTTTTTGTTAGAAATCTGTGGCCCATATGCAAAAAACAGTATTGTTTAATAATGGCTCTCATTATAAGACCACTCTTGTAAGTGACCATCTCCTATAGGTGACCTGCTTTTGATGTGCATGTTTTTTTTCACATTTCAACTAGTCTAAAAAAACTCTCATTTACAGTGAGGGCACTCAAACGATGAACACTTGTCTTTATTGAGCTTTTTATTTTCCGAGCTTTCCACTGCTTCACTTTCTCTAAAAACTTAGGACTGAATTCAAATGCACTGAATTATCAAATGCAAATGTTTTCAAAATGATTCACTCAAATTGTGCATATAAAAAAAAGTGTCATAAAAGCACAAAGTGTTCACGATTCGAGTGTTCTCACTGTAAGTGACCATGACCACCTTTGGTGTAAATTTCAGAATTATTTTTCATGCAGTTCAAGGGACAATGTCCCTCCAAGTTTGCTATTTGGCCTGACAAATCTGAGTTTGAAAGGACAAGTTGACCTTCATATTTTTGAGGGGAAAAAACTTATCTTGTAGATGTATTTTTAAAAATGAATTATTATAACAAATTTTGAGCTTTCCAAAAAGGAGTAATGATCTTCCAAAAATGCATTTGCAAGGTCATCTTGACCTATGTATGTCAGGCTGTTATTTCAAGCCTTGGACATTTACCAGAGAACACACTACACCTTTTTGGCATGTTCTATAAGATAAGTCTATTGTGATGCACATTATCTACTAGTCAATTGAGCCCCCAGTGTGCTGACCCTTGAGTAAATCTGGTGAAGTACTTTCTTTGTGTGCTTGTCTGCTCCTTTATATATAATAACTTGACAGTACCTAGGGCAGTGTGTTGATTGATGTTATGTAACGTAGTGCTTATATTGCACATTTCACCTAATGTCTCAATGCACTTTACAGTCTCTGATATTTATAGTATGATGAGGTTGATTAGCTGTTAGTAATTAGAATAAGTATCTTTCAGTGTAGGCCTATCACCAAGGGTGGCTGTGAACTGCATTCTCAGTCATTCTTTTGAGTCCCTCTTTTACTTGTTAATGAGAAAGTGTAGTGAGATGGGACCTTCAATTTAATGTCCTTATCCAAGATGACATGAAGCCTAACAATTATAAATCAAAGAACATTCTCCTCACTTATTGTAAGATACTGAGTGATGGTCCGGCTTAGGTTTCAAACCCGCAGCTTCCTGGATAACAGCCAACTCTCTTCCAGCTGAGCTAACTTGCCAATCGGTGGGTTGATGCATACTTTAAGATTTGGATAAAAGTTCAATGGAAAGCACTCATTTGGGAATCAATACACTAGGACTACGATACGAGGATGTTATGATGCTCTCAAAATTCAATTGTTGATGTTGTTTGCAGGTTTTCCTGTTGAAGCTGTAAAACACACACTTGTCACACTGTTGCACATAGTGGCCATTTTTGAACCTGTTTGAACATTTTGTGATTTCTCCCTGTTTGGAATATTTTTACAAGCAAGTGAGCACATAAAGTAGCCACCGCTGTTTTCCCTCACTCACGTCCCTTCTAAAGGATAACAGTGAGGACACTCGAACCATGAACACTTGTCTTTATTTAGCTTTTTATGTTCTGAGCTTTCTACTACTTCAAAATTCTCTAAAAAAGTAGGACTGAAAGCAAATGGACTGAGTTATCCAAATTAAAGTGTTTTCAAAGCTATTCGCTTAAAGGATGCATGTTTAAAAAAGTGTCAAAAAAGCACAAAGTTTTCGCGGTTTGAGTTTTCTCACTGTAAAAGAAAAATGTATAATGGTTAATGAAGGGAGCACTATACACATCCATTGTATTCTCATATGATTGACAGATACCAAAGTAATGTAAGTAATGATTGATTAGCGACTCAGGAAATGAAGGTCCTTAGAAGACACCTTTGCAGTCAAACAAATCATTAGCTAAGATAAGTAACTGTTTTAAATCTCTTACAGAGCGTCAGACCTGAATATGGTGTACATTAATGCCACTATTTTAGATTAAAATTTTGAAATTAAGTGTAATTTGGATGAGATATTTCAAGCTAAATCATATGCAAATCAGGACAAAAACTTTATCAGTAATTACAGATGCCTTCATGGTAGTGATTTTGCATTGTTCCCGTATTGTTCTAGGTTTATGAATTATTAATGAATTTGATATATTTGATATATAATCCAATATTGTACTTTTTTCATTGTTTCTAGCTTCAAACACATTGACGTTTAGTTGCTATGTACAAAAGGATGATGATCCTTTGATGATCGGATTAAAGATGAGCTATCTCCCCTGAGCTGCCCTATTAACTTCGTCTCTTCAAGATTTGCACAATCATGGTTTATTTTAACATGCATGTGAGTGTCTTGCTTTTGACACTGTTTCCAGGGATTCTGGAGAGTACGAAAGGTCATTGATTGGCTATTGATTTTTTCAAAAACACTTTATTACAACTATTTACGCTTTATTGTAAACATTTTCTGTTGGACTTCTTTTGTGTTTTCGATGAATTACAGTTTGTTACGCCTTGGAAGTTTAATCGAATCACCTTGGTAACGGGTGATCGTGCACCGGCCATTGCAATCACACACCAAGGTGAATTATTGTCGTTCCAATACAGTGCCGCGCCGTTCCACGTGGCTTCGCATTCACAATTAAAAGTTAACGAATACCTCTGCAGCTAATATAAATCAACGATGTTGACCTTTACAATTACCTGGTTCGGCCTTTCTTTTCCATTGTACATTCAAGTTTGCCTGGGTTGAGTAAAGACGAAGCCTGGAGTGTTTTTATGCCATCTAATTTTACCCCACGAAAAAACTTTTGGACACATTTGCCCGTCAATTGCACAATAATCATAACATGTTATTGTTGTAGTCAGTAATTTCTTTGAAGGTGTAGAAATAAGGCAAAAAATCGAGAATTTCTTCGTTGCCAAAGAGTAACTTGTCCTCAAAACTACTAGCGCCATTTTCAACAGGATCAAATTCCTAGTTACAGGCCCTTATCGTAAGTAAAGTAACACAGGAAACCCATTATTCTGGGCAATAAAATTTTTGTGAATGTTGCACGCAAGCATAATTTCTTCCCATGTGCCTATCAAGGAATGTCTACAGAAGAGTGTTATCACATAAACACGAAAATAAACTAGAACACAAAGGGTATTTTGAAAAGATGGTTCAGAGTAAAGCCCTGGAAATCCTTTTAGAGCTGACAAAGAGTCGCAGCTAGTTTTGATTCTTTTTCAGAGTAATCCCCCCTACCCCTCCCCCCAAAAAATAATTAAAAAAAAAATTACAATTACAGAAAAAGCACACACGCGAAGTGCAATAAACAAAGAAGCAAAACATCAGGAAAAAAAACAAACAAACAAACAAAAAAAACAAAAAAAAACAAAACAAAAAAAAACAACAACAAAAACAGGAAATAAGAGATTTACTAGTTGTATAGAACGATAGTTTTTCTATTCCACAAATTTATTACCTTCTGAAATTATTTTAGTGAAATGATATGAAATGCCTGCCCGCAGACAGATAGCTTTGCACCGTTGATACATAATAAGATTTGACAGTGTGATGCAACATAACAATATTACTATATTCAAAGTCTGTGAGGTTCCTTACAAAATCATCAAATATTGGCACAAATTGTCTGCGGTGAACAAGAGTGGTAACGATATATCCATGAAATTCATGTAGATGTACTCTAGTGGTCAGTATAACTAGGTACTAGTTAGAAAGCATGGTAGAGTGTGTCGTCTATTATTATTTAGGTTAAAAAAAGAGAACAGATCTTAGGAATGCCATGCTCCAATACTAGCAACTAGTAATATACAAAACACAATGTGTTTTAGAGTTGTTTTCAAAACCCTGTGAAATAAACTTCGACGTACTGTGCAATTAAAACACTTCATTTTCTCTTCATGTTTTGTTTTTAAGTTGTTTTTTTTGTGCGTGTGCATTACACTTCATTACACCTAATGAAACTTTAGTTACCCCAGTATACCGTGAGGCATCCAAAAAGTAATAGTATTCACTACGTGATGCACCTTTTTGATTTTGAGTCAAGCCTGGTTTCCAGCTTAGCGTTGCGTGACACAAGTGACGTATGCGAGGGAGACTAGGTTTCCATATAATCGCAAACGATCGAGAACGGTGGCAAACAATCGAAAACAAATTTCGATTTTTGGAAAACCAAAGTTTTTCGATCCTACGACCGTTTTTGAACGATTTCGATCGCGATCGTATATAGATCGAAGGATCGAAAAACATTGGTTTCCCTATAATCGATTTTTTTATTTTCCGTTCTCGATTATATGGAGACCAGGCTTAAGTCAGTGTAATTGAGATCTCTCTAAATAATAAAAAAGTGCGCTTTTTTCTTCTTTTTTTGGATAAACTCACGAACCATTTTACAGGTTAACTGTAACAACTCTAGTTCATGATTTCACAGATATATGGGTGGCACCCTAAAAATAATATATTAAACACAAAAGAAATAAACAAAAACTTTGTACTAAACTTTGCTTTCTTTGCAGTTCTAAGTACGAAAATAGCAAAACTGAAGTACTACACTGATACTAACTGTACGAAAGTAGAAAGTAGAAATCATATTTTCTCACATTGTACTAATCATAAACCATGTTGGAGTTACTTTGTCTCATCTGATATACTATATGATTCGAACTTGATGTGAGAGGAACACTTTTCAATATTTTTTCCTTCAATGCGTAACTTCAGCATGAATGTCATTAAGGCCGGTACACACTAGGCGACAAGTCGCAGCGACTTGTCGTCACGACATGTCGCCTCAGTGTGCATTGGTTCAATACTTGTCGCCAATACATCTGATTGTGTCGCTGCGACAATTTCCGCCAAAAATACCTAGTACACACGGGGGGAAATTGTCGCTACGACCTATCTCGGGAACAAGTCGCTGCGACTTGTCGCCTAGTGTGTACCGGCCTTTAAGGCTACTCTCGACTTGCTCTTGCAATCACATGGCTCTTAGCAGCTTTCTAAGGTTTGTCTACCATGAGTTTCACCAATCCAGACCAATCCATTGACTATATACAGTATTAAACAACAAGCTTATCGTTTAAGGACCAAATTTCAACCTGTGTTGTTTTTAACACATCAATTTTAGCGATGTGTTGACTAGTTCATCTGGATCAACATATTAACATGGACTATGTTGATGTGTGTGATTCTCAGTAGAATTTATAGACTTTTACACCAAGTTGATACTGAAAAACAGAAAAGACAAATGAAACTTTAATAGAACGTCAACACTTAATATGTAATTCTCTAGCAATCAAGTTACAGTGTGAACTACAGCACAAACAGTTTTATCAAATAAAGTTATACTAACACATGCAATTGTTCTGGACAGCTTTGGTGCAAGCTACAGTAAAACTTGAAAATGATTTTGTGATGAAGGGAATCACCTAGCCATTTAATTGTACACTTTGTTCTTGTTTTAAAATAATACTGTATATTCAAAACGGCAAAATTCAATAAATACCTAAAAGTGTTATGACCTGGTATACATGTTTTGTGTGAAAGACTGGACATGGACATGGACAGAAACCAAGTATGAGGGGAGAGGTACCCAAGATTAAACGTCACAAGTAAGGCACATGACACTATATAACATGATTTGTAACTATGATTAGATGTTACAGATGTAATCAATAAGCAATTATGATATTAATGTCACATGACCTGGTATCACGTACATCGTTAAAAAGGGGGAGTGGGCAGCATAAGACATTAATGTATAATGACCTGGTTTGTTTATCATGTTTTGTGTCGAAGGTTAGACGACATAGAGGTAGATCTTTGCGGTTGAGATGGTTGAATACGTTGTTGGTGTTCAGATGAGCTGGACATAGAACGATCACTAATATGTCTTCTCATATTATGGTCCAAACCTGCAGGTTGTCTGTTAATGAATAAATACATGACAAATGTAATGATAGCAGTATGACAAATAATACCGTACGAACAAGTAGTAATGGTGATATGGAAGGTCTCCCTTGGTATTGCAAGGGATATTGTATTCTAATGGAAAATTGTCTGTATCAATTTGAATTCTTAGTATTTTCAAGGTTTTGTTTGTTATTTTTAATGAATTGCAACAAGGTGAAAGAGGATAAAAAACGAAGAGCTGAATATATAAATCAATGGACAATCACCAAGCCATCATCAAAGAAATTGTTAGAAATCATGTAGAAGCAGCCAACAACCTTATTTGACTTAAAATTATTTGTACATAGACAAAGATCAAAAAGTGCAAAATCCCTCATTCAAATTAATTGAGATAAGGTTAACTAGACAGGGCATCTGAAAAAGTGCGGGGGAAATCGAAAAAAAGTGCGTTTTTTTTGTTGTTGAAAAAGTGCCGATCTTTCCCCAAAAGTGCGGGATCGCACCCTCGCACTTTTTCAGAGGTCCTGACTAGAGCTGACAGTTATCTTTTTTCTGCATAGCTTCAGACTTATATACAAGCAGACATTCATTATACATAAACATACCTCACAGAAGACGTTTTGGGTTTGGGAGGTTTTTTAATTACTTTTTTCTGAAGATAGGAGACCCATTCTTTCTGTTCTTCTGTTGATCCAGCTAGAACTAGTAAATCTTTGGCAGATATCAAGTCTGCATTTACTGAAATCATTCACAGAAAACCATCCAGTTAATAAACACATTTTTTCTTTTTTTCAATTGCAATTACAACATTCATTCTGATGATGACTTGAAAACGTTCAATTAAAACTAATACAATCATTCTCATTTTAGCTTTATCTCAATTGTTGCAATTACAATAATTTGTACGTAATTTGGATTCATAATAAATATCAACAAGACCATGTTGATTTATCGATCTGCAATCTTTCTAGCAGAAATGCTTGTCATGAGATTCTCTGACATTCTATTGTTTACCAACTTCATTGTAACTGTCATTCTGGATTGTGTTATTATTATTTTTTCAATCTATTTTAGTCCGTCATCTGTCTTTCGGTCTGTTTGTCTGTCCATTTGTCTGTCTGTCGATCTATCTATCTGTCTGTTTGTCCATCTGTCTGTCCGTCTGTGTGTCTGTCTGTTTTTTTTGTCCATCTGTTTGTCTATCTGTCTGTTCATCTACTACACACACAACGCATTCATAAATTACTACTTTGTCTGTCCATCTGTCTGTTCATCTGTCTGTCTGTCTATCATCAGACTGTCTGTCTGTCTATCACACAGTGTCATCATCATACTTACCATTACAAGATTGTATACATGCCTCTTCTCTATCCACATGGTCTTTGTGACATTTCAGATGGCAACCTATTACGAAGAAAATTGTTTTTTTTGTTCTACAAAAGGAAAATACATTGCAAGCATCCCTTTTTTTTCTCAGCGTACCATTACCATACTTTGGCATTAAAATCTGTACTTTGAAACAGTCCTACCATATCATTAATTTCATCAAATAAAATGTCATGATTGGCTAAGCTTTGGGACATCGCTGTGACTCTTTTTTTTTATTTCAATATTTTCATTTTCATAAATAAATAATTTGATAGTTACATACAAGTTCACGTTTAAACATTCATTTAAATTAATTTAAGGTGGCTCCATATAATTTCAGCGCGCGCGCTCGTGCATGACCATGTACATGCGCAAAACCTCAAACTTGCATGAAGAATTTTTCTTTTGATGACGTCATGAAAATATGTAACGCGCGCTTTTAATAAAATAAAAAAAAACTCGAAAACTGAGCGGTAAATTTTTTTTGCAATATGATTTTAGTTGTATCATAGAGTAGTCTGCAAATTTTCAACGATTTTCCAACTACAGATTTCTTTTAATTTGGCAAAAACCTTTATTACGTTATTTTTAAGGTTCTACAGTTGGGATTTTTTTCTCACGGTAATATGTGCTAGGTCATCGTACTGAAATCCATATATAATGTTTTCAAAAACATTTACCGCTTAAAACTAGAGTTATTTTTTCTACGTTAAAAATGAGCTTTATTATGACAGCCATAGCGTTGCTATAGTGACCGTTCACTTGATCATTTGTGCAAAAACTAAATCTTTGACTCAAAGTCTTTGAAATATAGTCCACCTATGAGCTTTTTGGGCAGTTGATTTTTAAAAACCTCTAAGATCCCAGACGCCCCATAACTATATGGAGCCTCCTTAAGATTGGAATGGTTTCACATATATCATTTGAATCATCATTTACTTACGGCGACATTCAAGAGCTGGTGGTGGTTTGAACATGTGCCACAGTGGTTTACTACATGAATCACAGTTGGTTGGCATGTGGAAATGCATTGGGATAAACTGATGTCTCATGTAGTTGATAGCTGCCATTTTCTCCTAGTTGCGATCAATAATCTCCATATAAGTGTTGTAATAATGTTGGTGATGATGTAATAATGATGTGATGATGTAATGATGGTGATGATGTAATGATGGTGATGATGTAATGATGGTGATGATGTAATGGCGGTGATGTAATGATGGTGATGTAATGATGGTGATGAAATTTGATGTGAAATTTCATCTAGTTGCAGATCAATAAATACCATATAAATGGCGGTGATAAAAATCAATGTGAAATGGTTGATCATACATCATTGATAAGGAAGATAGAAGTGGTGGTGAATATAAAGACAGCGATTTGTTGTATACAGAGCTGACAATGGTGAAGGTATTAGTGTACACTAAAACCATGCAATATAAATACCAATGGCATGTGTACTACTTATTCTAATCTTTTCTCTTGTGTAAAGGTAAAAACTAGTGAGATATACTATATTGGATATTACTCCAACGAAGGACTAACGTCCGTAACGTCAGTATTGCTATTGTCACTATAAGGATGACTAGTACAAGCATTTAGTAAGTGTACAAAAAGTTTTAATTTATGACAAAACAGCCAGTGAGTGTGATAAATAAGTAAATAGTTAAACGCAGCTGTGCCTCTCAAAGAGGATAGCTCATAAATAATACTTGACATATGGACAACATATTCCACTCAATAATTGCGATGTTCAAACGTTTCAAGTGATAGTTACAATATTTATCTAACATGATGGCAATGGTGATGTTTATAATGATGATGACTGCAGCAATGGAGTATATGGTGATGTGAAAGTGACAATCAGGTGCTAGTAATGGGCTCCAGTGACAATTAACTGTAGAAAGGAAAAGCGACAGTGACAGTGTACAACATACCTCTGCAGATTGCTGTTCTTCTAGTTTTTCTTTTTCTATTGGATTTATACTTTCGCCTTCATTGGCATAAAGAATCTGATACCCAAACAAATGAACAACAAATTCATCACTAAAATGTAATATCTCACTGTGTGGTGCTCAAAAGTATCACCACTTATGACATATTCTTATACTACAATGTTTGCATTACAACTTGATTGTTGACTGGTGAAAAGATAGACTTTTAGGTGTTGCATTGTAATATAGCATAATCTTCAGAATAAACTAACTTTACCTGAAATATTCTAGGAATTTCTTTAGCGTCTGCACGGATAACATCACCTTGAGTCACAGACCGTACATGATATAATTTACTAAAAAAAGGAACAATGATTAATCTCCTAGTTCCATGAATGAACACAACAGAGGTCACATCTCTTTGCACATATTATAATAGTTTTTATTCCTATAATCGTTTTTGTTTATTGCAGCATTTTAAAATTGAGTGACATGATATGAACCATTTGCATAATTGATTGTTGAAGGTATCAGCATCTGTTTCAATATGTGGCAATGTTTAGTTGTAGCATCATAAACCTACCTAATGTCTAAAATCATGATTGGAGTTGAGCTGCTTTGATGATCAGTGTCAGAATTATAGAAGAAGATTTTACGACTACTAACAACCAGATACTGAAAGAAAAATAACATAAATACTGTCAACACACTATTGTCAATGACATAAATACTGTCAACACACTATTGTCAATGACAAATAATCTTTTTTATTATCATGATGACAACAGTTGACTGTGATGATGATGAAAAATGACAATAACCATGATAATAACAACAATGATAACCACAGTTTGTGATTGAGATGACAATGATGACCACAATAATAATTGATAATAATGATGAAAATAATAGAACATAATGACGACCATGATAATAATGATAATAAGAGTTAATAGGTAATAATTGAAATTGTCAAATATTGACAATGATGACCACAGCGATAACGATAACAATGATGACTACAGTTTGTGATGACCACAGAAATAATCACCATGATGATAATGATAACAATGATGACCACAGCGATAACGATAACAATGATGACTACAGTTTGTGATGACCACAGAAATAATCACCATGATGATAATGATAACAATGATGACTACAGCGATAACGATAACAATGATGACTACAGTTTGTGATGACCACAGAAATAATGACCATGATGATAATGATAGTAATGATGACTACAGGTTTTGATTGAGATGATAATGAAGAGATGATGATGATGATGCTAAGGTGTATTTGTGATAATGATGATGGTGATGAATATGATGAATGGCTCACCTGCTTTCTCCAACCATATTTTTTAATGTTCTGTTTATTTGGTACAGACACCCATCCTTCTTTGTTCATGTTTACTAAACAAACAGAAACAGTTAATATGAAGCAAACACAACTGAATAAACAATAACATAAACCATGAAAGCATAGTCTAATCTCAGCAGAATGGTGGCAAATACAATAGTTGCAACTGCAGCAACAACAAAAACAAGAACACAGACAGAAATGACAAAATTAATACAGTCATTTTCACATCAGTGGGAAACGATACAGTTACCATACAGCTAGGATATGGCAGAAAATTTGAATGTTTTTTTTTAATACAGTACTGTTTCCCACTTATATGAAAACACAACAACACTCACTACTTGCAGCAGACCAATTTAAAAAGAGCTTCATGATACTGTATTTTCAAGACCATGAACGTCACTCTTTCAAATTCATGGACTAATTACAAGCCCATCAATTCACCATGATTTGTTTACAAGCACATAAAACAATATTGACAACATCAATAATAAAAAAGTGAATGCTTCATACATGATATGGATGGACTTGGATCTTCTGTGGAAGGAAGTGGATTGGCTGTTGCACTCTTTAATTTATTTTGAAGCTGTTCTATCATCAGGTCCTTTGATTCTAACTCCATCTATGCACAAAACAACATTTATAAATAATGTTATACATTTCTTTTATAAAATAACTAGGATACTATGTATATTTTGATTGGCCGAGACATAAACATGTCATAACAGTATCTTTAAATATTATTTAGAAGACACACTAATGCAATGTAATGTAGTGCTTATGTAATGCATTTCACCTGTCTCAATGCACTTTATATGATTCCTAAAATGCAGTTTTACAAGCAAGAGGATGATTGGTAGTTTTTAATTAGTATGTATTAGACTGTAGGTCTATCACCGAGGGTGGTTGTGACCTGATTAAAAACTCAATATGAAATATTCATACCTGCATCTTCTGTCGTTGTTCAATTTCCATCTGCAAATTCTATAAAACATTAAGTGACAGAAATGTTAAAGACATGATATCAATTACAAAGTACTTTAATTAAAAACAATTTGAAAGAGATACTTACAGCAGAGAACTCAGCAGCTTGACTTTGGTATTTGGAAGTCATCTGTGCATACTTCTCACGTTCCTGGTGGATAACAATAAAAATGTCTATGAGTGAGAACTCAGGGATGGATCCAGGATTGTTGCCAGACTGCACCATCTTTATTATTATCACTAATATGACAATAACAATGGCAATGTTTTTGACTGTATGTAGCAGTGATCAAGATTATGAGTAATATTATGAGAACAGCTATAATGATGATGACAGTGGTAATGATGATGATGATGATGCTGGTGATGACAATAATGATAATCTAGATATTGGTGAACACATGAATACTATTGTCAGTCGCAATGTCAACGATAAACCACCAACAATGATGTTGTTCTCACCAAGGCTAATTCTTGATGTAGTTTTTTACATTCTTTTTCTTTCTTTCTCAGATCAGCTGAAGAGACCTTGTTCCTCTTTTGACTATCTTTGCCAAAGTCTTTACGGTTCATAATCTCAGCAAGTTTGTTGACTGCCTGTGTTTTTAGCAGTTTTTCACTGTGTAGCTGTTTTTTCAGCTGTTCTGTAGCACTATCAATGTCTTTGCTATCTTCTTTTGCTTTATCCAGTTCTAAACATCAAAACGTTTTTAGAAAAAATATGTGGGTAGGATATAGAACAGGGCAAATCCAGAGATCTTTCAAGGGATGTCCCATAAAATAAATGACCTAAATAAATTACATTTATAAATTACGCTTACTAAAAGAGTCTAACCAGAACTAGGAATATTAGGGGATAGCCAGTGCACCACAGTGTAACCCCTAAATCTGCGACTGATTTATCTGCATGATGCAGAAAGATAAGGATGCCTCTTTACGAGGCACACTAGCCTCAATTACTAGAATGCTTTGCACTGCCAATGATGGATACTTGGGGTAAGGGTGTAAATATCATACATATAATTTTCTACTTACCACTTTGAATAGTTTTAATCTTGTTGTTCAAATCCTCTTTCTCATGAACCTTCTGATCTAGATTTGATGTGAGTTGTTGATTGAGTTCTTCTAATTGTGTAATCTGCGCTGCTTTGTCAGATATTTCACTCTTGTGTCTAGCGATGAGTTCTTTCACCTCTAGTTCTATCATGGTCTTTTCTTTCTCTAAGTCTGAATACTGTTCTTCAGCAATGGACCGAGCAAGTTGTTCAGAGTCTGCCTTGGTGAGGGTTAGCTCTAACTGAGCTGATAAAGACTCTCTGTAAAGCAAAAACAAACAAACCTTAACATGGGTATATCTGTAGAGAGATTGGCACATACTTGTACAAAAAATAATCTTGCACACTTCAAAATCTCAAATAATAAGTTTTTCTCACTATGATTGAATCAGGTGCCAAATGTTGTTGAATTCTCTTCAAGGAAATGATCATAAACTTCAAATTCATTTCAACAATTCATGAGCTACTGAACGAATTCAATTCATTCTTCTATGGCCATGTTTTTGGAAATAGTGTTTCTTACTTACAGTGTTTTGAATGTGTTTGAAAGTCTTTGTACAAGACCATAATGTTGAAATTGAGATACCTTGTGCAGACTGGCAGCTTCACTTGAACACAGTAAAAAGATTTAATGATTGATTGTTATGAAATGTACTGACCTTTCCTCCTGCAGATGGTTGATATCATTCTGTAAGTCTTGTATTTGTTTGCTTTTCTCATCAACTTCTTCTCTCAATTCCTTTACTTGGGTCTTATATAATGTCTATTGATATTAGAAGGGTAGAATAAGCTATTAATCTCATCAGTTCTCTCAGTATGTATTGGTTTATGGTAAACTCATGAGTAAGTTAAAATAACGTTATTGCTTACTGAGAAGTACTGCTCTGCTTCAAGCTGGTCTTGTAATTCTTTTAACTGCAGATCATCCATGGCACTTGTGCTGAAAGAGGAAAATACATTAAGTGAATGAATGAATAAATACATGATATAAAAGAATGAATAAATGAATGAACAAATGAATTAATAATGAATAAATACATAAATGAAGGAATGCATAAAAACATAAATTAATGTATGAATGAATGAACAAACGGATATGTGGATGCAAATTATAAACAATAGCATTAAAATTTCTACTCTTTGCCAATAGTCTATGAATTTTGCATTATAATTAAAATGAAAGAGCGAATAAATGAATGGACTAACCTCTTTAACTTAGAATAGCCCTCTTCAAGTTGCCTCTTTTCTTCTACTATACTTTCCATTTGCTGAAAAAGAAACGATACTATGCTATGAACCATCAGATTATTGACAATCCATCTATAAGAAAAAAAAACCCTGAAATGTTGTACATGAAAATAAAATGATAATATTACAATTAAATAAAGTCAAATGCTAGTAAAACCACCAGTATGTAATGATATTGTGTTACCTTCTGAATCTGACTTTCAGCAGTCTTGAGGGTGGAAAGCTCTTGTGTTTTTGCTTCTAGTTCACCCTCAAGCTGGGCTCTCTTCTGTGATTCTGATATTAATTTAAGATGAGTGGTATCGCTCTGACAAGAACAGACAATATGCATGTTAGAATTAAGATAAGATAATTTGCAAACAAATAGAATACATTTGGAAACAAATGTTGCCACTGCAAAAAAACAGTTACAAAAATAAATGACTGGAGAACTTAAAGGTATTTTGATTTGTTTAATGTTTACTTGTTACCTTTTCTTTGAATACTTTGAGCTCTTGTTTAATTCTTTCATACTTTTGTGTAACATCCTTAAAGTCAGCTGCCATGACAGTTTTTGCTCTCTCAGCTTCAGCAGCAGCACTCTCTGCTTTGGCTCTTAGTTCTTGTTCTAGCTTAAGCCTCTCCACTGATACAACGACAAGAAAACAGTTTAGTTTAACTACAGACAACCATCTTATGTTATTGCACGGTTAGAATGTTGATATAAATTTAAACTCCAAAGGAATATCTGGGTGAACACCCATGCAATATAATTTATGCTGCACAAGTGAGGTCACAATAGTTAGTCATTTTTAAAGACAATACTACTTTTGTTTCTCCGTTATTGTGACCTCACTTGTGACCATAAATTATATTACACAGGAGATAACCCAAATGTTCTTGCAGGATAAAATGATGAATAGTGACGCATGTAATTCAATGTTTCAGACATTATTAAAAATTGGTGGAAAAAAAAAAAAAAAAAAAAAACATTCACTCACTTGTTTTGCTTTGTTCAACTCTTTCTTGGATGTGCTGCTCTTCCAGGGTAAGTGATAAACGTTTTTTCTCCGTCATGAAAGATGATATTTGAGACTAATAAAACAAAAGAAGACAAGTTTGAATACTTGAGAAAGTTTTAAAAAAACATTTGCAAATTAATCAATTTACCAAGATTAGCTGCCATCACAACACAAAAAAGTACAATGATTGTACAGTCTTTTCTGTGTTGTCATGACCCAATTATTATTAAGAACATGAAAAGTAACAAAACTTATATATTTTTTAAATGAGTCATCTTGCTTAGGCTGCACTGGACTCCAGTGTTATTAATATTTACATACTGGGTGTTATTACATATTATCAAATCTCAATGTTGTTGAAAATGGTATCCTATGAATGGTGATTTGATAAAAAGAATGCAATGCATTCTACACATACTGCTGCTTTAACATATATTTGATGAGCATTTAGATTGGACTATAATGTTATTAAATAAACTTGCATACAAACATACAAGTCAAATGTTTTCAAGAAGTACTGTACAATTTTTTTTTGCAATCAACATGTTTAAGCAAAGCATATTACCTTGTATTCCAGTGTCATTTTATCAAACTTCTGCTGCAGTGACTTCAGTTCAAACTCTGTATTTGCTTTAGCCTGTATGTTACAGGAAAGTCAACACAAAGTTAGTACTTAGAATATCGACAACTTTATATCATTCTGTTTCTGAGACACAACTTGATTATTATGATTTCTGTCCATAGAAAGTGTGCAATCCCATCTCAGAGCAATCAATTTGCTAATACATAGTTAATATTCATTGGGGATCACATGCACCTTTCAAATACAGCTCAGTGGTTAATACAGTTCAATGATGATTCCTTGATGGCAGTGGGTGTGACATACCATCTTGAATGGATTTAAAAGAGTTGTATCTTTTAAAAATATCCTCTGTCTTCTAGTTTATCTCTGTGCTTTGACAGTGGAGCACATCCCTCAAGAAGATGATGAAACTGTTTGAATATCAACCCTTGTTCTGGAGACTTTATTTTGGATCATTTATACAGTACAAGAGCAACACTGACCTTTTCAAGGTTAATCAAGTCCTGTTGTAGTTTCTGCTGTAATTGAGCATCAGAGGCAGTTCTTACTTTGAGTTGTTCATGCTCATCTTTGAGAGCTTGGTATTGGGCTGCAATGAAAACAGGCTGATTACAACTACCCTCTGACATTATCTCTAAGGAAGTCAAGGAATGATCATATGAGAGATCATAGATCATAGAAAAAAAAACTGATGTTGTGTTATAATCCAATGAAGGACTAATGTCAAAGGACTAATCAGACTTTACAGTGTACAATTTATCTTTATATTCTACAACTGTTTCTATAAAATTCAATCTAGTACCCCAACTAGTTTTATAACATTACTACAGATCATAGAGAAAATTAATAGGGACATTATATTGAAATAGTACAGCTAGAAAATCATGTTTTTGTAATTTTGATGATGTTCTCCATTGCCATAATCATAGTGCATTGATTTTAAGGTATAACATATAATGCCCTGTACTACTTACATTCTATATCTGCTTTAGCTGTGTTTGCCTGCACTCTCATATTGAACTCTGCATCTAAGCTTGCTTGTAGTTTAATATGAGATCTTTCAAGTGACAACTAAACAACACATGAAGTAAACATGAATATTAGCGAAGACCATGAGCTTGTACAAATCACAATGATATTGTATCAGATAAGATGACATTATTAACTCGAGGATAAACATTACAGGAAGCAGCACATTTATGAAATAGTTTTTATGGTAGAATCAATAATTGTAAATAATAAATAACAAATTATTTCCTATTATGTTTGACATGTACAAAATGACAATATAAGTACACCACTGTTTAATGTTCATACACTAAGCAAATGTTTGTGCCAAAGCATTTCACTATTGATTCATAAACATTTTTTGTTGTTATTGCTGCAGTTGCCGCAGTAGAAACAGAACAGTATAGTTCTCACTTCACCAGGTTTCTTCCTTTTGGTATTTTGATCTCCATACTTCTTTATATGTCAAGTTTTTAAGCCTTGGTATTTTGAAGAACACAGGATATCTACAAATATCTCAGATCCTGGACTGATAGCAGTCAAGTTAAATTACCTTTTGATCACCAAGTACTCTGTTCTTCTCTTGAAGATCTCCATATGATCTTTCTAGAACTGCATAAGACTATCAAGTACATAAAAGGGAGTCAGTAGATGAACAAACGAACAAACAAATGAAGTAACGAACGAACAAACGAATGAACAAACGAACAGCCAGTCGGGCAGCAAGCAAGCAAACATATGAAAAGATGGTTGGAAAAAAACATCTACTTCTGAGACAAATACCAAGTGACCAATCAATCAAACCACAAATCAACCAATCAATCAAACCATTAATCAAACAATCTGGGATCCCGGTATGTTGCACGGTTGCGGGTCCGCACAATGAGGTACTTCCCGCACAATTCCGCACAATTGAGGAAATTTGCTCAAAACCCGCACAATTCAGAAAAATATGGCATAATTTATGCACTTATCTTAATAAATGTCACTTTAAGAAGTTAATCTGGTGATTTCAGGTCCTTTTATTCTAACTTTTTCGTCAAAATTCCACTCACTCGAAGTGAAATTTTCAAAACTCGTTCATCAAAAACAAAATGGCGCCATTCAATTGAGAGAGACTGTGCTCTAATAAAAAAACGCAAGGCGTTCCAAACTTGTGTCCTACGGGCTCTTACCTCTCGCGACTTTATTACGAACGATAATCTAGCTTTAGAGTCAAGATATAAACTTTGTAATTAGAGGTATACTTGATTAAACACTTATTCTCTGCCCAAGACTTTGTAGAAAGGCTAATTTTCTACAGAAATATGAAAAAAACGTTTTTATAGTTAAATTATTATTGCGCAATCCCGCACATTTTACCGCACAATCGACCATTTTTTCCGCACAATTTGTCATTGAATTCCCGCACAATTTGAAAATTTTTCCCGCAACCTACCGGGATCCCAGAACAATCAACCAATCAATCATACCAGTAATCAATCAATCAATCAATCAATCAAACAAACCATTAATCAAACAATCAATCAAGCAATCAATCAAACCATAAATCAAACAAACAATAGTATTTGTCATTAGCAGGTCATTTCAAGAAACCCTTTCCATAAATCCTCATTATCAACAAGAGGTCCATCAATATTCAAGCCAACTTATCATCCAATAATCAAATACAAACAAATATAATTATCTCTTAACATGCTTGTGCTTAAAACCTTTTGTAAATCTCCCAATGCTTTTTTGCTCTTTGCATGGCCTTCACTTTCAGTTTTTAAACAGCCTTGTAACTCAGCAACTTGTTTTTCAAGATGTGTAATCTTTGACTGTACTGTCTGTGACGACTGTGAGATTTTGTCTCTTGCATCCAGCTCTGCATCAAGGCGACTTTGCAGCTCTTGCACTCTGCTTTCAAACTAGAATGAAAATAAATGGTAAAGTAACAAGTACCAACAGTGCATTTAAAAATATTGTAAAAAAAAATAACTGTGAGTATGCAGACATTTTGGAGTTCCAGCAAAAGTGGACACCATGCACAGAAAAAATGAAAAATAATCATCCAAATGTCCTGTTTTGTTGCTCACAAAAAAGGAAAATTGGTATGCATTTTGGTTTGTTCAGAGTAGTTTTGTGTGAGATTGTAGCTGACATTGATTTCCATGTAATACTCACCTTTCTTTTAGTGTCACTTTCATAATCTAATTTTCTTTGAATCTGCAAACAAAACAGCCAAAACATTATTTCTGTTGTATTACATCATGGATATATAATGACATTCATTTCACTCATTCATTTTTCCAACAATACAATGTAGTGCACAAACGTGTGACAACTTATTTGCATACTTGTAAATGTACTTTGTAGCCAATCATGTTCTAGCTCAATTGCTGATTGATCTAAGGTATAGTCACATAGAAGTACATGAATACACTCTAACTCATAGTACTTTTGAGAGATACTCTGTTTATTAAATTGAAAGATTTTTATTTTCCATTTTGGAAGAAGAAAAAAAAATGAATCCAGCCGATAAGAACTTGTAAAAAAATACCTCTCTTAAACCATATTTAAGTTCAGCAGCGTTTTTTTCCAGTGTCCTATTCTTGGCTTCAGTATTCCTTCGAGCTTCAGCCTATCGAAACAAGAAAAAAGTCAACAACAACAAATTTGGAACAACTAAATGGAGTGTATATTATTTATTATAATGATAAAGAAGACCTACTCAAACAACATATTATGTTATCAAGGCAGGGGTGAAACATCAACATGCTATATTTAAGAACGTAAAGACATCATATAATGAATCTTAGCAATACAAAATTATTTAAAACAATTAAGGACACAAAAGATCACCCACTATATATCATTCTTTCTAGAATAAACCATACCAAGTATGGTTTTAGAAAGCAGAGTACGCAGAGACCTCAAGTCAAAACAGAGCGGTTTAAAGCAGTTTTTATAAAATTATTATTATTAGCATTTAATAATTTAGGAATTTAATTTTTCTTTTCGATTATTGTAAAATACCTTTTAATTTTGTAAATATAAATTAATATGTATTTTATTTATAGATTAAAGATATTATTATTATTATTATTATTATTATTATTATTATTATTATTATTGTCATAGACTAATTGAAATAGGAAAATGGCAATAACTACTTAATAAACAGGCACTAAAATATAAGGTGATGTCTCAACAGTGGTATGGAACTATAATTGTGATCAAAATTAATGTAATTGCATTTGATTTACCTCACTCTCACATTCTCTTAATACTTTCTCTAGTTTAGCAGTAGCTGACCTAAAAAGCAACAACATCATCAATATGAATGAAATAATTCATTCCGTTACTCAATTTGTCATTAATACAATTTAATGATGAGCTCATGGAAAGAAATCTTGGGCAGATAGCATGGGGTTTAGATACCTCTATCGCAAGCCTACCTTAAATTATTTTCCAAATCTCCTTTAGAAGTGAGTGCAATTCCTAAATCATTTTCAAGCTTTTGAATTTTTTGGTTAGCAGCTTCAACCTAAAAATTCACAAAAATGAAAAATACAAATTAGTTTGGAAACATTTTGTAAAGGCATCTGTCTCGACAGTATGCCTTTGGACAACAGGTCTATAGAAAGAGAGGAATCAGTAACTTGAGGTAGTTATTATCAGGAATAAACACAAGAGCCCTATCCAAGGGATAAATTCTAAAGAAATTCTAAGCAGAAATTCAATACTTGTATCCAGTGGATAACTTAATTCGGGCTTCGCACAAGTGGCCCCAGGGATTAAAAATAAAACCTTTAAACATCAAACAATATAGTTGCTGACATCATAGATTTATATAGTAAACTGTACCTCTTTTGAACTAGCATTAGAAAATGCATGACCATCCTACATATCGAGAGGAAGAAAAATAAGCAAAAGGCTCAAGTAAGACAATGAAATGAACTCAATTATCAATAACATAAAGAGAATCAAATGATTATTTAAATTTGTATTTGACCAATTAAATATGTTCTTTTGATCAATGCTCAACCAATCATTGTTCATTAAATCATTGAACAACATGCCCTGATTGGCTTAAAAGCTTAATTGGGACATGCCTGTCAGACAATCACTTTGAAAGTATTTATTTAATGGTCAAGTACAAAACATAAATAGTACATTATTATTGGTCAATGACAGTGTACAATGACTTAATTCATGCAGTAAATATCATGCAAAATGATGCAAAGAAATACATGTCTATTTGTCTACATTCACAGTCTGTGGTGAAAACATGCTTGAAATGACATACAGACGGATGAAGCATGATTTCTTAAAGCATATCTAAGTGCTGGTGTAAAAGTGTACACTTGTCAATGAAGAGTTCCACCTATAGTTCCCCAAATAATGTCATTATGCCATAAGTTCTAGTTTTAAAAATGTAACATATCTAAGTGCAAGCATACAACTAATGAGTGGGTGTTGATAATGTGCTGAAAAGTGCAAAATTGATTCAAACTGACATAATGCTAATATTACCACAAAATGGGATGTTTTTGTTATAATGTTTAGCAGTTAGTAAGTTTACATTACAAATGTTGGGTACATGGCTGACCTATACATGAGATATTAGTAGCATGCAATTCAAGTGCAATTACTATTTGAATTTGATGTTTTGATATTGTTTCAATCTTCTGTTAAACATAAAAACCTGTAAAACATGCTAGTATCTCGTGCTTTGAGCAGCTCTTTGCTTTGAAGGGTAAATTTAGTTGCACTTAGTTGCACATCTCATATAATATATTGTTTTGGAAAAGAGTCTACTAGATAAAATTAAAAATCATCACAATGTTAGTAAATATAATTATCACAGAGAGTAATACGCACCCCACTTACCAAGGCGTCGGCAGGGGAGGGTGGACCACCTCCAAGCCACCTGGAATAAATAGACATTGAGAGAATGTAAGTTATTTAATTATTGGCATTGTTCTTCACTAGAAAACATCCAAAAAGTGCAATAATCTTTTGAATTGGAGTTGGGCCTAAACAGAAATGGATGGATCTAACCACCTTTCCACAGAGAAGAACAAAAGTTTATTCTTTGATGTTCAAAAGTTCATTATTGCTACAATTTGTTTCACCAGTTGAACTATAGTTTTTCGAATAATTGCTTACTTATCTTGTTTGTTGTTTTTTTTTTCATTATCATTTATTACGTTCATAATCATTTGTCTTTAGAATACATTAATCATTATAAATTATATGTAAATTGTATGTGAGCCCCCTAGATGAGCTCTGCTCTTGAAGCAAACATATTGAAAATAAATATGTTTAAATAAAACAAAATCGAATTTGGCTTTCCCAAGAGACAATAATTGTTTATTGGATAAACAGTTCAACAATAGCTTGACTGTACATTTAGAAATAATGCCTGGCATCTATCACAACAATGCCATATCAACAAAATATTGTAAAAATAATCAATCAAAATGTCTGTGGTTATAACAGGTTTCTGAACTAGAAGTCAAATTGTTTTACCTGGCTTCTTTTGAAAATGTGAATCCTATAAATGGTAGGTGATTACCAGCAAATGCCTGGAAAAAAACAAATATCAATAGAAAGATTATTTAAATTGTTATATATCATTTATTTGTGAGAAGTAATGTACATTATTGTACCAATGGGAAAATGTCATGAAATTAAGTCATCAAGCATCAATTCTCTTGTTCAGATTGGTATAGAATGATATAAAAGACTGTCAATTTTCTGCCAGGGAGAGGTTGTGTAGTTTCATCAGTTTTTTATGTGTTCCTTTCTATTTAACTGAAAATGAACTATTCCAAACACAGTTTGTCTTCAATGCTAAGAAAAAAAATAATTCCCATTGAATTACCTTTGGAATTGGAAAGAATTCCTCTCCTGCATCAGGTTCAGGAATGTCATCAAAATTAGAAGTGTCATCATCACTACTCAGCTCCGGAACAACTGGTGGAATAGCTGTCAACAAAAACAAAGCACAATGTTAGCAACTGATATATCGCTATATATAATATATTATATATTAATATTATTTGCATTACACCTTCATCATCATCAACAACCTTGTCACAACCACTGTTGACATCATTATGTCACCACTACCACCATCATTATCATTAGATAATAATCATTAATAACCATTAGTCATGGCAAGATATACCTTCTCTAATATTATTCCAGTCCCAATCAGAATTGACAAAGAATTTATGCTGCTGGATCTCATGAATTCCAGTACAACCAAGTCTTTGTTGTCTGTATAACAATAAAATATATTACATTATCTGAACTAAATTTTACAACACAGTAATATGAGACACTGCTGAGGGAGCAGAAATATGTATTGTCTTCTGATGATTAATCAAATGACGATTAGTGAGGACTTCACCTACATCTACCCTCATTTTGAAATGTAAATCAACTGGGTGTGTATTGTATACAATCTATAAATTAATGTATGTGCAATTTTTTTTTAACTTGAAACTGATAAACAATATAGATCAACAATAACAACCAGACATTTGACTTTAGGAAGTTCATCTGAAGTCAACATTGCAAAAACAGAAGTGTGTTGGTCAAATACAATAATATGCAAAAAAATCCTCAACCACAGTGATTTATCCTGAATAAAAATGGAATGAGGTGTATTGTTGATATACCTATCAGTGAGAAATGCTTTAATAAGACTTTTAGCTTGAGCAGACATTTCAATGTCTTCAGGAAACTGTAAGGAGTTTTTGTGATCCATAATCTTTCCTGAAATAAACAAAAGCATTATTTTAATAAATTCACCACATTATTGTGCATTGAACTTGATCACTGGTCTCTGTTAGTCTTTCATGAAAACCTCTTTTCCTCAAACTTGACATCATATCTTGTCACTTTACATCATGGATTTGGCTGGACCTTCTCAGAGATGAGTTTTGTGGCTCAGCCTAGTTTTTTTGCCATCATTATGAGGACGACAAATTCAATTATTTTAGAATAACCTCATCCACATGTTATATGTGTAGTCACAAAGTTTAAAAAATCCGTTTTCAGGTTTCGTTCAAAATACAAATTTATAATAATAATTATAATGAATATCATAATTATTAAGATGATTATGCACCAGCACTTACCATAAGTACCCACTAAAGAATCTGCATAAAATGGTGTGTCACCTGCAAGAGAACAGCAGAATAATACACTTAGCCTTGGGCTTCATTCACACAAAACAAGATATATTATTTTTAATGCAGAAAGATTACAAGTTTGATCTTGTGATAACTTGTAGAGCATTCCTGCAATCTGCATTGTTATGCAGCCACCCTAGACAACAATTGTGACATGCAGAGCAAATAAGTTGATGTGAGTTACACTACAGGTGATCTGACTCATAACACACGCAATGCATGATTTTTGCCTCGAGTTAATAAGCAATCCCATATTCCACCGCACACTCAAATTCACAAGTGGTCCACCATTTTAGATTTTATTTAGATTCAAATATGTTCCTTCCTCAAGAAAAACTCTCGAAACCATGAAGATTTAAGTTACAATACAATGAAGGAGGTAAATTGTAGTTTTTTGCATCTTTTGTCCTTTCTAATCAGGAAGCTGAACACTTTTATGTTTCAATTTTTATCCTCCTTGAACGATCTCCATAAAATCCGCCATGTTGGCTAGTTGTAATCGGCTAGATCACCTGGCTCAATTGGATCTTCAGTAAATATGGCTTTCCATTCAAATCTTTTCTATCAGAAATTTACGAAGGAAAGTGCCAACAATAATTTCATTAAGCTTGCGTGTATGACCCCCATTAGCATCATCAACATCATCCACCACTTCAACAAAGAATTATGTGTTTAAATGATTGACGTTTATTGCAAACTACATGTCACTATTGTTTTCTAGAGAAGCCACATAGCATTGCAGATGATGATAAACATGCCAAGAGAAGTTTGTAGATAGACAAATGTCTTACCAACAAGCATTTCATATAAGAAGACACCAACACTCCACCAATCACATTCTCTCCCATAATAGCCTTCACCTCCTTGGGATTTCAACACCTAAAAATAAAAGTTATACTATTATTATCAGTGTCACTACAAGTCATGAAAGAGAAAGCATTAAAGAAAATTCACAAATTATTCTGAACAGCATATTATTTTAATCTGTATTTGATTATTTACATTTGTACTTTTGAAAAATACATTGTGTGGCAGAAATATCTTAGAGCTTAGCCTATCAAAACATGCTATTCAGTAAAATTATGATTGAAATATATTTCAGCTTAGCCAATAAAAACATGCTTTTCAGTAAAATGTATTTTGATTGGCTAACCTTTAGGATTCGACAATCTAATTTAAATTATTTGAAAGATTTAAAAGTACAATTTTGTAGTAACTAAAATGAAAACAACAAATTAATAATCATTAGAGATTCTAAATAACTATTCATAATTATTTTTTATCTCTTTATATTGAAAAATTAGATTGATATACTATATATAATTTTGACAGCTATAATACTCTACTTATAATCACATAAGTACAGAAAAAATACATAGTAATGGTAAAAATATCTAATAATTTTACATTCAATATCAAAACCAACAAAACACCAATGAAGATGATTTTAAACATTCTAGACAAGAGACCAACCAGAGAGTTTTCAAATCATTAATAAGAGTCAAGAGCATTTTAGAAGGCCTTTGTAATCAGCAATATACTAATCCTTCTAAACCACTTCACATTCAAGTATCAAAGGAGCCAGTAGGTATGTCTGTCCTATTTAGTACTACAGTTTATCAAGAAAGCAATAATTATTACCAATTGATTTCATAATTATTCATAATGATTATTGAGCGGCAATTTGAATTATGATCCTTTGCGTTTAAACAATAGATTGTATTGAAGCAATATCATAGTGCACTAGTGCAATAATAACTGTTAAACTTAATGTGAAACAGTGACTGACCTCTGGTGATATGTAATCTGGAGTACCAACAGCAGTGTCAGACCTTACCATCCCATCCTGTCAACACAAATTGGCATAATAATGAGTCATGATTGAGATAACAATACATAGTTGAAAAGTGATTACAGTGAAACCCCTATATTTCAAATCCTTAATATACCGAAATACTCTTCAAACTGAACAATGGTTTAGGTCTGTATTTGAAATTCATCTTATATCTCTTGTAAAATTAAACTAGGTAAACTGAAACCCCCTAAAGACCGGACATTTTCTTTTGAACCATCATTGTCTGGAATAGGGGAGTCCACTGTAGTATTATTCAATAATTGAATTATTTTTTGATTGTGTAATGGTAATCAAAGTCATGTTAATAGGTTCTCAGTCTACTTTGGTTTGTGTTCATCTACTACCCAATCACCTCAACATTACTTTAGGTACTTTATAATATTTTCATGTAGTTGATATATCTGAGCAGAGAGCGTGATTACAACTTCACTGGTCAACCACATTAGAGTCCAGCTGTAATTGTTATAATTATTATTTTTGATAACAAACTATATAACATGTACATTATACCTTATCCATTCTCATACAAGTACCAAAATCAGCTAATTTCAAGTGACCTTCACGGTCCAACAGCATGTTATCTGGCTTTACATCCCTGAAACATCAAACTATTCTTTTAAAAACCTATCCGGCAATTATGTATTCCAAATTTGCATGTGAGTCTTCCTGACTGTCTAACAACTGGTTGACAATTAACTGCACATGTAATTTAAATTGACTGCATATAGGGTCGTTTTCCCATGAGTGGGAAACGTTACAGTTACGATACTGCTACGATACAGAAGAAAATTTGAACGTTTTCTTAGAAACTACGGCTACGATATACAATACAGCACTGTTTCCCACTCATATGAAAATGACTCTATTGTTTTTGTTAATATCTTTGGCAAGAATTCCAGTGGTGGATCCTTATGCAACACCCAGGAGAAACAAGCTTTCTTTACTGCATTATGTGTGTATCTCGTAATAGCTCTATTTGTACCTGTGTATGAAACCCATAGTGTGTATTGCATCCAAGGCTAGCACAACTTCTGCACAATAAAACTTGGCCCACTTCTCAGGGATTTCATAGTTACTCATAAGATTGACAAGATCACCACCTAAGGAACATCAAAATATATATTTAAAAATATAATACAAAAATACAAAGTGATCTACTTGGGGACAGAACACTTATGAAAATTTTCAAGCAGTATGAGCAAATGATTGAAAATATCATGAAGTAAATGAAAGAAATAATCATTACCTGCCATGTAGTCCATGGCCATGTACAAATACTTCTCATCTTGAAATGCATAATGAAGCTAAAAAAAATTAATGAATATTAGTGAAGGATTGCAGCACAACTATAGACATCATCAACTTAACGATAAATATAGCAAACCATTTGTCAGTGTTGTTACTATGATCAGCTCATTATAGTAAGATTTACAGATTAATGAGTAGTAATGATGTTTTGATATATTTTTCAATTCCACACGGATACAACTTCTTGGAGAGTTATCAAGTGGCCAGACAAGATGAAAGAATTGGAAAGAAAGTTAAAGAAATCAAGAACCACTCACTAGACAATTCCCAAGGAGAAAGAGACAAAATATTCATTACGAAAAAAAAACATAATATACTGAAACAGAAAGTAAACACTGACAAAATTAATACAAAAACTGCTTTTTAATAGATTAACTTTTTATTGACTGTAAATTTGTTTATTTCTCTTGATGCTTTATAAATATAAATTTTATTGTTACATATGATATGTATGTTATCAATGGTTATTAAAGACTATTATTATTAGAGCAAGAGTTGGTATAAAAAGGATAAAAGCATAATGTTATAAAGGGGAAAGGAGAATTACTGTGAAATGACACTATTCAGAATATTGTGTACCTTTACTATCCATTCACTGTTGGAATGAGCCATGATTTCTCTTTCTTCCCAGAAAAAGGCTGAATCAGACCTTTTGATCTACAACAAAAGATAATTATAATAACATTTAATAAGTTTTATATTTTGTCCCCTCTTCTTTTAGGGCATGGATATATGTGGACACTGTCTAGTTAGCACACGTGGCGTTTGTTATTTTTAAATGCTTGACAATTTAAGGCTGGGAAATGTGTGGAAGGTACTAGAGAATTCTGTTAATATTCTATATCATGTAATGGTAGACATTAGAGCTGAGACAGACATGGAAAAATCTTTTGTTATAAAAATCATTCAAGTGAAGCATTTGGGTCAATTCTATAGTATGGTATTTACTAGACAAATGCCTCGCTTGTGTGATGATTAAAACAAAAGAGTTTTCCATTGCAGGCTCAGGTATAATATCTCCTATTAATACCAATGCAGGAAATGCATTTTGTTCAGTTATTATAAACCTGTGGTTACAGGTTCATGACCTTCTAATGCCAAACAAAGATTTACAAGGTCCACATAAAGATTTTTTATAGTGTCTGAATGTAATGGAAAGTTCTGTTATTATCTACACAAAGTATTCATATGCAACTATTAAAACAACATTTTAAATATTTGTTAACAAATTGACTGAGTATACACTAATGTTGAACGTCCATAGCTAGGTTTTATTGCCATAATCAACCAGACAGAACTGGTGTTTTTCTTGTTTTAGCACTTAGCCAAATTGAGTTACAGTCTGAAAAGAAGCTGTCTATATAATTGTAGTGAAGATAAAATTGCTATTCACAGGTGCACAAAATAAGAAAACGAAATAATAAAAACCGAGAACTACTCTGTGTGTTGCAATAGGAAAAGCAGGTTTCAATCAACATAAATATTTGAAAAAAACAACTGTTCAACAGTAACCTGATATTTCATGGTAATTTCAAAAGGCAAATGATTTCTGTCTTTTGTCTTAATAAACAACTACCATGTGATTCAGACACACAAAATTATTGTATTTACAGGTTTGGATGTCAAATCAAATTACCCATCTAAACAAATTCCTCTATGAATACATGTAAAACAATGTAGGAAATTCACTTAGAATATCATCCGAACTTTATTTCCGAAATAGAAGATCATATTTGTGCAGGGACGATGTTGCTTTTGATAACCCCTTGAAATTTTTCAAAAACTGTGTGACAAATTTCATTTTCCATAGAGATTGTTTGAATGTTTGGTTGTGTGGCTAGAATTTTTCAAGTATGTTGTGTGCATGCATTTGCAATTAATATTATAATAGCTTTATAATGTAAATATATAATATCGCAAAGCTTTAAAACTATTGATCAACAAAAATAATTGTAATTTATCAGTGAGTCAATATAAAGTGTTAATCATATGTTGTGTATATACTCTTCTGTTTGATAATACTTGTTCAATATCGTTAATTTAACATTTCCTTGAATTATAAAGTGTTGTAGTTGAATTCATAAAAAAAACATTTCTAGCAAATTGCAAGCGTGAGGATTGTTCAATTTCATCCAATAAAACATCAAATAAGCAAACTAAATAGCTTGCATATGATTTTATCACCTTCTTTGAAACATGGAAGCTAATTAATAAAGTGGCAAGATCATTTCAAAAGGCAAGAAAGTTAAATTATAAGTAGAAAGTTACAAGAATGTGTAGCACACAATGGGAAGCTCACGCGAGCTAAATATGTACAATGATAACAATCCAAAATGATCACCTACTACCAAAATATTGAAAAAGAACACATATCAGAGTAAATTCCAAAGAATGCTTTGTAGGATCTCTGTTGTGTTCCCCCATGTGATGCGTACAGAGGCTTTATTATAATACGCGATTATCACGATTTTCAGGATCAAACATGACCAACTTATATCTGCTTGATCCAGACAAGGAAATTGTACATCTTCAAACAATGATTAACTTTAGTTTCTAAACCATCAGGAAGTTAGATTTTCTAGTTGTAATAATAACTATTAAAAGCGATGAAAGAGCTTGCATTTGCTGTTTATTTGGTAATGATTCCTAGATGGATTATATGACCTTTGGTAAACGCGAGGTGGGAATAATGTGACAAAAAAAATAAAACATATCGTCTCACCATCTCGAACTTGCTCAATAGTTTCATGGCATAAACTTTCTTGGAATGCTTCAGCCGAACCTGGAGGAAGTGACACAATAGATAGCGATACAGTTATGATCAAATCTAGACATATTGTCAGCTAGAAAGACAAAAAGAGTGAAGCCAAAGCAAGCTAGATCGAGAGCTATTACTCAATCTCATCGAACTAGAGAAATATCAAATATAACGACGAAAACACAGTAATTAGTAAGTTGCTGAGAGGTCTAAGACATCAATAGCAAGTCAATAAGAGTAGAGAAAGGATTAGTTGTGATAGCAAATAAAAGATATTGTCTATACGAACCAACTGAACTTCACCGAAAGCCCCACGACCGATAACTTTGAGAATTTGAAAATCGCTAGACCGTAGTCTGTTATCTCCAATGATTTGTGATGGTCGTTCATCTACAAATACAACAAAATACCATCAGTGAACTTCTATCCAGTACCGTTAGTAGAGAAAACAAACAAACATAGAGCTCATAGAGCGCTTACATCGTTGTAAGAAGTTCTCAACATTCTTGTTTCGTCGTATTTGTGGATAGTTGCAGTCGTTTACAAGCGCTTCAATACCATCCTACACAAAGCAACAGTTGGTTAGCTCTCGAGCACTATACATTCAAAAAATTGCTGTCACAAGATTCCAGACTTACCAAAAGACCGTCAACAAACAGTTCGCTCCTTGGGTCTCGAACTTTTCTTTCTAAAAACTCTTTACGTTTCTCCATGTTGGCTTCTTCAAAGCCACAACAACTTGCAAGTCAAACCGTGCACAAAAGCACTTAACTAAAGTCCAAAATCACTCTCCCGTTAGCTCAAAGTCCTGAAGTGAAGACATCAGGAGCTGAAGAAAATAGTTCAAAACGATGTTTCGGTAATGAACTGTTCAACTTTGAATAATGTTGACATTACTTACAAACATGGCTGCTGGATAGGAGGTGCTCGATAATCACGTGATCTATCATGCCCCTGATTTCAAGATGGCCACCACCACCCCACCCCACTCAGTAGAAACAACGCACGAATGTCAAATGTTTATCAGCCAGCAAAAATATCAAAATGTTTCAAAGCAATAAAAATTCATTGATAAGAGTGTTTTTTTTTTTTTGTTTCTTTTGTTAAAACCCCTTTTTCTCTGTGATTTTCGGAACATTTCTGACCTTAAGATATCAGCCATTTCGCGATAAAAATACAAAGACTCTTCCGGTGCGACCCACTCAGACTTCGATTGTAATCGATGACTAACGCTTGATTTTGCATATCCATTCAGAATTTATCGTCCATTTTGGAGAAATATCTAATTAAAAATATCAAGACAATCATAAAAACAACACTGAATAATATGAAATATGACTTTGAAAATATTCAAATATTATGAAAAAGAATATCAGTAAGAGGGAAAAGTAGGAAGAAATAACCGAAAAAAAAATTAAAGAAAGAAATGAAGTGAAAAAAAAAAAAAAAAAAAAAAGATATGTTAGTATGAATGATACCATTCAGTCGGCAATGAAATGAAAGAAATGGATAAATGGTAAAAATTAAATGAATGGGAACATAAGAAAGCAAAATATAAAATAAAAATAGAAACTATGCAAAACATATAATAAGAGAAAAAAATCATATCAGGCCGTTGGCAAACCACGGTATGAAATTGCTAGCTAGTGCAACGATATAGTAGAACACCCACACGACGAGGCCTACTTTCGCAACAACCCTGGCAACGAAGCCGGAAGTATGGGGCAACCGTGAGAGAAAACAGTGAAGGAGCCGTGTTGGGAGAAAGAAAACAATAGATATAAAAAGAACAATGAAATAACAGAAAAGTGAGAGAAATGTGATAGAAATGTAAAAATCAAAATAAAACAACTGGACACAAGAAAATAAATGAAAATAAAAATTGCAAGAGAAAAAGAAGCAATTATTGAAATTCAAATTTAAACGCAACATTTTTTTCCATCCCAGTCATCTCCGGTGCATCCATTATTACTCATTTTCAATTCATGTTTAGTTTCCAAGCTACGTGTGGTAATACGATCTACATGAACTGGCTGTTGCAAGGACCCTGGTAAGATTATACAAGTGTCTATTAAACGTAGTAGTAAATTTCACTGATAGAATAAGATGTTGTAAAATTCTTGAAGCAACATCTAGAAATCGATATCTGCGTTTTTAATGAAACCGATACAAACGGTACGAAATAATTCTTGTCCCGCCCGAGCGCATGCACATTGAGCAGTCAACAACCCAATAAGCAAACATGAAAAACAACAGACAGGAATCAACGTAAAATACGATTCGATGAATAATAAAGACTGACAAACAGACAAAATGTTTGAATCTTATCAATAAATTGAAAGTGAATTTGGAACGGGGTAGGGTGGGGGGGGGGGGGGAGTGGTGGCTGTACAGTTCTATTGCATGAAGCTTGCGAATGTCCACACTCTATCGCTACTCCTTTTTTACGGATATTGACTGTGGAGTCAATGAAAGGTCGCCGAAGGCCGGGCACAAGCCATCTTACTATTGTATTTTCAATGAGTGTATGACCCAACAAGTTGTCTATTTTTAGAATTCAAACCAGTTTAAAATAACTTTTCATATGATCTTTGAGCTTATTTTACATTTGTTGTATAAATATAGCATTTTCTTATAAAGCGTGTTGGCTCTGGTGATTGACGGTACATTGATAATATTAGCTGGTGTGAACTATCACAGCATCATATTATTTTATTTAAGTTATTTTCCCTTTCTTGGCTTTAGTTCTTCTGCACAACTTCTGAGGAAGATTTTAGGCTTGACTTGTGGGTTGTAGAATTCATGTCCCTGAATGATCATGATAATAAATAAATAAATAAATAAATAAATAAATAAATAAATGAATGAATGAATGAATGAATGAATGAATGAATGAATGAATGAATGAATGAATGAATGAATGAATAATTAAATAAATACGGACGGAAGGACGGACGAACGAACAAATAAAGGAACAAACGAACGAACGAACAAACGAACCAAAAAACAAAGAAAGAAAGAAAGAAAGAAAGAAAGAAAGAAAGAAAGAAAGAAACAAACAAACAAACAAACAAACAAACAAACAAACAAACAAACAAACAAACAAACAAACAAACAAACAAACAAACAAACAAACAAACAAACAAACAAACAAACAAACAAACAAACAAAATGAATGACAATTATATGCATAACAATACTAGGGTCATGTGACTTTATGTTGTCTTCTGTTTGATTATGATTTTGGGAGTTCAAAAAAAAACATAATTTCCGTGTAAATTATAAACACTATGTACTGCTTGCCTACCTTTGACCAATCATATCCAGATGCATATGCAAATATATTGCCTTTAGAGTTAAAGCAGCAACTTGTGATGGGTAGGTTGAGTTGCTCTGACGTCTGAAAACACAATGAGATTTCATCAACACTGACAGTAAAAATAGGATAGAACAAACCTATACATACTGCGGAACTGACATCAATCTACAAATTCTGAGTACCAATCCAAACTTAAATGGGAAGGGTGATGTACAGTGGTCATGCAATTGCAAAGTTTATTAACCTCTGTATAAGGCAAGACACATGAAAAAATATATATTTTCTACCAAGTTTCAAAGTTCAAAAACAAACAAAAAAACAGACAGACAGACAGACAGACAGGGGGAAAACGACATACAAAATGAAAAAAAAAAACAACAACAACAACAAAAACAGCAACAACAGCTACAAAAAAATAAATAAATAACAACAACAAAAAAGACAAAATTATAATATTAATACATTCAAGGAAACCCACCTTTAGTTTGGTGCGAGCATCTTTGTCCCAGAAACTGAATTTGCCATCTGAGCCTACAGTTGACAGCAGACAGAAGTGAACAGGATGGAAAGCTATACTATTAACCTGAAACAACAACATGTCATAATTTAGCAACAAGCAAAGAAGCAGATGACAGAAAAAAAATCAATAAAGACAACAAGCAAAACTGAAAAATGAAACAAGTTAGCATGCAATACATGAAAACACAATTAGGATATGACTAATGGTAATGATTAGAGTCGTTTTCATATGAGTGGGAAACAGTACTGTATCGTATCGTAACCGTAGTTTCTAAGAAAACATTCTAATTTTCTGCCGTATCGTAGCCGTATCCTGTACCATTTCCCACTCATGCGAACACGATTCTATTGACAGATTTATGCTACTGTATTTAGCAGCACAACCTTGAGTAATCCCCGGGTATCAATTACAAATGTATACATGTTCTATTTTGTAAATCCATCCTACTTACTGCATAGATATCTTGTACATTTGCTGTAGTACCATTTGATCTGTGACATTTAAATGTGAAGTTATCTTTCCTGCAATGAAACAGAGAAAAATTACATTAAGCACATAACAAGGAGTAAAGTGAAGTGATAGATATAATCAAGGCAGCAGTGTTCTACTACAACCTCCCAGTTCACTAAGTTGTACTTAATATGGCCTGCAAACCCTGATCATCACTTTCACCTAAAGTCTCATTTACAATATTTGCCAACGCAAAACACTGGTACACACCTAAAATTACTTGCAGGTAATCAATTAGAAGTTGACAATTCACTTACGGATTTTGTGGCTGTATGTAATGTATTGCCACTCGTCCTTCCACTGACCCTAGGGCAAACCCAACAGGCTGGCCATTCTTCTTACTGTCTTTAAAAATGCTCACACAACGATTCTACAGCAAAACAATGAAAAGCCATAAATGTATCATTAATTAAGACAACAACAATTTCACACCATGGCAAAAATGCATAGTGTGGTTATCACTTGTAAATGAGTAAGAAACTAAAACGTTTTTAAACACATGTGTATCGGGTACTGGGAGATTAAAAAATGCTGTAAATAATTCCAAAGCAAGATGAATATAAACATTCATGGCAAAGTTCTTTACTTACCTGATATTTTAGTGGAGACTCTATTCTCTGCAAACAAAATAAAGCAAGACATTGATTAAATGACATTATTGATACAAAAAATTATGAAAAATAAATAATATGTGCAAACATGTAGTCAAAGAAAAATAGAAGTGAAATTGGTTAATCAAGTGACTATTTATAGAGCAAAAGAAAGAAAACTATGAAATAAAAACAAACTAAATGCTAACAAATAGTAGCTATTTAGTGACTATTTGTCACTAGCACTCAACCAGAACATTGGTATTTCTTTTGTCTTGGTATTGTGTTCTGGTTGATTGATATATTTACTATTCGTTAGTATTATGGTAGTTTTATTTTATAGTTTTCCTGCGCTTGATCTAGCAATTTTAAGCATATAAACTAGCTATTACATCAATACCGTCCCACAGTCTGTCATATATGGAAACTCACAAATATAATAAACAACTACAATATGAATGTTTTAAAGACATCAAATTTCTTAAATGCCGGTAATTCTAAATCTCTACCTAATAGTTATATCATGTTCTAGTCTAGATATGTCTCTGTTTGTCCAGCTCATCATGTAACCAATCATGAAATGCACTATCATATTTCTGATATATTAATACCTTGTACTCGGATGGTTGGTTTTCTAGTTGATAGCAAATGATGCCCCTTTGTGCTGTGCCGACTATTGCCATGGGATAAACAACGTCAGCACAATAGCACCTCTCTGGTAGTTGTAGGGTTAAAATAGGATTAGACTGTCTCAAGTCCCAAAACTTTAATGTTTTATCCCAACTGCCCGTCATCAGACAACTGTAGTTTGGTGCCTGTACCCAATGGCATGTCCTTATAGGGCCCTCATGCTGCAAGTACAAAATACAGATATATTTTGTCATCTATGTACAATAAAGTTCATATCACGCACGTTGGTAAGAGAATGGATGTGATCTTCAATTAATACATGACACATTTTGGAGAGCAAATAAATAAATGTTATTTATTTATGTTTATCAACATGGTTCTTACTTGGGCAACTTGTATGTCTTGGTTGGAGTTCAAGTCCCATGCTTTGCATTGTTTGTCTACTGAAGCTGTAAAAACCTTTGTTCCATCCTAGCAATGGAATTAAATCAAAGAAAAATAAATCTATGAATACATGAATGAATGAATGAATGAATGAGTGAGTGAGTGAGTGAGTGAGTGAGTGAGTGAATGAATGAGTGAGTGAGTGAGTGAGTGAGTGAGTGAGTGAGTGAGTGAGTGAGTGAGTGAGTGAGTGAGTGAGTGAGTGAGTGAGTAAGTGAGTGAATGAATGAATGAAGAAAGGACTCAAACTAAAAGTTCCAATTTAAGCAGTTTCAATTAAATATAGTGTGGACAATGGCTAGTTTAATTTAAATTACTTTATTTAAATGAAACATTATTTCAGCTCTTATAGAGTGTGTTCAAAACAAATTTTGAGATATTTTTTCCCAATCCCAATGGAAAAATTCCAATTTCTGTGGTTAAACCTTAATCCCCAGCATTCAAAAAAATGAATCCCAATTCCCAATAATGAATAATCAAATTAGTGAATGGCTAGTACCCACTGACATCCATCTTTGATACCATTATAATATACCAAATGTGAATGGCTAGTACCCACTGACATCCATCTTTGATACCATTATAATATACCAAATGTTATTGTTTTCTAAAGGCTGTGTCACACTTCAATTTTTTCGTGCAACTTGTCTCGCAAAAAGAGTTACTGAAGGTTGCAAGAGCATTTTGCGTGTGTAACACCCCCTCATGCAACTTGAACTTTTTATTTTTTTGTTGGGCGAAAAGTAGAATCAACTTCCTTTTTGCAACAATTTTGGAAAAAGTGCTAGTGTGACCTGCTTGCGTGCAAGTTGAAACTTTCAAATTAGCGCAGCACAGACCAATCTTTTTTTTTTTCAATTTTGGTTCAAGATCTTCCATGTCAAGAAGGCACAATACAGTGATAACTTGCTTTTTATCATTGTCATCAGCCATAGTTAGGTGCGAAGGTGACCAATGCTTGAGTATTTCAAATTACGCTAGCAACTACAAAATAATTGCTGCATGCGCCAAGTTGCAACGGAAATTGCTAGTGTGACACCCACTCTTGCAACCTGCAACAATTTTACTTCGTGAAACAAGTTGCTACATTTAGAATATGATAAGGAGGTAATGGTTCTCACTCTGAAAAAAAAATGTAAAAGGTTAAATTGGTCAACATACATCATGCCATGCACAGTCTAGGATAGGTCCTGAATGTGTTTTCTGTGCTTTGGGTATAGTCTGTCCACTTTCCTGTACTTCCCAACATCGAACCTGAAACAATAAATCCGCTCCATATTAATGGACCATACTTCTATTCTGGAATTCCCTCTCCAAGCCCTTCCCCTCTCCACACACACACAGATGACAAAACTAGGTTATAAAAAGGCCACTTTTGATTTCATGAGAAATTTGAATAATCACAAATCACTAAAGGCAAAAGTAGACTGAATAAGATCAAGTATACACAACATTCCACAATATCTTCAATTAACTTTGAGCCAGAATTCAGCTAGCAGTTCAAAAATCACTTGATAGATCCTCATATTTTTGAAATTAATGAATGATTCTATCATCAAGAACTGTACTTACATCATTAGCCCACGATGAAGCAATCAAGAAATCAGCTTTCGGGCTAAAACGTATTGCACTGATTGTATCTGTCGGAGGTGCTTGCACTTCGATATCCTTCATTGGATTGTCAAGAGTTCCTAGTCCAAGACTGTTGGTACTACTGACACTGTTAAAACCACTAAATGAATTACTTCCACCGAAGGCTGTGGTACCCGATGAAAACATGTTGAAGTTTTTTAAGCAGGACAAAGTCAAAACTTATTGACTTTTACAAAATGGCGGCAATGATTGACCGCTGATTTTGGTTGCTGCTGGCTCAAGTAGATGACAAAAGTCCGCAACCCAGGGTCCGCAAAGCACTGACCAACTGCCTTCGCCTACCCCACAATGTCAAAATAGCGGCATTTGAAAAATGAAAGAAGAAAAATATCAAATATATTGTCTCAATTGGTTTGATGTATTGCATGTATATAATGTTATAATCTGTAAATGATGGTGTAAAATTCTAAATAAGATGATGATGATGACAAAAACGCAAAGGATCATGACATGTCATTATCATCGGACGGGGTTAAATCAATGCAAATTCACCAGAAATTGCTCTAAAACCCATAATAATTCAGGAAAAGAAGTGGAATACTCCCCAAATGCAAACATGGAAACTCATCCTGGTGTCATGGAGTACTGGGCCGACATATATTATATATGTGGATTTCTTTCTGACATAAAATAGCAGTGTGAAAAAATGTGCTGACATGTTATATATATAGTCCCGCACCATGCTCTAACAGTACTGTTTTTAACCGCAAAACTAGCTGCTCGTTATCACGTTCTATGATAAACCAGTTCCCGGCCTGTTCAAGGCTGATTTATGTAGTAAAAAATGGTAAAATTTTGAAAATAAAATCAGTGTAAAGAACTGTTATCAGTATCATTGCTTTCTCTACTTTCATCTGTTCAGAATTATAACATGTTTGGGGTATTACCCTATATCGACTATACGGGGATGATCCGCTGAACAGGGTATGGTTTTTCGACCTTGTTGTCATGAACAGGGTATCCAATTATACTCTATCTCCGATTCATACTCACGGCCCAAAAAATGAGAAAAATTATTTTGCATTGAGGAAATTGACAGAAATAAGATCGTTGACTTTACAAAGAGATAAGAGCAGCACGAGCGTCTGAATTGTTATATTTATACAAATCATATAATGTTTGTAAACAATTGTAATTTGTCATAAACAGGGTATGGAAGTTAGATATTTTTTGTCATAAACAGGGTAACCCCTACAAGATCCCAGCGGAACACCCCTACCCCAGGGCTGTCAACTCTCCCGGATAACCCGGGAGTCTCCAGATTTTGGGACAAATCTCCCGGTCTCAAGATTTCATTGCCAAATCTCCCGGGTAAATGCGAAAAATCGATTTTCCTGTTTATTTAACGTGATTTCCTCTTTATAGAAGGTAAATATACGCTGGAATCTGTAGATTATGAATAGAAAGATGCGTAGAACGTTTTTTTTGTTTTGTTTTGTTTTTTTTTTTTTGCTTCGGAAAATTCCAATGGGAAAACAAAATGGCGGACATCATGGCAATCTCAAGATCAGAAACGGCCGGGGGTTGACAGCCCTGCTACCCAGATCTGAAGGGAGTACCCCCCCCCCCTCCCGGGGTGTTTTCATGAATAAACGAAGAATTTATGATAGACAGTAGAGTCCCAAGTCCATTTAAGCCAGCAAGGTTCCTACAATCTATGACGGGATCATTTCGATGATGGGGTTTCGGTGGCGGTACAGCACATATCCTTGGGAACCCAGGAGTTATATCTGTCACGCGTTCCTTGCTCACCAAACCCCCAACCTCTCCCCTCCCCCTCCCCCTCTCCCCCATCCCCCCCCCCTCCAAAAAAAAACCTGGGAAAGGAGTCTGTTAGCGTTTGTTCCGGAAGTCGATATACCCTTTGGGTTCCCGAGAATGGATTCAGGGAGAATCGAGAATTTTTGTTTTGTGAATCTTGTGGGGTTCCTGTGTAAAAGATTGACCCAGCGGCCCAGTACACCACAAATTCAAGATGGCGACTAAACGGAGGTGAAACACGTGTAAAAAAGCCGACAAAAAATCACAAAAACTAAAGGTCGTTATTGTAGCGCACATTTAGAAATATAGCTATGGATCAAGCTAAAATGGAAATGGTTCAAAACCTTGAAATAGAAATGATGACGGACCTTTACAACCGGTTAGTAAATTGTTTAAATAGTGCAGCAAATCCTGCTCACTTTTGAAAGAAGCTACGATGTATAGAGCAAATTTCTCTATCAGAATATTGAATAGTGCATATTGAATATCAGAATATTTAATATTCATTTTTGTGCTCTAAATATGGATTCTCTACACTTTTTGTGTCAAATCGTATAGATTCAGTACCTTGTAACACTATACCGTGTTTGTCAGACTGCCATTCCATCCGGCCCTCCCCAGCCATCTAAAATCGTAGCGCATTGCGTAATAAATGTTTATGCTAACTTTCTTATTATTAAATTCTTCCTTCCTTAAAAGTTCTAATCCAAGTCACTTTTTGTGCATACAAATTATCAATAAATTATTCAATTATTGATTAATCAATCAATCATGGTCAATCAATAGCTCAATCAAACAGCTCCAGTCATGTTGCATATTTCATGAAACACATCCAAATTTTGAATTGTTTCATCTATATAAATCTTCCTTTTGCATCGGATGCAAATTTTTCATTTAGTCATGTACCTAAAACAATGGATTTTTCAATTTCACGTGCCTGCATCAGGGCAAAAATTTACTCAGTTTCACAATTCATGGCCTAATTTTTAAGTGAATCATGGATCACATGAAACCCTTTCCACCTCCGAAGATTTACACTTTTCTGTTGGTTGCACAGACTGATTGAAAGCACTGGTGCAGCAGCTCAAACATCTCATCTCAAAAAAGTCTAAATCTCACATTTACTTAATTGTCAAGTTGCACATATAAAAATAATTATTGTCAATTCTTATTTGATATCTGATATAAACCTTTTAATAAGGTGCCTAATTAGCAGCTTAGTCTCTGCCTTAAACAAAATGTAAAAATGAAATGAATGGATCAAAATTGTGACTCCATTATGATAGACACTAAGTCAAATTTCCAAAAAGTGTCTTTTATGAATGGAACTTTTGACTGCATGTGGCACCATGGCAATGCATAGTTAAATATCTAATTTTGTTTTCTTTGAATTTTATAGTCTTACTAATGCTTGCCACAAAAAGTGTATATCAGTGAAGTACAAAGAAGGTGATTTGACTAAAGGAGAATCCGTTTGTCTGGATAGATGTGTGGCGAAATACCTAGAGATTCATGACAGAATTGGAAAAAAACTTACAACAATGTCAATGCAAGATGAGAAGTTAATGAACCAGTTACAAGCAGGACAAACACCTAAATAGACAAAGAACTAGAAATTACAGAGCAACATTTTTTTCATAGAATTAATTGATTACCGCTTCTGAAAATAACTATTGACATGTACTTAAACTTTTGTACATATATTGTTGATATCTGCAAGACAGTGTATTTTTGAAAAAGACTAGTGCAAGGGCTGATAGAATTTTAAAGCATCCTAAATGGAAGTCTACCTCCAAAAACTCTTTTTGTAAACTGCTATGTGCATTCTGAACATTTCAGATCTTGTTTGTTATTCATAATTGAAGTTATGGAAAATGCTACTCTTTGCATTTGAAAATAAACATTCTGTGCTTAAAAATGCCCTTGATAATTCAATTCAGGAAAATTCATGTAGCACAAACCCTGGATAAAAGGGTTGGCTGCTCAAATGAATGTTTTTTCTCTTATTTTACAACAAATGATGGGCTTTTGAGAAAGACAAGAAGAGGAAAGGGATCATTTGGATAAGATACTCCTTTATTTCCTATGATGATATTTAACACATAAATCATTGTGCCATTTAAAATTGTTTTGCACTTTAAAAAAGGTTGCTTGGAAGATATGTTCCTAAGATAAGTCAATCAGAAATTATTATTGTAAGAAATTTATAAATCTGATAAGGTGAGCATTGGTACATGGTACATATTTGGTACTCTGTCACTCAGCTCTTAGTAAAGTACAGATTTAAAATGGTACATTGTTATTTTATTGTTTGATGTTTTAAGAAAGCAGATAATGAAAGGGAGAATAAATCATATGGGAAATGAGTGTTAGGATTATTTTACAGTACAAAATAATATTATTTCTCATTTCCTGTTAGTTTACTGTTAATAATTGGTACAATTTGCAAGGGATGTGTGTTCCACTAGTTATATGGGGCACCACAAAATGGATTAAATTCTATTGTACAGTTTTAATCACTGCATTCTGTAATATTAATATTGATTTTTCCCAAACATTCCAATGTGTACTGTCATTTAAATACCACAATAAATACAGAAATTAATAAGAATGACTAAAATGCTTCCTTACACATAAAAATAAGTGAACTGAATAATTCTTTTGTTTTGGTCATATAAAAATCTTCTCTGTATGCATAGTATGGTTTAGCAATAACTATGGTTTTAGCAAAAGCTTATTATGATAGATCAAATAACCAAAAGGTTTTTTTTTGATATTTTTTTGACAATGCTCCAGAACTTTTGTTGCTAAAGACAAATTCCCAAAATTGTTATTTAATTTCCCACTTCTACATTGTTTGACACTACAAACTGTTTCACGACATTCCAAGCTGTACTTTCCATTTGTGTAGTTGTTCAATTGTGACCATATTTCCTCCGCATACCACTAGAACAACTGATTTGATATCAGAACTAAGTTTGCCTTCTTTGATCCACTTGTGAAAGTAGTTACTGTAGACTGACGCAAGTGTTGCTCCGCACCCTGGTTCTACAAGCATGCGATGGTCATCTGTAACACAACAAAAACATGAAAAGTAAAAACTAAGAACAGTACTTCTTCTTCATTGATACAGCTCTGTATTTCTGGGTGTTTTTTCCAAAGGGATTCTGACAGTGGATTGGCAATGTATGATAGCGACAATTGTCATTTATTTTATGGGTTGAAATTGTAAATCTGGCATTTCTAGGTGTAGAGAGAGAAAATACAGCCAATCAAATTGCAAAAAAAAGTACTTTTATTCAGATTATTTTCATATTATGGGCATGTCACTGTGTCAGAAGAAGTTTTTTGAGTTTGGAATAAAAATCTTGACGTCTTCCTTCCAACCCAGGCTGAAAATGTCCATGTATCTGGGCCCTCACTAGACTTCAGTTGGTACATGGCTTGACAGGGGTGGCAGAACCGGGGGACATGGACCCCCCTCCCCCCACAAAATATTTTGAGGGGGCTCGGTCCCCCACAAAATATTGGTTAAAAGACATTGATGCATGAGTTTACACAGTTAAAAATTGTCTTGTGATTTTGGGGGAGGGAATGGGGAGGGGAGGGGTGGGGGATTATAGTGCCCCCCCCATGGCTGTTACTGTTCCGCTGCCCCTGTTAATACATCAAGGAAGGGTCATTGTTTTACCTGCAAATTGTAAGCATGCATTAACAGTGTCTTGATCAGTGCAGGTATCTGAAATGATGTCATGTTCCTTTGTCCATTGGAAAGCTTTCTGGGCCACCTGTGTTGAACCAAGAGACTTGGCAATACTGTGAACATACAATAATATGCATACTCAAAATTTCACAAATTAAAAATTTGGACCTCGGTTATTTTGAATGTATTTATTTACTAGTTAAATTTTTAACTTGCCATAAAGATCTACTTGGATTTGAAATATAAAGCAAATTTTTTCATTTGACCTTTTTTGATTATCCTAGGTAAGGTGAAAAATTCTTAAGTTGGCAAGCATTTCAAAGATGAAAAACATTGACAACTGTCAGTCTATAGTTTAATCATGTCAGCAGAGAAAAAAAATGATTTTTATAATTTTGCTCTATGCTTATCTACAACAACCAACTTTCAAGCTTTTGGATGATGTATTACTTTATTGGTGAAATGTTGAGCACCCTACAAAGAAGAACAGTGGTTATTTCTAGGCTAATAGCAAACCTTGTAATTCCAGCTTGTTTTACTACTCTATTTTCTCTAATAGATTCATTCAAGCAATTGGCTCCCTCTGTCTCCATGGCAACTACAGGGACATCTTGCCAGCCAACATCATGCAAACCTTGTACCACTCCACACAGTAACCCACCTCCACCAACACACACAGCTATTACACCAGGCTTGTTTCCATGGAGATCTTCAACAAGCTCATGAACAAGTGAAGTGACACCTTCCCTGTGAACACAAAATGAAGTCTATAAGTCCCATGCCACATTAGGGGTTTTCAGATCTCGTTATCAATTAAACTACACTATTTAGGCAAATTAACTTTTGCTCTGCACATTGCGCTTTAACAAGTGATTTTCCTCTTCATCCTCTACTATATTACTAGCTCATATTTATTGATCCCTCAAATGACAAAGATAAATACAGAGGAACACCTAGACTCTATTTCGAAAAGTATTAATTCCACCAAAGAAAAAGTTTCTGTCAGTTTGCAAGGGGAGATGAATTTTATAAAAGATATAGAAAAAATTTCAATTCGGAGTACAGGGGGTGTGCACCCAATCCTGAAAGGATTTCACGTCTTTGTATTCTTCAAAATATCCTTGGGTAGTGCACCACCTCCTGAAAACAATCCTGGGTCCACCCCTGAGGATCAGATATAGAGGGGCTTCATTGTACCTACCAAATATCAGGGTGATCAAATGGTGGTATGTAAGTACAATCTGAAAAATAAGAAAACCATTAGTGGCCCACACAACACTCAGTACAGCATTAAAGAATTCATTGTAATATTAATCCTTACCAGGGTGTTTGGTTAGTTCTCTTGCATGCTCATCAGCTGCATTCCAAACCTGACAGAAATAATCAAAAAGACAGATAAAAGAAAACACTTTTATTAAATATCAGAAAATTGTGGGGTGGGGGGCTCTACCCCCCTAACCCCTGTCTCTGCAGTCCCTGTACAGCTTCATTCACATTCATAGTCACTCCAACAACGTCCAAATTTGTTTCTAGAAAGCTTTACTTACATCACCATGGACAATAACTTTTGCTCCTTCTTCCTCCAAACGTTTCACCATATAACCAGGTGTTGTTGAAGGAACTACTATTGTACAAGTGATGTTCAATTTCCTTGCTGAATATGCAGCTGCCAGACCAGCATTGCCTCCTTTACGTCATCAAGAAAAAAATGTTAATGGTATCTGCATCACTGAGTTCAGATGGTTAGTGACTCTCATGCAGAATCTTCTCAGGCAGAGATTAAAATTAATAAAAGTATGTGTCTTATAGCAAACAAGCTGAGTTACTACATGGACACGGGCGGCGGAACAGTAACAGTCATGGGGGGGGGCACTATAATCCCCCGCCCCTCCCCTCCCCATCCCCCACCCCAAAATCACAAAACAATTTTTTTAACTGTCTTAACTCATGTATTAATGTTTTTTAACCAATATTTTGTGGGGAGGGGGACATACCCGCCCGACCCCCCCCAGTTCTGCCGCCCTTGATGGAAGTCTTTATGCAAATTAACCCTTTCACCAAACTATCTCGGTTTCACATGAGGGAAGACTGACACCTCAGACATACAAGTTTAAACAAAGTATAGAAATGTGTGTGTGTTGGAGGGGGGGGGGGTTCCCGTTTCTTCCCTTTCCATGACTCCTATCCATGTTTGTCTGTTCTTACTGTACAAAGCCATAAATTGCAACATATTCACCAAAAACATATATTTCTTTGCAAATCTAGAAACACAACTTTTTGTACTGTTTGGAATATTACCGTACACAATTCCATTGCCACGTACTAAAACCATGGTTTGCAACGTGGAAAATAAATGCATGCAGTCATTGAAAAACTGGCCAAAAATAAATAGTAATATTAATTATGATCTTACCTGACGAACAGACGATATGTTTGCATCCATTTTTAAAGGCCTTAGTTAAAATATCATGAAATTATTAGGAGAGTTAGTACGTACTCTACAAACTGCAAGCTAAGTACACTGATAAGCTTTCAGTGGTCTTCAGTGGATATGTTTTCCATCTTTATACAAAATAGATACTGATTTCAGTGTGTATGTTGTAAAGCTCAAAAAGATAAAAGATCCGAAGAATGATTGCAATTAACGTTTCGACCTTGTACAGCATAGTATAAGCCGGCCGGGTATATAATAGAAAAGCTGTACCTTCTGGCACATGTTCCCAACACCTCTCAACTTGTACGAAGAAACAGGCTGCACATTATCAAGTTTTATATAAACTGGACATCCAACTATCTTAGATAAAGGATGGCTTTCCAATAAAGGTGTTTTTATGTGCAGAGGTTGCATAATTTTACGAATAAGGCTCCTTTCAAAAGTTATAGTTTGCCGCAAATAGCATGTGTCATATACCGGGCCTCCTGTGAAATTAGCATGCACATTTTTGGATTACCTGTGGTACTATTTTGCGTTGCCAGAGCCAGCTGGAGTTCGGAAAAATTAATTTTACAACTGTAAATGTGAAGATGAAAAAAAAAAAAAAAAAAAAAAAATATGAAATTTCGTAATTGATTTTTTATGCTTTTTAAAAATACGCTTGAACTTATTATTAATATTTTTTTTGAAGAGGTGTTATATGATGATCTCGACTATCACTATAATCATAACATGAATAAATAGATCTCTCTTACGTTTTCTAGCACTTTAACTAAAGAGCCATGTCTACGATAGCTCTTGATAAAAAACTATTTCTATTTTTAGTTTATGATTTTATTCATACCTTATAGTTTTTAATCAATGTATTGAAAAAAAATTATTTCGTAAAATGCGCAAAAACAAATTTACGCTGAATAACAGACGATTTCTACATAATTTTATTTGTGTCTTTTCATTTCCTTCCCTTTCTTCCCATTTCAATTTCCACATTGACCTTGACCGCGATTTTTTTGTCCTGCGGTGCTTCGACAAAACAAATTTACTACGCATGACAAAAATGATGCTTGGGCATGCGCATCGAGAGGGCTACTTATTCTCCATCAGTTTTCGAAGGTTTTCAACTCTTCGTGGCTCGAATTTAAAAATATATATCTGAGTTTGCTTGTAAGGAATTTACAAGAAAACTAGTCAGTTGCCATAACACAAGTCTTGGCTACTAGACAGTGAAATTTCACGGCGTTTTTACTACGCTAAGCTTGGAAAACGAGCTACATGATTGACCCTACGCCAAAGGCGGGCAAATCTTCATCTATTTGTTTGTTGGAAGGGTCCGAAAAAATATAACTCTGTTGTTGTGAATTTCGGTTTATTTGTATCATAAAGGGCAAGTTGAAGGACTATCAAAGGCTCAGCTATGGATTACGACCATTTAGATCCAGAAGGAAGCCTAATGGACGTAAGTTTGTATCTCTCGTAGCGTAAACGATCCAATTTGACAGGACTGTGTTTATCGACTACACTGCACATATGTTTTGTTTATTTTTGTTTATTTTTTTAATAGAAAATCCAAGCTCTTATTCAACCGCCACAGTCAGAAGTAGCAGTCAAAAGGACTAAGAAATCTGATAAAGAAGCGAGAAAGGTTGGACGAGCTATAAATCACGATAATTGTGATAGTTGTGGCGAAGGTGGTGATCTTCTTTGTTGTGATCGATGTCCTTGCGCCTTTCATCTTAGTTGCTGGTAAGTTTATCAACATAAATCTATAGTTCCTTGTCTCTTGGTATCAAGGTGGTTCTTGTGTTTGTTTTCAAACACTTTGACCAACGCAAACTCTTTGTGAATGAAACTTTTTCAAACGTAGCAAATTCGCCGCCATATTTTATCTGACGACATAATCCAAGCATAATTTAATAGGCTGGATTGTTAAATAACTCCTAAAAATGCTACGTTATGTGGTTTTCTAGATGGCTTCATTTCATGACCAAAACCCCAAATGCATCACAATATTATTGTATTAAACATCAAAATCTCGAGAAAAAAATAATCTTGTTTAAAAGCTAGCTCATGCATTCTCCAGATTTTATGTTTGTTAATTCACATAAGTTTTGTATGGTCTTTGCTGTGAGCCTTTTCTCATTTCTTGAAATGTTTGCATAATTTCTTATGATATGGGATTTTGGAGACATCAAATGAAGGCCATAGATCCATGGAGGCTTAAATTTCAATCAAAAATATAGGGATTGAATTTCAGCATGTCTAAAAACCAGCAGCAATAAGATGCTTGTGGTGTCATCAAACAATTTTTCTGCACATCTTTGATTTTAGGAAAAAAAGGGTAAAATATCATACACTACAGTAATAATTATTTGTTTAACATGAAAGATATATAATTACTGTTTATGAAAAATCAAATTCATATGTTCATTAAACATTGATTTTTATTTGGATACATTTTTGGTTAGCATAGAACAAACGCAGGAAAACCATGAAATAAAAACAAACTAAATACTAAGAAATAGTAGCCATTTAATAACTATTTGTCCCTATTACTTGTCGACCAGATCATTGATATTTCTTTTCTAGGCATTGTGTTCTGGTCGAGTGCTACTGACAAATAGTTACTATAAAATAGCTACTTTTTGTTATTATTATTTTTTTTTTTTTATTTCATTGTGTTTCCTGCATTTGCTCTATGCAACTGTGTCTGAAGATTCAGGGATATTTCATATACCCAGGTCTAAATGCAAAACTACATAATCTCTTATTCTTTTGTTGATTGTGATTGGTAGTTCATGAATTGGTTAATAGACAAAAAAAAATCATAATTGTTCAAATGTCATGTTATTTATCATTTTACTTATTTTACTATGAATAATATTGATTTTCTTATAAATTTTTATTATGTACCAACTACCTTGATTCTCAACGTTGTTATATCTCTGTTATTCTACATCTTTCCTTCAAATATCTTGGTTTCAAATTTCCTTCAACTTCCTTGTGAGGTAAAATGACAAATATTGTACATCCAATATCTGATATAGTAATCATAAATCCAAACTGAATTTTTCTTTTTTTTCTTTAGTGATCCACCCCTTGAGGAAGATGATATTCCTGATGGTGAATGGTTGTGTATTGAATGCAGACTCAAAGCAAAAAATGTACGTATTCTACCTAACTGCATGGTTAATATAAAGTACTTTTAACTTTTTTTGTACTTTCAGGAGGACAAAAAATTGTTTTGATGATTCATATTACTATTCAGTACTTTTAACATAAACTTTATTATTATTTTCTATCTTGATTGATTCTTTTTTTACATATCTTCCAGGAGGAAGAAAAAATTAACATTGTTGATGAAAGTACCAAAGGAGGAGAAGAAAAAGAAAATGAAAACAAGAAAGAAAATGAAAAGAAGGATGTCAAGCAAAAAGAGATCGTAGAACCCAAAACAACCAAGGCTTCATCTAAACCTGAGAATTTGTTTTCAACGCTTGTTAAGATGAGCTCAGGAAAGAATCCTACAACATTTACTCTACCTCCAGAGTTGAAGTGTAATACGGTTTTTCCAGGTAATACAATTGTGTGCAATAAATCCTTAAAATTTAGTAGTAGCATTTTAGTACAAAATAGTACTAAATAAATTTAAAAAAGAAAACAATAGTGTTTGTATGAAATTGTACTATTCAGTATTGATAAAGCTTAATAGTTGTGATATTGTTTGTACTCTAGTATGAGAGTTTACAATATTGAAGCTAAATTGAATGAGAAACTGAAAAATGCATAATTTCATGCACAAATACTTAGTTTATCTCTCTTGTAGTAATTCTGTATTTGATATGAGTATAATAATAATTATAACAGGCGATCGTAAAAGACGAGGAAGTTGTGAAGATAAAGGACCGTTACCAAAGAATGGAAAGAAACCAGCATCCAGGTAAATATTGATATAACCAAAACCCTGTATATTCCTCTTCCTGTTAAAACAATTTTTGCTGAAAACAGTATGGGCACCAATTGTGAAAGCTTGACAAAATAAGAATGTAAAATGTTAAATGTAATTTTTATGTAGCCGAAACAAAGATTTTATTACTAATATGAAACCTAAGTACAACAATTTCCTTGAAATGTAAAATGTGTTACTATCACTTATTTCCATTATTTTCTTTTCTCTCAGTAATGGAGATGATGAGGAGAATGGCCAGAGCTTGAGTAGACTTTGCTTTGCCTGTAGTAGGTAAGAATTGATATCATATTCATTTTGTAAGAATGTTGCTTGAGTTGCCAAATAAACAGAACAGAAAATGTTTCAAAAATGCAATTATTGTACGTCTAACACATTTATTCAAAGATTGCAGTATACACATCTGTAATTTTTCAGTCAATAAACACTCAATAAATACATTGCATGTTTGATGTCTTTACTATGTATAATGATATTCCATTGATAATTTGATGGTTTTTAATTAGTTTTAAAGCACTAAGTGAAAGGTCGGAGATTTTATTCCTTTCTGGAGACATTTCTATTGTTATTTTTTTCTTGGTGTGTCTTGTATTGTGTTTTTTTATTATTATTATTTTGCTGTATCTATATATAAGTTGCTTCTATAAAAAGCTGACTGATATTTTTATCATTTTTGTAGGTCGTCATTGTTGAGTGATCTTGTCCATTGTGATTTCTGTCCGCTGGCATTCCATATGGATTGTACCAATCCACCTCTTACTACTAGACCAGCTGGCATGTGGATGTGCCCAAACCATGCTGAGCACAAAGTGGTATGAGAAAGATATTTCTCAAACTCATTAATAATTCATGAAAATTTTATCCAATCCACAACTTAAATTTGAGTCACCTGATAATATTTTGAAACCCCGGAAAATCCACATGGAAATCTAGAGCAGAGCTTGAAACATTTCCAGCTCCGCTGCTAAAAGCGTAGCGGAGTTTGAAATATTTCTAGCTCCGTTCTAGATAATAATAATATGCTATTGAATCATACACGCTACATAACCAAATAATGACCTTAATACTTCTTTAATGGCAAATTACACTTGCTATCTTAACAAAATATTAAGATATTAAGTGGATATGTCAGATATGTCTGAAAAGTCGGCTGCGCCTCGGACTGGCACTAGTTACAATGTACTTGGTTGAAACCCTGTCAAGTCCTCATTGTCGGACTTTAAACATTACTTCAAGTCATTGTTGCAAATAATTGTGAATTCACGTTTATGATGATATACTGTAGTTAAACCTTGATAAACCAGTTTAATATTCTGGTGCTTGTGTATTTATCACTACTGCAAAGCTGTGCTCACTATTATGGTTAAGTCTTTGTTGATTTTGAATCCTTTGCCACCCTACTCAAACTTGAATTCAGTTTACTTTCAATGAATTCAAAATGCCAGCCATAGTGAAAAAACTGTTTACTTACTAGGGTTTTTTGTAACACTAAAGTAGTCCACACTAGTTATCTGACAGTCTATTAATCATACACACTTCTAGGTATCCATGTGTATCTTACTAGCAATTATGCAAATTATTACATTTTTCCCCATTGTTTCAGCCTGGACTACGTGACCCAAGGTTTACCAAAAGGTGTCAAGCATATAACGATTTACAAAATAACGTCTCCCAGCATACAGTCAAAGTAAACTTTCTAAAAAGAGCTCATAGGTATGTACTTTGAAGACCTTTGTTGTTGTTGTTTTTTATCTGTTTGAACACTAAGTTGGATGGTTGGTTGGTTCATTTATTAATTCATCCTAGATGGAGTGACTAACTATTTGATCTTTATTTTTTAACAGGATACAAGAACACCCAGCAATTAAGAGAAAAAGGGATCTGCCCTCTGGTAGAAGAGCTTCTCTGGTAAGAGAGGGAAATAAATTTCCATATGTTATCAAAAAGGACAAACTCATTTGATATGTAGCGCATGTCAAGATGAGCTTTTATTATCGTTATTAACAGTAGTGCTTCCTTTCAAGTATTTAACATACAAGAAAATTAATTTTTTTTGTCTTTGAAATGAAATATTTGTATTTCATACCTTAATCATGATTATAAACTTTTCAAGGACTACTACATCAACATCTTTATCCTCAAAATTGTACACTTCTTTTTTTATTTATTGCACAATTATCAGTGCAAGTCCAGACAAATGTCTCTAGAGACATTTGCCTTCATTTATTTGATGTTACCAACAAGGTCATTGTTGTTGTTTACTAGGTGCCTGACGCTATCAAAGATCATTATAGATCACCACCAATAGCCTTACTACCTGAACATATCAGACAGATGCAAGAACCAGTACCACTGTACTCTCTACCACTGTCTACTCCTACACAAGAAGAGCAGGAAGAAGTAATTGTCTATTCATACTATTCTTTCCATTCCATTGTAGTTGCATTGTTTTTGCATACTTGGGGAAGGTCACAGCTATAATAAACTACAGGGCCGGTTGCACTAAATAACGTTATCCACTGGATAACAGTTATCCAACCTATAGCTATGCTAAGATTCAAAATTAGTTGGGACATTTGTTGTTTGAAAGCACATTTTTCTGTTGAGTATTTTTCAGGCGCCTCCCCCCTCCTGTCACAACGTTGGTATGATCGATGATAATTTTGGTATGAAATGAAACCTCGGACAACAATGTTTAGGGGGAGGGGGATTAACCGGGATATTGTAGAGTGAAGAAGAAAAAAAGTGTGAGAGAACGAAGTGGTGTTGAAAAAATTGACAATGTACCAACAATTTTGAAACTTGATGTAGATTTTGTTTAGAACTTATCCACTGGACAGGACATCTGAAAAAGTGTGAGAAAAAATCGAAAAAAGTGCTTTTTTTTAAAAAAGTGTGATTTTTGCCCAACATTACAAAAAGGGCGATTTTTGCCTAAAAGTCCAAAAAAGTGTGATTTTTTAGCCAAAAATGTGATTTTTGCCCCAAAGTGTGAAGTGTGAAAAAGTGTCATTTTTACCCAAAAAGGCGAAAATGTGCGATTGTTGCCTAAAAGTGCAAAAAATTGGATTTTTACCTAAATGTCAAAAAAGTATGATTTTGCCAAAATAGTGCAATTAGGTGCGATTTTGCCCAATAGTGAGGGATTGCACCCTCACACTTTTTCAGAGGCCCTGACTGGATAGTGATTTACAGTATCTGGTGAATAGTGATTTACAGTATCTGGTGAATAGTGATTTACAGTATCTGGTGAATAGTGATTTACAGTATCTGGTGGATAGTGATTTACAGTATCTGGTGAATAGTGATTTACAGTATCTGGTGGATAGCGCTATTCAGACTTCATGCAACCGGCCCCTGATGATTTCATTGATTGTGCAGAAATTACAATTAATATACAGTACTGTGTTAATCCTGATATTCTCATATTCCTAACATTATTTGTATGCATTGTTTTTGATAGTGGCTGAAGTGTGTTGTAAACTTACAATGTGGTATTGCCAAGCATTTGACACAGTCATCATCCATAAAACTAACAACACCAGTATCCACAGCGACTACTAGTGAAACAACCACTACCGTTAAGTCAGAACCTAGCACAACTACTGTCACACCAACACCAGCAACCTCTCTATCAACCAGTCTTAATACACTATCTAAGGATGTATTCAATGGTGTCAAAACAGAGATAACATCAGCACCTAATAGTGTTGCTAATGCATGTATCAGTAGGGTTGTTACAACAACCATTACGACTTCAAGTGGTGGTAAAACTATTACAAAACCAGTGACAATATTGTATGCATCACCTTCAAAACTGCAAGCACAAATGAACGGGCCTTTAAACATGGCTAAAGGTATAACTCCATCGTCACTAAGTTCTCAAATCGCTGCAATGGCTTCATCTGGGGTTTTAAGTAATGCAAATGCTATAACATTAAAACAAGATACAAATGATTCTACCCATGGTAATAGCAAACAAAACCAAATTGATACTTTAAAACTTATTAGTGACCTGGCGCACTTGAATAACTTGAAACCAAAGACTAGTGTTGGACTTGTGAAGCCGACAACAGTGTCATCAACGTCATCAGTGATTACTACTAAACCTACACTGTCACTAGCATCATCTCTAGTTAATGCAGTACCTGGGGCAAGTACTGGAAAGTTAAACAGTAACACTCCAACAAAACTTATAGTACTGACAAGTAATAATAGCGGGAATATTATCAAGACTATTGGTTTGGCTTCAAATAATACAGCAACTGGACAATTACCATCACTCGTTACTTTACCAGGAAATGTTACTGCGGTTACCACTACATCAGCAACAGGTAGTAACCAAAACTCATCAGTGTTAACAAGTCCAGGAAGAGTTGTCCAAGCTAGTGTTCCCACAACACTAGCTACAGCTAATGCTATTAATAGTATATGTGCAGCATCTGGGATGGATGCTTTCAATGGTAAGCAAAGTTATATTTATTTCACATGCAATGGTGTGATAAGAATTTTTCTTACCTCAGAGAAAAATCATATTTTGAGCACTGGTAAAAGTGTGCTATTTATTCCTGGCATAATATTGCAATCATGTCATAAAAGACTGCTTTTATCCATTACTATCACGTGCAAAAGTGTTTAATATGTAGTTTTTCTTGCTTAACAGAATTAAATAAGCTTGATTCTAGACTTATTCAAGTACTAGCATTCCAGAGACTTCAGCAGTTACTGACTCAAAGCAAGGTAACAACTTTAAAGGAAAATCACGAAACAGTTGAATAATGCACAGCCTTTCTTACAAGAGGTCACATTCAATTGCCAGTAACTTTTTATCCATGTTTCAACTTCTTTCAACTATTTGTAGCTTCAAGTACCATAAAACTTTACCCTAATCTGACCTCTTCCCCAAAAAATAAATGTATCATTTTTAAATAAATAAATTCCTATGTGATTCAAACTGGGTACAAATCCAAAAAAAAATTGAGAACTGGTAGGAATTACAGGAGTTAAATATTACAAGGCTTTCCCATTTTTTTTCATTCGATGTATTAACATCATCTGTTTTGTAATTTTACTTAAACACTTCTTTTTAATTTCCAAGCCTGTTCCACCAAGTCCTGTAGCTTCAAGAAAAATCACATTCAATGGACTTAAAGAACCTATTGTTTCTCCTCATTTAACAGGTAAAATATCTTAATGAAGTCAGTTTTTGTGTCAACTAAATAACGTTTTTTAACCTCTCTGCAAGTTTATCCCATTTCCAGCTATTGTTGGAATTTGACATTTTTGTGTTGAATTGTGACAACACTTCAAAACAATTCATCATTAAAAGAAAATATAAGGTTGTCAGATCACTACAAATCCACAGTAAAATAATGTACTGAATTCATTTTACATCAATTTTACACCAATGTATTAAACAGAAGCTACATTAATGAATGAGTAGTATGTTCTGATTGGCTCTGCTTCAACATAATTATCCCATCACTAGACTAGAATTTCAATAATGGTGCAATGTTAACTATATTTCTACAACTGTCTAAATGGAATTACTTTTGTGATATTAGTAACACCAGGTAGATCAATAGCCGTACTATGCCCACTCACAGGAACTGGTCCAGCAATGCCAATGGTGCATAAATGCCTGTCACTTGGAAGAGGTACCTTACACCTTCAATATTATCTGCATTATAGAATTGTGATTCCATTTAATTCTTAGTACCCTCTTTGGCTAGTGGCCAATCATTGTTTTCAAAACCCTGAATATGGAGAATTGTCTGTGAGAGTGCAGGTTTAACAAAGATAATCCCATGATTGAAGCAAAACTTTGAATACATTAATATTCTCTCATAAACCAAGTTAACATTAAATGGCAATGTAAGTTTAACTTGACATAACAAGCACCCATAAATTTGCAAGATTAAATTATATATTTCCTGTCAAAACAAAGTCTTTGTGATGAAAATATAGACTAGCATAAAAACAAAATGTGGGGATAACTCTGTTAGACACTGACAATACAAACATACTTAATTTCACGAATAAAAAAAATCAACAATGGATTCAAATGAAGTTGCACAGGACTTCTTGAGCCCTGCAATTCAAACCAATATTGTTTTATTTGTACTTCAGGTACAGATACTGATGTCTGCCTGCAACATTACAGCCACTGTAACTTTGTCTCAGAAAAACATTGCTCTATATTCTATGATGAGGTATGTGTCAGTCATAAACTCATTACTATTACAATATTAAAGTAGCTGTCTCAACCAAGATGCTTTGCATTTCATTTTCAACCATGGCTGCTAGAGAAATAAAATCATTAAGCAACATGTCATTTATCTTTCACTTTAGCCACCAATTTATTTTGCTATTAATTGTGATCCTTCTATTAATTCATCATGGTCAGGATCCATACATCATTGTTTTAGTATTTATTTGTTTTATTTGTTTGTTTCAGACATCCAAACAGTATGAACTAATCAACTACAGTGAACACGGCACTTATGTAGACAATGTCCTTTACTCTTGTGATTTTTCTGATAAACCAAGGCATACTGTCACCTCAACAAAAGATCTCAATCCAAACAAAGTCTCCAAATCTCAAATTGTTGCTTCAGCTGAGTCAAGAAAAAGTTCTAAAATTGCTAGAAGGACTGTAGGCTTTGGTGTACAGAAAATCTCAAAGTCCTGCAACTGTACAACAAGTAGTTCCAACTTAATAGGAAGCAGTGGTGCAGGCTGGGAAGGCACAGCACTATTGCATCATGGGAGCTATATCAAGTTGGGATGCCAGCAGTTTGTTTTCAGTATTACAAATAATGCAAACAAGTCCTTTGCTAAAGTTAGCAGTTCATGTGGTTTGAATAACCAGCCTACTGCGTCAACAAGCAAAGTGACCGCATCATCCTAACCCAATTACCACAGCAATTTTAAGATTATTTTTGATACAACTGAATATTTTATGCTGTCTGACAGCTGAAGTCAAAATATGGTGACTATATTAGCTATTGTTTGTGAGTTATAAGCCTCACACTGATGTGTTGATATAAATTACAGGTGCCTTCACATTACAGACTAGCTTTACGTTGATATTGGAGTAGTTTCCACATTATATGAGAGGCTAGTTAGTATTGTGTATCCAAGTTCCATCACTTTGATGATGGAATTTTCTCAGACAGTTAAACTGAGGTTAAAGAGACTTGACTGGGTTCCTGACATGCTCTATCTATATTCAATCATTAATTTGATCACTTTTCACACGACTGTTGCAAATGAAATTTTTTTATATGGTTATTTGTTTTAGAACAATTCAAGTAGATAGGCTGGTGTACTTTTGATTATTGTTATTTCTGGGTCTTCAAAACAACAGCCGTGATGTACTGTTTTTCATTATGTGATATTTTTTGTCACATTTAATTTTCTTCAGTTGTTTTATTACATAATGCCAGTATTTATGAAGATAAATTCTAAAAAAAAATCATTTGGTATGCTCTTGCAAGGCAGCCTCCCACAGTCAGGGAAAAGTCAGTGAAATTTGTTTTTTTTTTCAAGGTTAGGGAATTGTCAGGGAATTATGATTTTGGTAAGGGAAATTTGATAAATTTCAAAAAGCCAGGGAATTTTTGTTATTTTTCTCAAATTATAATAAATTATTTTGGTGAGAGTCATGCAATCTTACTTTTCATTAAAAGTTTCCAAAAAAATCACAATATAATATCGATCCCATGGATTTCCTGTATGTCCCTGGTCATTGAAAAATGGTTTATGGTCAGGGAAAAGTCAGGGAATTTTACTTTTTCAGATGAGTGGGAACCCTGTCTTGTGAAAAGTGATCAAAATTCAGATTGTCGATGTGCTGTACCCAAAGTTCCGTTGTGATAGTCATACTAAGGTACATTGATCAGAAAACAAATAAATGTCATTCTTTTATGACTTTGATTGTGTATGATGTTGTGTGTTGTCAAACTAAAGGAGCAAAAAAGCAATAGTATTTAAAACAGTCACCATATTTTGATTCCTTGTGCATATAAAGAAAATTTTTCAGGTACGTTTTTGAATCTGCTAAGTATATATATTTCTTATATATCATATTAATTTACATGTATTATACCTGTGGATATTGTATATTTATTGCTATAATATCAAAACATCCCTTTCATATTATGATATCCATGCTTGATATTCTCACAATCTTGAAATGACACAAAGATAGAATTATTTACATGAATTGTAAATGTGTTAACAGTTGGACTTCTAAACTCTAAAGCCTGGTTTCCAAATAATCGTAAATGATCGAGAACGGTAATAAAAAAAACGTTTTTGAACGATTATGATTGTGATCATATATGGATCGAAAACAGCCATATGATTGAAAATCCTTAATTTCCCTATAATCAATTTTTTTTTCAATCGCTTGCGACTGTTCTCGATCATTCTCAATTTTATGGAAACCAGGCTTTTGTTGCATTAGTGTCTAGTAATGTGGAATCAGTTCACTCCACTTGATATTATTGTAAATTGATCATAGTAACAAAACAAAACTAATTGAAGACACATTACAAAAAGGCACTGTCAAGAGACACCATGTTAGGCGTTGCTTGTTCTTGGTTATATTCATAGTATTTTTCATGTGCTATTTAAAAAATTGCCAGCAGTGCTTTATCGAGTGTAAAAATCCAAACCTATTGAGTTTTTGATACTTGATAAAACACACTGTGAGTTTTTTAAGTACCAGTAGCTTCAAAACCTCCATGCTATATTAATCAATTCCATCTTGTTAGAAAATAGAATGAAGAATTCACCACTTTTTAGGGGAAATCAAGAACTAGCTTTATGAATTCAGATAAAACTTTATCAGTTTTCAAAACTTATGAATTATTAATGAGATTTTGAAAGTCTTATTAGAACATCTTTAAAACCTTTAAAATTTTGAACCCTTTTACAGAAATAATTATTTTAAACTATGAGTAAGTCTTCACAATATAGCACTAAAAAGTCAATAGTAATGCTTTCAATTAAATATGTACCACATCATTCTTTAACACTATTCTTGGATTGCACAAGACCTCATTGAAAGCCTGGCTTCCACTAGCAATACAAGCATATAGTACAAGCATGGTAATGTGATTAAACAAGATCAGCCTATCTTAATATACTATCTGCTTAAAAGTCGTTATGCCTATGCTTGCATTGCTAGTATGAAGCAGACAAAGAAAATTTAAATGTATTCTTATCAACATGTAATAAAAAGCTAAATTTGGTGTCAAGATCATGTTATTTTGTTGTATTTGTTTTTGAGTACCTAATGAGTGCCTGTATCCCAATTTTCCCCCCTGGCATGGTCATGAGTTTGCTTCTGGATGTTTCCCTATCCACACACTGGGTTGAAATATTTTAATAGTTACTTTCATGTAACCTAATATTTCTTGTTATGATGATGTGCAGGGTTAAATCAAACCACTATCATTACCATAATCATTGAAATTAATATCAATTGGAAATCATAATAGATTTTATATCTGTAAAATGTTACGTGAAAATTTGAATGACAGGCAAGGGATAAAATAAGTGATGACATCACAACTGACATTTTCAGAAAGTGCATGTGAAAATGTGTGATGTGAAAATTTGATGAATGAGCTAGCATATGAGCTTTTTCTCTTATTTTAGGAACCAGGTCTAAACCCCGAGAACTATGGGGGCATTTTTACATTCAATCGCTCATACCTCAGCAAGTACTTATTTTTTGTCAATTTTTTACTGTTATTGTATATATACAAGATTGTAAAGATACAGATACAGGCAAGATCAAAACTGTAAAAAACAACAGTACAATTAATTTTATCTACACAAAAAGATAGTACTCTATTATTCTATGATCTTACGGGGCTCCTGTGGTATATGTTGATCGTGTTGACGTAGTTCACTAAACCCTGGGTCGAAAGAGGAGTGCTTTCCACTGCCCAGCTTTCAATTGATCTTCAACCTCCATCAGTGGATTTCCTTTTAGACTGAAGGTCGACAGGAAATAACGCTGAAAAATACCTCAAAATGGGCAATTGTCATACAGTAGGACCAAACGAAGCTTTAATCGTTTCTGGTAACGTTTTGATTGTGAATTTATCCAACAAAAACTAATGTTTTTGATGTGGTATTTTGTTGTGACACGGGTCGTGAGTTTTGTTACGTTGTTGTGATCGCGTGAATGTTCTATATGCAAAAGCTCCATAGATTTTGATTTATCGTAAAGCAACTATATCATTCTAACAACTCAAATACTACTTTAACTTTAAATCTACTTTATAGCCAATTTAAATGCCCTAAACTTTAAGTTTTCGTTCGTTAATGTACAGTCTTTTTGTGCATGATTCGATCATCAACAGCCTTTCATTGCTCGTAGCTCACCTGTGTTTGACATAACTTATAACCTAACTATTTCTTTTCAAGGTGGTTGCTGTGGTGCAGCAAACAAGAAAACAGTTATCGGTGGATATGCTTGGGCATGGGCTTGTGTTAGCGACGTCCAATCGTAAGTTTTTTCCTCGTCGCATTTGTCTTGTAAAATTCATCACAGGCTCATTCATCAATATTCGCATTCAATAGATCACAAAAATACCGCTTATGCATATGTATTTTAGTAAGATCGTTCCTTTTCGTTTTGAATAGTCAATTGCTAACTAGACTGCATCGTTTTGTGATTTGTAATTTCAGTAAAATACTAAATGCTAACTTGTGAGTTTGATTGTTTTAAAATAATTTTATACTCGAATGACAGTCTCTGAAATTTGTATGTACATGTTTGTTTTATTTTTATTATATGTACTTATGTCTGAAGTTCCCCCCAAAAAAACTTTGTTTATTTGAAATCGGAAAGAAAACTGTATGTATTGAGATAAATTGACGAATTCATTGGTTTGATTTCAACAAAAAATGATAACTGTTTTAAATGATTTTCAATTAAGTTCTTTAAATAGCTGTGCACATACTTAATCAGGTTGATAGCACGCATAACTATTGGATAAATAGAAGCAGTTAATTTTAAGTTAAAATTACTATTAAAAGAATATAAGAATAATATTTGATGTGGGTCATGCTTTATTAAAAAAGGAGTTGAAGTAGAGTTGCATTTCAAAGTAAAATCACTGAGAGCATTTTTTCCTGTTTCAATCCAACCAAATTATCAAAACAAATGACATATTATAATGTTCTTGAGTCATGCATTTCCTTGTTTGTTTATTAACAATATATGTCCACAAAGTAAAAAGATGAGTTACATGTAATGATCCAAGTTCATTTTCAAACCATTTATCAGTGAAAAACTGATGTTGTTGAGGAATGTCCCTCTCCACTGATTTTTCTTCACTGTTTTTATGCAAGGGCACTGACATGTGAGAGACAAAAATTGAATAAAAACGCTGGGGTCACAGTGACCATTTTTTAAACTATGGGGGAGGGGGTGGTATTAGGCCCATTTCTGCCCTATTCCAGAAAAAAGAAGCAACATCAAATTTGCTGAAATTGAATTCTTGCAACATCATTTCAGAGATTTTTCACAAATCTGCCGCAAGAGGTGAACAAAATGATTCCTCTGATTAATGAATTCATTTCATTGGAAAGAGATGGGTTGCTATTTTCACAGATATTTGAAAGTAGTGAGCACTCTGTTAATTTCTTGTGCATATCAATACAAAAGCATGACCTAGAAACATCTAGAAATAATGTCTGTTACGTTTGTAGTTATAATGCTATTCTTAATTACTAAAAATTTACTTATCAACATCAATCAAAGAAAGTAAAAAAAAATTATATAAGTGAATAAAAAATAAGGCTAGGCTTGTTGCTACTCTTACTAAACACCTAACAATTTAAGATGCGAACAATCAGATGCACAGTTTATGCTTGCCCATTCCTTTGTCACTCATCCAGTGTAACAGTAGCCAATAAGTTGTATTTGTTTATTACTAGTATATCACTGGAAGTGATGACACTTAATCCAGTATGTGAAAGTGTGGAAACAGCCCAAGGTGTTGCTGTTACAGTCACTGGTGTGTGTCAAGTGAAGATCATGACAGAACCACGTCTTCTTAAGACAGCTTGTGAACAGTTTTTGGGCAAATCTACTCGTGAAGTGGAAAGCGTTGTTTTACAGACTCTGGAGGGTCACTTGAGAGCCATTTTGGGTACATTAACTGTAGAGGAAATCTATAAAGGTTGGTAAACTATAACTAATTAATTAAAATAATTGTAACATTGTTACTCAATTGTCACATTCAAGATATTATATTTGCTTTTTCAAAATTCAAAAAGGGACTGGGGACGAATTTAGAAAAATTTCTCTAATCAAAATACAAATCTCAAACAAACTAAAATTACCGAATTTCAGACAATTGATTGTATTATAGCAAATAATGGAGTCATTTATAAGTTATTTTATTTTCTTCTGTTCACAGACCGAGAAGCATTTGCATCGCTGGTTAGAGAGGTTGCCTCACCAGATGTCGGTAGAATGGGAATAGAGATTCTCAGCTTCACAATTAAAGATATAGTGGACAGAGAACAGTACTTGGATTCTCTTGGTAAAACACAGACTGCTAAAGTCAAGAGAGATGCTGATATTGGTGTTGCAGAGGCAAACAGAGATGCTGGCATTAGGGTATGTTCTAAGTAGCAGTAGTGGCTATTATAAACATCCTACCATGTGAATATGTTGTTGTTATGTTATATGTTGTTCACCATTCAAATCTGCACTTTGTAAAAAGATTGTTTGACAGTTAGACCAGCCAATAAGCTCTGGAGCTGGCTGTATGGAGAATGAATAAAGTTATCCACTGAATAAAGTCATTCACATAGGATTTCTTTATAATCTGTGTTAAGACACAATTTTTTCTCCATAAAAAAAACCTTTTTCTTGAAGTTCATCCAAACCCTCCACATATGCCCTGTTTGCATCAAAATAGAACTTTACCATGAGGTCATCATGTGACTTCCCACAGGAAGCCCATTGGTTACAAATTTGTTTCCTAACAATGTCTCTTCTGGATAGGGATTAATTTATTCGGGGTATAGCTCTATTCAGGCTTCATACAATCAGCCCCTGAGATATGTCTGTCACATGATGTATTTGAAAAGAATAGATTTAAATGGGACAATGTTGATAATTATAATAATAAAACACTAGTTACATGGCCTTCGTTCACAAGCCTGCCATTCCATTACAGCCATATTGGTGGCTTGATTCTATTTTCAGCCAAGTTGGCCAGCACCACCATCAATGACTAGTTATAACACAGCATTTTACTGGCCTCAATCACTAGTAATTAGGGACGGACCTTTAGATATTTGAGGGGGGTTGGGCAAATACCAAAAAAAAATATTGAGCAAAGCCTTAAACAGAGAAAAAAATATCGTGCACAGCAGATGTGCCAATAAAAAATATCATGCAAAGTGGAAGAAAATATCCTGCACAACCATCACATGGGAAAATATCTAATGGTCTGTCCCTTACTCGGTTGATCTTATTATTATTAGAGTATTATAATTCATAAAATGTTGTATTTCATTCTTTTTTATTCACTCTTTTAGGAAGCGGAATGCCAGAAACAGAAGATGGACGTTGTTTATCTAACACAGACCAACATTGCTGATTCTTCTAAAGATTACCAAATGCAAAAGGCTGCTTTTGACCAAGAGGTCAATACCAGAAAAGCAGAAGCAGAGCTGTCTTATGAACTTCAGGTAGAAATGACATTTTTTTATGCAGGCATGCAGCAAACTAAATAAGATAATAAATAAATAATCCCACTTTATTGTAGTTACTGTAGTCTTGATGTATTCATTCTCAGGTTTTTGCTGTAGCTTCATCGCACATGAAAGAAAGTTAAGACATCAACATTTAATCCTGGTACTGAATAAATCAAATTTATGTGTTCTTTCTTGTTACTAGGCTGCTAAAGAGAAGCAGAAAATCAGATCAGAAGAAATTCAGATTGAAGTTGTAGAAAGAAGAAAACAGATTGAAGTTCAAGAGAAAGAAATCATGCGTAAAGAGAGGGAACTTGTTGCTAATGTCAAAAGACCGGCTGAAGCAGAGAGCTATAAAGTTGAAACACTGGCTCAGGGACGCAGGTATACAACAGTTTGATTATTTTGATTAGCTGCAGAGTTTTGTAAAAATTCAACAGAAAATTTAATGGTGAAATTAAAGAAAGTGTGAAACATTGTCAGCTGCTAGATCATAAGTTTGAAGAAGTTTGTTTTGCTTTTCTTAGTTTTTTTTTTTTTTTGGGGGGGGGGGGCTAAAATTGTAGTTTAATAAACTTAATATTTCATACGCTGCTGGTATTAACTGGTTAATTTGTTTTAGAACTGAAACTGTCTTTGTTGCTCAAGCTGATGCAGAAAGAATCAAGGTAAATAATTTAATACCTTAGTCAGTCATAACAGTGAGCAGATGAGTGCTGCTCTCTGTTTAAGGCTTTACCCACCCACCCCCCCCCCCTTCAAATATCTAATGATCCAGGTTGGTGTTTAGTGGATGAATCGGCCCATAACATTTGAGATACATTATTACATTAGAAATGGCACTATGACAATCAATTCCCAATCGGAGAACAAATATCTATTATTCTAACTTGCTTTGTGAACTCAAAACTCACCAAAACCTCCCTAGATTAAAACAATAGTTATCAGTCAGTGAGTTTGTGGATGCACAATTTGTAGTCATGGTAACATTATATTTATTATTTATTATTTCAGTGTGTTGGTTCATCAGAAGCTGCTGCTATTGAAGCTATTGGTAAAGCAGAAGCAGAGCGTATGAGGCAGAAAGCTGCTGCTTACAAGATGTACGGTGATGCAGCTATGACAGCTCTAATCCTAGAAGCACTTCCTAAGGTATAACAAATCAAACTTGTTTCAGCTCTGGGATGTTGCGTGTTGCATCTAGTTGCATGAGAGTTTTTTTTTAAAAAAAACCTTTGTAGTTATCTTTTCAAAGTTTTGGAAAAATGCTGATGAACTGCTGATGAATATTTAAGAGGCCATTGCATTGGTTTCGTTTAAGAAATTTGTTCCAAGCTGGGTAGTGCCCAATTCTTTATTTTTATTTCTATCAGACAGTTCAGAATGTCAATCATAGAAAATTTTCTAAAAAAAAACCTTTTGTCATAAATGATAAATAATTTCCATCCAATTGAATGTTGAAGGTCAGTAATATTTCATTTATTTTGTTTGTAGATTGCTGCTGAAGTTGCTGCTCCCTTGTCCAAAATTGAAGATGTTGTTATCATCAATGATGATGGTAACAGTGTGAGCGGCGAAGTGTCCAAGTTGTTGGGTCAGCTACCACCATCTGTACAAGCGCTAACTGGTGTTGACATTTCTCAGGTAACAATGTAGAAGTACCACAATAATATTTAAACAGAATGGGTTGTGTTAGTCCTTGAAGTCGTAAGTCTTTGAAAATCTCTGGAAGTGCACTTCAAAATAGAAATAATTATGAGAACTCCTGAAATTTAATGCACTCTCCAACTTCCTGGTTCCTGGATTTCCTGGTTAATTTACTCTACCCTAGAAACAAGAGCAAATGATATGTTTGAAATATCTGTTTTGTACCCTAGGAGCAAAAGCATGTTTTTTTTACTCTCTTATGCTCACAGAATAACATGGAAATAATGTTTGAAATATCCATCAGTTTAATTAATATTTCATATTTTATTGAAAAGCTACATACTTTTTATGAAGGCAGTATTATTGTTCCAGTGAAGGCCATCATAACAGGTCTAAACAAAGTTGAATGGAAAGTTAAAGTGTGAAGGACACTTTCAGGAAATATGAGCTTTACTGCAATATTCTTAAACATTTGGTAATGTATTTTCTTTTCTTATAGGTTTTAAAGCAAATTCCTGGAGCCAAAATTGCATAAACGTGTTCAATATAATCGTCAATATTTTATACTGTCTTCTGACAGCCGTCGACATACCCTGATTGTTATATATACACTATTATAATATCATAAAACGTATCCAATATCACAACAATGCTTCTAATTACAAGGATATTGTCATTTGAATTGCTAATTACACTATTGTAGAAGTAACGTTCATTAGAGGATGATCTAAAAAGGGTGAGGTACTTCGAGGTTTAAATGATATGGATGATCGTATGAAAATTCGAAAAATATAAATTATTTGGACCCCCCTCCCCCCCCCAAAAAAAACTTTGAATCCACAAGTATTCCAAAACTCCTTCTTTCAAAAGTTTTTTTAACACTTCAAAATATGACGGTCATTTCTACTAACAATCAAAGACGTACCTTCCCCCCGTGAATGATAGTTCTGCTTACACTACTCTTTGATCGCAGTAGAGCACAAATTCAGGATAATGTTTTTGCAATTATTATAGGGGCGTCTTAACCAGGATGCTTTGCGGCCCTGTGGTCTATCATATGCTTAGAGCTTGTCAAGGTCACCAAAAATGGCAACTAGAGAAATAAAAACTCTTTGAATTCTTCAACGTCGTCTCACTCACGCCAAAAATTGAATCCTTTAGAGTTCCTTATTGGCTATGGGATGACATTTGAAGATATTTTGTAAATGTGTTTATTTTATTCATATGTAAACAATAACACAGGCGCGCAAGGCATCGTGGTTGAGACGCTCCTAAGTTCGTGTACAAAAGTAAAATGCACCTACAATCTTTGTGTATGCTTTGCAAACATAGGCATTTGTAAACTCCACAAAATTACTCCTAGTGAAATGTATTACATGTAATATAGGTTAAAATTTGCACATCAAGTGCGTATGTTTAAAGACTTTTTAAAAAGTACTTGACTAAAACATTTGCAACATTGGTTTTATGTTTCTTTATATTGAGTCAATTGAAGAAAATTGAAATAAAACTATTTAACTTGTGCAGTGAAAGTCTCATAAAATTCACGTCACCCTTGAGTCAAATTGTCGCTAATGCAACCCTTCTGTCGCATCTAGCGTTGTTTATGGTGAAAATGTAAGATAATAAACCGTACGCGTAAAAAGAATACAGTACTTACTAACGTCCGAAACGTCAGTAAGTACTCTTATTTTTACGGTGTATAGCTTATATTTTTACCACAACTGTTTCATTACAAACGCCGGCGCAGCTCACACTAGTTTTATCGCTAGTTGCCAATTACCAGTGAATTTTAGTTGATGTTTTAATTGGCAATTTTAAATGCCACAATTAAAATTGTGCACTAAAATGCTCACATTCATGAAGTCGTGATCTTCGATGTGGCGAGATAAATATTGTAGTCTCCTGATTGCAGTCATAATTGCATTACTGAAATGTTCAATAGTGAGCCGTGGATGTCTGTCCAGTTAGCTCAGTTGGTAGAGCAACGGGCTTCGGGAGGTCCCTGGTTCGAAACTGAAGGTACGCTCGGATATATAAATACTGTATAACAGAATTGTAAATTGATAACTTGTAAAATAGGGTGTATGATGCGACGACTTTCTGGTGTTCAAGCAATATGTTGTAACTTCAATAATTTCACTTGTAATTTCAATGTAGATAGTAAATTGTTAATTGATTTGTAAGAGCGTGCGCTACACGCTTAAAACAATAGTCTCCAAAAAGGTTCAAATAAGGGGTGACTAAAATGGCGGGAAATTGTCTAAATAAGATTATTTAATAAACACACACATGAAAAAAGGCAAGTTTCGTTGTCAAATCAATATGCGCTTTAAATCTATGTCCGTCAATATAACGTGTTGTTTGTGTGATTCCAGGTAAATGGTACTCTTCATCAATTAATATATGTAAACTTGTAAATAATCAAGAATGTGTAAATGACTGCCGGCCGGCACCGAACATACACTTGAGAGATGAACTAACTGGATATTTAAAAAAAAAAATTTATCAATGTTCTTAACCTTTAATTCTCACAAACAGGGTAAGCTTCAGTATCTCATACAAGAGTAGTTATATAGCTATAGTTATTACTACACAAAATAAATCGGGCGAGTAACGAAACTTCCAGTCCGTCCAAGAATTCCCAAGGGGTGGGACTCTGGGAGCATAAGATAGGGGATGCCCGTCGTATCGTTTAGGGGTAAAAATCAGCGATTCGGTATCTTTTTTAAAATTTGTGAAGCCACAACCTTTTATACCCGGAAGGAAGTGTTCATACAAGATTGCTATTCTTGCCCCCCACCCCCCCCCCCCCCCCCCACTTCCTTGGAGACCAAACTACGTGGGTATGCATGCTGCATGCGAGGACTGTGAAGATGATAACTATTTTTATAACTATTTTACCAGCCTGGTTTTCACTATCATAACGACGCAAGCACAACCGTAAAACAACACAATGGGAAACTTTTGATCCTCATGCTTGTCGCGCTTGCTTCGCAAGTCAACCGACAAGATCACAATGTTCAGTTAACTTGCGTGCGCGGACCGTTTTTTTTTTCAGAATTACCGGCTGACCAACTGAGTGTACTGAATACTGGATTGAATCAACGAAAAAAGGCAAAAATGTTAATAAATGAGAAAAATGTCAATCCATTCCAGTGATAGGTCAACCGGTTCCGACACTGATGATCACGAAATCCCTCCCTTTAAACACACCCATCTAATGAAATACAACATATATCATTAATTTATTATTGTCATTAGCACGCTACTATACATCACTTGTATCGGCCACTTGATTCCCAGCACCATTTATGACGCCATCCTACTGAACTTGGTCACGGGCTTGCTCTCCTCGCTATCCTCACGCTTCTTTACTACTTTAGTGCGCTATCCCAACAGGAAACTTTGAACTTTACGGACAATGACCCTTCAGATAGTACGTTGCAACCCTAACAGACAGACGGATAACTTCACATATCGTGCTGATACCAATGAACCATTCACAGCCAACCACGGAAATTCCTCGAAATATCTACTAACCTTCTCTCGAACTTTTACGGGACCGACAACCTAACCTAATCACAGTTATATAGAGATCAC